>CM028381.1:106189096-106219322 GCA_013146195.2 Codonopsis lanceolata | reverse complement strand
GCCAGGCAATAGACAAGGAAGCGTCTATGTCGTGGACTTAAATCTACTAGGGAGATTCTCGGCCTTTGCCTAGTTGCTAACAACGTTCGTGACAACAATTGGCTTTGACACAAGCGTCTCGATCACATCAACTTCAAGTACCTCTCAAGCTCTCCAAAGGCGGGTTTGTCAAAGGTCTACCTACGGTGTATCTAGATCATGATAGAAGTTGCAAAGTTTTCCATTAGGAAAACTTTCCAAGTCTTCCTTCAAAGAGATGTGTCATGTCTGACCGGACCTCTGACTTACGCATATGGATCTCTTTGGACCAATCACTACGGTCGGTATCTCAGGAGACAAGTATAATCTTGTAGTAGTTGATGACTACTCTAGCTCACTGGATCGAAACAATGACTTCAAAAGATGAGACATATGATCACGGTCACCGCTCTTTTCGAAAACTTCAAACCCAAAGCTTGAAGACATTAGTGACATCGGATCGGACAACGGCACCGAATTCAAGAACAACGGTGTTGAAAGATATTGTGATGACCATGGGATCGGACCTGACTTCTCGCTGCTTGAGAACTCCTCAACAAAATGGTGTAGCTAAGCGAAAAAAGCAGAACACTCATTGAAGCGGCAAGAACTATCTTGGCGAGAAGCAAAACTTCCAAAGTACTTTTTAGGCGGCTGTCAACTACGCATGTTTTACCCAGAATAGATGCACAGTAAACAAGTTTCATAACAAAACTTCATATGAAATATGGAAGAGGAAACCCCAAACATAGGATTTTCAAAATCTTGGTACGTAAATGTTTTATTCTATATAATGGAAAAGAATATAGAGGTAAATTTGATTCAAAATCAGACGAATGAATTTTTATGGGCTATTCCAATTATTCAAAAGCATTTTGCATATTCAACAAAACTTATTTAAAAATCTTAGAATCTGTGCATGTTACTTTTGATGAATATGATTTATTAGAGCCTCGAAAGGCTCCGAATGTTGCTAATGATTCTAATGATGATGATGAGACAGTACAAATAAAGCTTACTTCACTTCACCTCGGAATCCTCAGCTGAGACCACTTCGGTTCACGCTAACCATGCACTGCAGACTTCCTCTCTGGGTGCCAGCTACAACTCTTCTGTTGACCCTGAACCCATCTCTTCTGTTTTACCCCAAACACCTTTGCAGATCACTCACCCTTCTTGCTCACCAGAAAATGAAGGTTTCGAAGATCCTATCTCTTCTGAACCTGATTTTGGTGAATCACCTTCTCTACCAACTCCAGAATCTTTAAGGGAAGAACACACCACAATTGATCTTCCTCCAGCTATTATTGAATCAAGAGATCATCCCATTTCTCAAATCATTGATGATCTCAACTCAGGAGTTCGTACGAGGAATAGAGTTCGAAATGAGACTATGTTTGCATTCGCATTCGTTAGGTAATGCGAAATCGAGGCAGAAGATTGATGAAGCTATCGAAGACCATTCTTGGATTGAAGCTATGCAAGAAGAGCTGAACCAGTTTGAAAGATGCAAAGTATGGAGCTTAGTTCAAAGACCGACTAGCCATCCAGTTATCGGCACCAAGTGGGTATTCAGGAACAAGAGAGATGAAGATGGAAACGTCACCAGAAACAAAGCTAGATTGGTTGCTCATGGCTACCGACAGGAAGAAGGAATTGACTTCGATGAAACATTTGCTCATGTTGCTAAATTAGAGGCAATCAGACTCTTTCTAGCTTATGCTTCGTTCATGGACTTCAAAGTTTATCAGATGGATGTGAAGAGTGCCTTTTTCAATGGTGATCTTCAAGAAACGGTATATGTGGAACAACCTCCAGGCTTTGTCATCCAAGACAAGCAGGATCATGTCTACCGACTCAAGAAAGCACTCTATGGCCTGAAACAAGCTCCCAGAGCTTGGTATGAAACTCTATCCAATTTCTTAATTGAACAAGGATTCGTGAGAGGAAGAATAGACACAACTCGGTTTATCCTCAAGCACAAAGGTCATTCTCTTCTGGTACAAATCTACGTGGATGACATTATCTTTGGATCTACAAACCAAAGCCTGTGCAAAAGATTCGAGAAGCTGATGCAAAGCAAGTTCGAGATGAGAATGATGGGAGAGCTCACCTACTTTCTAAGACTACAGATTCAACAGACTTCCGACGGGATCTTCATCAGCCAAACCAAATATGCAAAAGAACTTATCAAGAAATTTGGTCTTGATTCAGCAAAAGGATTTGAGACTCCAATGTCTACCGACTACCATCTTGACAAAGATGAAAAGGGAAAGCAAGAGAACGTGACCAAGTACCGAGGAATCATAGGTTCATTTCTTTACCTTACTGCGAGTAGACCTGACATTATGTTTGTTGTTTGTGTTTGTGCTAGATTTCAGGCAGATCCAAAGGAATCACATTTGTTTGCTGCCAAACGTATCATCAGATATGTTTCAACAACTACAAATCTGGGTACCTGGTATTCAAAACGCAACAACTTCGATCTAGTTTGATACTCGGATCGCGATTATGCGACTGCAAAGTGGCGAAGAAGCACCGGTGGAACTTGTCAATTTCTTGAAATAGACTTGTTTCATGGTCATGCAAGAAGCAAGGATCGGTTGCAAACTCAACCACGGAGAGGCGAGAATACATTCTTTGCCAGCGGTGTTGCTTTCAACTACTATGGATGAAGCGGAACTAGTGGACTACAACATCAAGGCGCAAATTGTCCAATCATGTGTGACAACACTTCGCAATTCGGTCTCAAGAATCGATGATGCACTCGAAGACAAAGCACATTGATATCCGTTATCACTTCCTCAAAGATCATGTGGAGAAAGGTAACATCAGTCTGGAATATGTTCCAACTGAACATCAATTGGCTGACATTCTCACCAAGCCACTGGATACAACCAGGTTTACTTATTTAAGAAGAAATCTTGGTATGATTGATCCTACTGCTTAATTTCAATATTCAAGTTTTTCTTTCATACCGGTAGACTTTAATTACTAATAACCGGCAGACTTTATTTGCCTCCTAACGGCAGTCTTAAGCTCTTCACTTTCACCAAGTTAGTACTTCCACTATTTAGTCTATTAAAGCGGGACAGGTTTCTAAAAGGGAAAAAGGGGTTAAAAGTCAAAACTTTTAGTACTTTGAAAATATCTTAAGTTCCAACTTTTTTGCTAAAAGATTTTTCCTCTCTTAAATAGACTTTGAACCGCCCTTTCCAACACTTTACAAAACCTTTCTCTCTCTAAAATTTCTCTCTCTAGTCAAACCCTCTCTTTCTCTGTGCAACTGCTTCCTTTCTTTCCCGATTATTTCTCGCTTCTTCTTCCCTACAGCGACAATGGTAAGTTCTTCTCTACTCTCTGGTTTACTATCCATTGATTTATGTTTAGTATTTCCGCCTTTGAGTTATTTTTTGAGGAATCCAAACAGACGTTTTGCGTATCTAGACGGTTTCCGCCATTGTTGTTTTTCAAAACCTTGAAACTAACAGTTTTTCTCTGTGCTTTGAATACTCATTTCTTTTAGAAATTATATGTTATTATTTCTCTGGTTTGTCTATCCAACACATTCAAGGGTTTCAAGATTTTCATCGGAAATTTTAATTAATTTCTCAAAAAATGAAATCTTTTCTTGTTTGTTCTGTAAGGTCAAAAGCCCTAATTTCTAAGTTCGTTTTTGTAGGTGAAATCTTCTACATAATCCAAGAGTGATAGCAGGAAGGAGTTTGACCCTGAGAAGGTCATCTCACCTGGTCTGAACATCAACGCACCAGGGTACCCTCCGTTTCCGACTCCTCACGACATTATAGTGGCTCTGGACCTGAAGTTGTATTTACCCGGCATGTGCATAGACCTTAAAACCGTCTGCACATTTATCGCTGGAGTCAGAGCCTGCGAAGACATGAATGCGTCTGGGGTTCTACCACTATTTTGCCTTCACGACGAAGACTACAGTATCCTCCTTGTCGAGGAATTTTATCAAGGGATGGTCATTGACCCCAAGACTCCGTCTGCAATGCGTGGATGGATTTGAGGTAGACCCATTTCCGTCTCTGCAAAAATCATTTCCAGAATCATTGGTGTTAGATATGGTAGAGACGTTGAGTTATCCATTGCTAAGGCTGACCATGCCTGGGAAGCAATGAGGGGAGTTAATACTCCGAGGGAACCTCAAGGCAAAATGTTGAGGAATATATTCCCTTTGGATGTCTACTACACCAACCATCTGCTGGAAAAGGGTCTTCTGTTCAAGAATGGGGCCCACGACATGTTCACAGCACAACAACTCAACCTCACAAGTGTTGTGTTCCTTCAGACCCGGCTCAACTACGGGGCCATCATCTACAAAGAGCTCCGGGGCTATGTTAAGAAAGTGAAGAACAACCCCAATCTCAAGAGGCCTTTTGTCAGGCTAATCAATGTCCTTCTTCGGGACACAGAACAAATCAACTCTTCCGTCAAGGAAGACGAGCTCATTGTTGTGAGCAAGGACAAGCAGATGATGGCTACCTTCTTCAAGAAGTATGCCGAATATGAAAACAAGCGAAGGCAGCAACGTGGACTTCCCAACATTTCACTTGACAAAGTTGCCAAGCCTTCGCCGATGGTAGTCACGCATTTCAACATGGACGCGTATGATACTGCTAGCAAGGGCTATCGCGCTGCAACAGACAAATTCAGAACCAGCCTTGCTCGAGACATTCACCAGTAGGGGTGGCAATTTGAGGCACGACACGATTGACCGACACGAACACGGCACGAAATTATAGGGTTTGAAATTTGGGGCTTATCGGGTTCGCCGTTATAGGTAAATGTCGAAACGGACCAGCAGGCGGACCAACCCAGCAAAATGGCGGACCGCCAATTGGCGGGCGGGCGGACCAACCCGAGAATGTGAGACCCGAAAAGCATTGGTCCAACCCACCCACACCTGGGTTGCTTGGGCGGCGGACAACCCGCTAATTGAAATTTTTTTTGAGGAAGAGATCTGTATTATTCTGTAACTGTAAGCTAAACTAAAATTTTCAATTAAAACTAAAAACCCAATCCATATTCATCATGCATTCAAATTTATCAAACAAAAAAGGGGGAAATTTTATACACATAAACATCTTAGATAAAAAAAAAGATCAATAAACACTTCTTGATGAAAACCTTAAATGAGTCTCAAGAAATGAAGAAACCCAACAAAGAACTCACAGAAACGCATCATATTATTCTCGACAGAGAGATTGGGGAAAAAAGCCGACCGACAATGAGAGAGAGAGCTCAGCTCGATGATGGTCGGATGGCGGACTAAGAGGGCGAATAACGACGATGGGCCGATGGCGGACTGATAGAAAGAGACGGCAGGCCGGCAGCGATGGTGGACTGAGACGGAGAAGAAGAGAAATCAAACAATGGCCGACTTGAAGGAGAGAGACATCGAGAGGGTCACTCACGGCCTCACGGGTTTCCTTTGTAAGAGATCAAGAATTATTGTTGAATAGTAGTTGTTGTCTTCATGTCTTGTTGGATGAAATCATGCGACATCACACGACATCACACACGCCACTCGGAGTATGGGAAGAAGAAAGAAAAGAATGGGGGAAATTTGGATTTGGGGGTGATTGGCATGTGGGACTGTGGGAGACGAGAGTGGCTGAGTCGGTTGGGTGAGGTGTGAGGAGAGAGAGGGTTGGTGACCACTGATATGGCAGGAAAAAGAATAATAATGGTAGGTAATATAGGGTTTGACTTTTCAAATAATTTCAAATACAATACACTAATTAAATTTGTATTATAATTAAATTATAAATATATAATATATATATATATATATATAATAAATATCAAAATTGGCGGACCAACCCGCCCCGCCCCGCCCCCGCCCCGCTTAACCCGCCACCCGCGCGGGTCAAACCCAAAAAGCCCGCCTTTTGGCGGGGTAGTATTTTTAAAACCCAACCCGTCTTTTTAATATGGCGGGGCGGACCAACCCAACGGGTTTGACCCATTTTGACGGCTCTAGTTATAGGGCCAACACGATAAGGCACGATAAAAAATGGGTTGTTATCGGGTTGGCTTGATAAGCACGGTAAGACACGATAACTAAAATATATATGTTTTAAAAATATATATATTTAAAAATTTACTAAGGGTTATTCACTTCTTTCGAACTATTTTCATGATTATTTCATAGTTTTATCATTTGAAAATTTATGACTTTTAAACTACTTGACTATTTATATTGATAAATTTTCAAAATATGTATTAAAAAATCAAAATTATATATTTTATAATGTTTATTGGGCTTAACGGGTTTGACTAAATAAATCGTGTTTTTTTGCTTATCGTGTCTATCGTGCCGTGCCGTGCTTTTCGTGTTTTTATCGTGTCGTGTTCGGGTTTTAATATTATGCACGACCGATTTGCCACCCCTATTCACCAGGAAGCCAAGGATCTGGCTGACGAGTCTGAGCAGCTGTTGAAAAAGAAGATGGAAGCAACCAAGGCCAAAAGGGCCAGGACGGAAGAAGAGGCTGAAAAGCTTCAAGCCAAGTGGATAAGGCAAGAGCTGAAGGCCGGCAGACGTGACAAGTCTGCTGGCAGCACCTCTGCAACTGCTGAAAATCCTTCATCTCCCCAACCTTCTAACCCTGAACCACCAACCTCCAATCCTCAGCCTTATCCTCAACCCAAACGAAAACCCTCTTCCGACCAACCCTCACCTTCACCCAAACCCAAACGTAGGCGACTACGCAAGGCTCTACCGACCCAGCCACCAGCAGAAACCCTTACCTTTGCCGATGAAGCTGCTGAACCTTCTATTCAGTTACTAAGGTGGAAAAAGAAGTCTGCTGGCACCCAACCTTCTACCATTTCATAACCCCATCCCACTGAGTCATCTACTCAGAGGGAATGAACCCCTCCGGAGGAGTCTATCCCTCAGGAGGAGCCACACACACAGGAGGAGCCTGCCATAACACCCTTTCCATCTCCTCCTTCACCTTTCAACTATTCACCCAACCCATCTACCCCTGCCTCACCCTCTCGTAACCCAACCAACCAAACTACACCATCCGAACGAAGCCAAACCACACCCATTAAACCCCTAGACTTTGTTGCCTCGAAGTTCTTATTTGAACTCTTGTCGGTAGCAGATCTCTTCCCCCACCCCTCATCCCAACCTACCCTACTCAAACCCAAATCCATTTTCTATCATGCTCCCTCTTTTTGTTTCTCCACCGACCCTCCACCTGAACCTTTAATGCTCAATGAGAACTCTGACACTGACATTGAACTAGACCAACCACCTACCCCTCCTCCCTCTCCGAAACCCAACTCCTCATCTACCCATACATTCCCTTTCCCAATACTCAACCTCTTCCGCCTCTGCCACTCCATCTCTCCAGCAGCCCTTCCATCCCACTGCCTCTGCCGAAGCCACCTTTTCTGCAGACAGTGAACATATTCATATTGGCCTGGAACCATCTCCATCTCTACCGGCTAACACTGAAATTTTGTCCCGCCTGGACACAATATACGACAGACTGGGAGAACTCACAAGCATCTCTACAGCTGCCGCTGAACTTTCCACTGCCACGTCCAAGGCAAAGGATAGAAATGTTGCTATCCTACGACAATTCCAAGACGACGTGTGGACCAGATTTGGGTAAATGAAACATGAGTTCACGAACGTCAACATCAACGTGGAAGCTCAATGCACGGAGTGCGCACGTATCTGCTCTACTCTGTTCTACGAGCTCTTTCACGCCATCACTCTCCATCTCGGCCACGACCACCCGCCTATTCTCGAGCTCAATAAGATGACTCTCAACCGGTCTCACGACGTGCTCAATGCTGAATGTGAACGGGATCAGGCCATCACGGAGGAGAGACAAATGAGGTCTATCAACAAGACACTAATGGATGAGATCAACCGTCTACGTGAAGAACTGGACTACCGATCTCGCTCCACAAGACCTCTTACCTCTGCCAATGAAGAGTACATCAGAAGAGCCAAAGAACTGGAGCGGCAAAGAAAAGACAAGGAAGCAGCAGACAAAGGCAATGGGAAAAGACCATGGTAGTTTTGTATCTTTTTCTCTCCCTTAACCTTTGTCTCTATCTTAGTTTTTTGAAAAACTCTGTAATATTAAACCTCTCGTTTAAAATACAGAAGATTATTTGTCTTTCAAAAATGTCTACTGCTTAAATTCTTGCTATTTCAATTTATATATATGCTTAGAATTTAAACACTCAGTTTAAATCCTTATTTAAACTGTTTACTACTAATCTGTGTGTTGTTCTTTTCTTCTCTTCTGATTGTTAGCACTTAGATTAGATTTTACACTTAAGGTGTTCTTCAGTTTGATAGATGCATGTTTGTCGTTTTAAAACTAAAATACTTTTTTACATGCTATTATCTATCATATAGTTGTTTATAGCCCTCACTTGTAAGCAATGATGGCCAGATGCAAATAGGAAGAGATTGTTGTCTCTCATTTGTTTTGATTTACATCTGTTCATACATTACATTAGGTTTTATACATTAGTGGCTAATTGAGCTGCGTATCAATTAGCGTGGCAACTGTGTATAAAACTTTGCCATAGAATAGTTTTATAGGATTCACAGGTTCAGTGGAAGACTTCAATAAAGCTTCAGCAGAAGACTTCAGCAACGCTTTATCGGAAGACATCATTCAGCATCCAGCGGTAGACCTTGTCTGCACGTGCTCAAGGATGACGTGTCCAGTCACCAAGTCTTAGTGGATTATTTAAATTCATCATTTATCAAGTTTGAATTAGAATTAGAATTAAACCATCCCTTGACTTCTCAGACACGCCTGACCAGCTTTCCGAAAAGCAAGAAGACTTTCGCCCACTGAACAGTGACAGAGCAGTGAACAGACTGACACTTACAGTCTGTACCAACTATTGTAGGTCTGATATTCTGATTGCTCATCTACCAACTCCTGCAACATCTCTGCACCAACTCTCTGCTCAGTATCAGTGAAGACGAAACCCTCAAGTCAGCTCAATGCATTTAATGCATTCAACCTAATAGAGCTGTTACACTTCGTCTTCTCCAACGGATCTCTCGAATACCCCCGCTATAAATATTGTCATTAAAGACTAAAGCAAAAACATGAAAATCCAACTGTCCAGTCCCGAATTGCTCTGAAATTCTCCAACACTTATAGTCTTTATACTCAATGCATTCAAGAGATCGTTAACTGATCAAGAAGTCATCGACATCAATCAAGAAGATCTGCATCAACAGTTATCTTTAGCTTCTGATTGTTGTTCTTTAAACTATTCTTCTGCACAATTGAATATCTTGTTTATCTAGATATTCAATTCCCAAACCCTCAAACACAAGTCAAATATTTTGTACACGATCCATTTGATATATTCTTTGTAATAGAACTAGTGGAAAACATAGTTGACATTTAAATCCAAGGTTGACTACCTTGGTAGTGGATGTAACACTCTTTATAGTGCGAACCATCTCAAAATACTTGTGTTATTTCATTCTGTTGATTATAGCTTTAAACTGTTTCATATCCCTTTAAACTTATCTATTCATCTGCAGACTTGAGTATTCAGCCAAGTCTATCGGTAGTGCTTCACCGGCAGACTTGAACTGTTTTCCTTACAAGACTTCCGCTACTTCAATCTCCTTAATAGATTGCAAGTGCTTGTTTTAGGAACTTATACGAAAAGTTTTTAAGTGTCTAATAAGCTATTCATCCCCCCCCCTTCTAGCTTATTATTGTGCCCTTTGGGACTAACAGAGGTTCTGTTCCTGTCTCTGCGCGAGCGATTGTTGCCCTCCTGGCCTTGGTCAACTGCGTGGCCAAGCTGTTATGGGTATTATATTTTCCCGTAGGCCCTGTTGTGCCGAACTCATCGAGGAAGCTCTTTCTGAGTTCCTCCCAACTGCTAATCGATCCGCGAGGAACTCTCCCCAATAATGTTTGTGCCTTACCTTAGAGAACGCCCTCGAAAGCTCTCATCTTCAGTGTTTCGACGTCCGTGACCATCCGGATCTGTGCCTCAAATGACTTGAGCCAATCATTTGCCCGAAGCATTTTTGGAATTGAGGGAAGGTTATTCCTTGCGTGGGTGGCGTGTTCTCGATCTCCGGGTTGAATGGGCTACCTTCTAGTGGCTTTGTGGCTCCAAAGTCGGGCTTGGCCACGACTAACTCGGCCATTTTCTTGGCCACGTCCTTCTTCATGGCTTTCATTCTGTCGGCCAGACGTTTCTCGGCGTCTAATATGAGCCTGGAGGAGATAGAGCGCAACGAGCCCTTTGAGCAAACATCCGCTGATCGCTGACTTTGCCCTCTTTTGGATTTCGATGGCCTCGTGTCTCTTGTTGAGCGAGATGCATCAACGGAATACCTGACCGAGGTGGGATAGTAGGTTGGATCATAATAGACTTTAACCTCTTGTGTGCCTTGGTCGTTGCTCCTCTGCCTAGGCATATTCACAAGCTCTGTAATGACCATTCCCCTTCGCTCGATCATGATGACGATGGGGCGAATTCTGGCGGTTGTTCTGGCTTTCCACCTGATCATCTGCCCTTTGCTCATGGGCCCTCGGTCTGATGCAATTTGAATGACAAATGGAAGTCGTCTGCTTGGAGCGGGTAGCTGTTGTGGGGCCTAGCCACCACCAACAATCATATAGTTACTAGGGACTGGAAGCGTGAATTCCACAACTGGCACCGGGGCCTAGCCCTAAGTGAGCAGCTGCTGGTTGAGTGCGTACATCTTGCTGTAATAGTCCGCTTGGACTTCTAGGGCAGTGGCATGTTATTCAGCAGTTAGCCCGGTCGGGGCTGCCTAGCTACCTTGACCATTTTCACATTGTTGATTGAGCTGATTTCTCAGATTGCGGGCACACGTCTGTTGCTCGTTGATCACTTCGCGAGCATCCCGCTAACTTAATTGGTTCTAACTAATGTGATGGGAAGACTGCTCCTCAACATATGAAACATCCTCACCATGAGTTTCTTGCCAAGCAACCATTCTCTGATTCCTCGTCTGCACTCCTTGTTAGGGTGCCTTCGGTGGCAAATCACCGAGTGCAGTGAGTAGTGGCTAGTTCCCAGCCGACTGACTCACAGCCTAGCGATTGCTAGCAGTGGCATGATGTTTGCTACCCTTACCAGCCATTGTTCTGATATTGCTTAACGGAAGGCAATCGAAAAAATAGATGAACAAGCTCTAAAGCTTCATTTCCCGGCAACTGAATCAAATTGATGTGGCAAATCTAGGTTAGGTTGTCTGATTGATGCGTAGGATATCTGGGCTTGATTGTATGGATTGATATGCTTCCTTGAACCTGTCTAAGAACACAAAAACACCTTAAGAGGAGTGCAAGGCTTGGCCTCGCAAAACCACTCCGACGTGAGAGTACGTATCGTGTAAGTCAAAAGAAAATTTGACAGAGGTTTGAGGCTCAATAAAATGTATGTACCTCGTTTAGGATTTACGGATGGGTATTTATAGACCCCCAATGTCATAGAATCTATTTAGGATTCACTTCTATAGTTACCTAGTAGATTTAGGAGGAAACTCCAAGATTATAGACGTGATAGACGGCTGGCTGCGAGAATGTCGGAGCAGGTAAGACAAGTATTCTATTCGGATAAAAAAAACCTTTGACCTGTTTTGGAGAGCAAGTCTATGAGATTCCCTGTTCGATACATGCTCAGGCGAGCATGGCTCTGTCCGGCTATATGATACGAGTCCGATGATGATAAGTGTAATTCTCGGGCATGGCCCCCTGGTCGGGCAGGCAAGGCCCGTGCTCGACCAGGCTTATACGGAATATATTTGTTTCTCTACTCATGTACCTTGCTAGCTCTGTCTACTAGGCTAGTGGGTCCCATGCAAATCGGGCTCATGACTGGCACGTGGTAGTCGCTCATGCTTTGCTCATGACCGAGTTTGGACCGTGCACATCAGGTAACAATTAAAGCATGTTACATAGGATCCCAAGCATTGGTGTGAACCATGATGATGGGAATGAAATTATATCAAACCCTAGGGTGTACTAGTGAATATGTTAGTCTTTAAGACTTTATTTTAGGAGTCTTAGGAGTTAGGACACCCAACAACCATCGTATATACTAAAGTAACATCTGGAACCGCATATGTTCAATCTTTTTGACACTTTCTGCATTTCCCAGTCTACCAAACGACACACACACCCTCTCTCCTAGGGTTCACAGATTTCCCGAGTCCATCACCATCATTAACGTCTAATGGTGAGTTTCTAAATCAATTCTCACTTTTCTCATAGTTCATGCATCAGTCGATTCTAAATTCTAATCTGAGTACACTTAGATCTGTTGATGCTCCAATCAAATTGAGTTGATTGACTTTGTAGTGGCTTACTTTTTGTGCATGTATGTGATATTTGACTTTATAGAAAATGAATTTTGAGGTTTCATCTTCAATTTTCACGGATTTAGTTGCTGAAATCTGAAATTCTTTTCCGACTACTTGCTGAAGTTCTTTGGCTTCTCATTTCCATTGTTCCGTTTCCATGTTTATTTACATCTAGACTGTGTGATTGTGGTATCAAGGGCTAGACCTCGGTCAATTTATCTAACTATTACTGTTGATATTGTTTTCTGTTTTCATTGTGGATGTATTTTCAGTTACCTTCATTTAAGAAAGGGTCTTTGTGTGATAAGCTTTTTTGTTTTTGTTTTCTGGATGAAAATAGGGATGCTCTTTTTATTTTCCCTGTGTAGGCAATACTACTACTCTTATTATATTGTGGAGGCTCCTCGTTGATTGTTGGAGTTGCTATCGTTGGCCAGAGAAAATATACTATGATACCATCTTGACAGTTGTTTTATACTTGTTTGGATGCTTTGTAAATATGTGAAATGGACATTAACTTATTTCAGTATGGAAGTGGGTTTTGCTGATTGGAAACAGAGCATCAAGACTGAGAAGGGAATATGACAAGGGGTTGAAAATAGAAATGAAATGGTGTTTGAGAAAGGAGGATGATCAGACTCTAGGCTCCTACATCTTTCACAATTCTGAGTTATAGTGTTGACATATGCACTTCCTTCCTACTGGCATTATGCTTAACGCATAACCTCGGAAGAAAGTCTAGAATACCCTTGCAGATTTCCATCCAATGCCTGCAATCTTTCACCCATTTTATTCTCCCCTCCCCACAATAAATGAACAAGTATATAATTCCTTCAAGGTTACTGCAGTAAACTAATGCATTGGTGGTCAACTATTAGTTAGGAAATTTATGTTGGTGTTAACATCTGGATTTCTGATTAAATATTGATACTAAGAACGCATAGCCAAGGATGTGAAAGTTTTATGGGATATGAAGTGAGATGCAAAGAGCTTGTGGATTTCTTTTGATCTAATTCTTTGACCAAATATATGGGATTAATTAATTGATTAGATTAGCGATATACATGTTAGAACTACTGGAAAACCCATTATAATTTTCATTATGCAATTGCAACCTAACATTCTTTTCTAATTAGGAAATACAAAACCCAATTGGGTATGAAAAGGACATTGGAAAGTGTGTTGTTTAGTGGTTTACATATTTTTAACCGGAAGTTATTGTCATTATTTTGCATCTGAAGGTGCTTGTGATTCCAAAATATTATCAGTGTTATATTAATTAAAAGTTGAATGCATTTATGTACTGTAGAACAAAGGAGTAAGAAATACTAAGTTGGCGTTCTTGATCTGTGTATGTTTGTAATTATTTAATGTGAAAGAGTATTTTTTTGTATTTTGATAATTAGAAGGTTATCTAATGTATGTCTCTCTATTTCATTTAAAATTAAAAAAGTTGTGCCCCCTAATTATAATTCCATTTTCAGCAATTTTTATTTTCTAGTATAGAAACTTGTTTGCAAGTGATTAACTATTTTACTAAGGTAATTGATTTTCCCAAAGGGTTCCCTCACAACAAGATTATCTTTTATCCTACTTGAATGGTTACTCCTTAAGTAGATCTCACAGCTCTATGTTCTTGGTGGTATTTGTTTTGGTATTGGTTTAGTGAACAGAAGGTGTTTTTTGGATATATTCTCTCCATCCCAGAAAAAAAGATTGCCTCATTTTTAGAAGTCACTCTTTAGTATTGTGCTTTTACATCTCTATATTTCTTTTAAGTTGCACTAAAGTAATTACCATTTTGTGTATGATACGTTCCAAAGATATCATGCCACAAGAAAGAAGAAAATTAGAAAAACAATGAGTTTTATAGCTTTAATATATGAGACAGTGAGGCTATTTTTATGGGACAAACTAAAGGAAAGTAGGACTTTTTGGGATGGAGGGAGTACATTGGTTCATATTAGAAAAGAAGTACATGGCCCTTCATTGAGGACAAGGTACACTGTGCCGTCCATTCTCATGTACAAGGCTCGAGCGTGAACATGTGTCTAAGTGTCGGATTGATCTATCACCAATCGAATGACACAAGAAATTGCAAAATTTGTTGTCTTTAGATGTTACTTCTTTGTTTTATAAAATGAAGTAGTGCGCATTCTAAATGTGCAAGTCACTTGTTTCAAAGTAATTTTATGGCAAGATTTGCTGATGCATGTGCTTGTTAAGAGCATGTTGAGAGAAGTATTTTGCCCATATCCCCTACCCTTGTCAAAGTGTCTATCTATTGGCACAGGCACTAAATGCTGTTTGAAGATTGAAGAGTACCCATAATATCTGTCTAGCAGATCTTAGCTTGGGCTGGATTTTGTTTTGAGATCTGAAAACTGTCTGATTGAAATTTGGTGCTGCCATATTGAACAGCAATCTTATTCTTTACCTATGTTGTAACTTGTCTGGGGCAATTTCTCTTTCAAGTTTTGGAACCTGGGACTTTCATCCACCGAGGTTGTTAACCTCAGATTTTGAATGCAGAATCATTCAGGTGTTTGGGCTTGAAATTTAGTGTCTGCACTGTAGAAGATCTGCCAAGAAGAAGTAATGTCGAGTGTCATTAATACACATTGGTGCTATCAATGTCGGGAGCCAGTTCGGCTTAGCCGTAATTTGGTTTGCCCCTATTGTGCTGGCGGGTTTGTGCAAGAACTTAATGAGGTGGCGGGTACTGGACAACAGGACTTCGGACATCATACAGAAGATGGTTCTGATTTTGGATTCATGGAACCCTTCTCTGACCCAAGATATGGAATCATGGATGCTTTTGCAGCTTTTATGAGACAAAGAATGGCAGGAAGAAACTCAAACTTAGATGTTAGAGTGAGGTCTGGTGCAGGCCCTGAGCATGGTGTTGCATTTGGTTCCGGTCCATGGTTGATATTCCGTGGCCAACCTCCCTCCAGGATACCTGAAAATGATGGATTTGAGTTCTTCTTTAATGGCAGTCCATTCGGACAAAGACGAGCAAATGCCAGTGACATTTTTATGGGGCCAGGATTGCAAGAGTTGATTGAACAGCTTACTGTGAATGATAGGCAGGGTCCACCCCCGGCAACTCGTTCGGCAATTGATTCTATGCCCACTATAAGAATATCACAAAGACATCTCAACACCGATTCACACTGCCCAGTCTGTAAGGATAAATTTGAATTGGGTTCTGAAGCTAGGCAGATGCCATGTAACCATATCTATCATTCTGATTGCATTGTTCCTTGGTTGGTTCAGCATAATTCCTGCCCTGTTTGCCGCTTGGAGCTTCCTCCTCAAAGTTCGAATAGAATGAGTGGTGGCAGTGGTGGTGGCAGCAGCAGCAGCAGCAGCAGCAGCAGTAGTAGTGGTAGGGGGAACAGTGGGCAAAATCAGGGTAGGAGGAATCCGCTGTCATTCTTGTGGCCTTTTCGCTCTTAATTAACTATATGCACCAGCATGCTGAAACAGAAGAGTGTTGCTCAGGAGAGCCATCTATCAAGAAGACACTGATGTTAAATCCTCTGGACGACCTTTCAGGTATTGAGGATGTGTTTGATGCATCTTTCTTTCTAATTATGTTCCGTCTTTACAAGATCTTTAGTTGATTGTTCTATATAGACGGAGTGAGTGGTACCATAGAAGCGGTTCCACAAATTGGCTTTGTATGTCTTATGTATTTTGTTTCGTGTATAAAGAGGTCACTAGAGGCTTCAAATCTTTTGCTGAATGTAAATGATAATATCTGGTTCTTGTTTTGCAAATATATTGACGCTGCTTTTGTTCTTAGGAAAACTATACAGATCCTCCCATAATTTATTCAATTCACCCAGTCCTGTTTTGGACTCTACGTTAAAACAATATAGAAAACTTCTTTCTTCATCGATAACTCAGTTTACATATTATCCCCTGCCTGCATGTCTCCTCTCATGTTTTGAGATTGGTAAATGGTAATAGCTCCATGGCATTGGCATTCATGGAGGGGTGAGTATTGGAGGATTTCAGCTGAAATGAATTTGCCTCTGTGCTGTATTGGAATGGATAAACTCGAGATGTGTAGGCCCTGTTAACTTTGTTAGATTTCAGCAGAAATGGAGCTGCTTTCAGGGTGATATTGAACTAGGAACCTCGGGACATGAAGACCATGTTTTTTTTGAGAAACGAGAATTAATCCTTTTCCAGTCTTCTATATGAAGAGACTGATTACTGTAGTAGGACCAGTTTCAAGTAGGGGTGGCAAAATGGGTGTTATGGATAATCATGAGTTAGTTTATTATCCATGGATAACCGTGGATAATAAGCTAACTCATGATTATCTATAACATCCATTTTGCCACCCCTAGTAAAATTGACAAGTTTAAGAATTGAAACCATGATATTGGAAAATAGGTGTTTTTAAGTGGAATATCACAAAATAGAGAATGTGGACCTTTTTCCGTATATAAAAAGAAAGTAATATAGATGTGGATTTAGGCCATCTAGGATGCTCTATTCCACCAATATGATGCAAAATCATAATCCAACGCACAAACCTGCTCTATGCTTGCTACATTTTGAAGCAGGCTGCTGGGTTTCTTTTTGCCAAAAAGAAGCAAATATTTGGAGCATTCCTTCTAGTGTTTGGAGATGGTAGAAGATATTTGGAAATTGCACCCTTTTAATGGGATGGTGTAATTTTAGCACCAAATCATTTCAGACGGCCTTAACAATGGATGTGCTTCCATACAGGGTTACTTCTGCAGTTTGTCAATCCTTTTTTAAGATTTTACTTTTGTTCTCGTTCGTTGATACCACTATTTTCCTCTTCATTTCTTTCCTACGGTTTCTGTCAATCAATTACTTCCTCCGGTTCATTTCAAAGAGTTCGTGATTAAAATGTCTAAATAATTAAGGGATATATAACTAGCATTTGAGGTGGTCATCTTTATAATAATATTAGAGTATAATCAATATATTAATATCAAAATTGAATGATAAATTTGTAATGTTATGAAGATTGTAGACATAATTTGTAAAAATAAACATTTCGAGTGAAATATCCTACAATAGTACAGTGAACCTTTTAATTCAATTATTATAAAACTACCAACTTTAATACCGAACAAGGCCTGGCTTGAGATGGCTAATATTGAAACTTTAGCACCAACCAATTGGAAACATTATCAGATTATAGGAATAATTACAAATTGGTACATTTGTAAAAACATTTTTTTAAATAAATCCACCTATTTTTTGAACATATCTTTTGGATACATTTTTAGGGCAAAAGTACATCGTTGTCCTTTATGTTTATATGAAATTTTATTAAGAAGACTTTTTCGTGTTTTTGGAGTATACTCCTTCGGTCCTTCATCAACCCCCTTCCCCCCTAATCTTATTTCATTTTCTCCCCCCCCCCCCGATGTACATGGGGTGTCTCATGATAGACTTCCGCTTCTCTCAAGCGCATGGAAGTTAGTAGTGCGGCTTTTCGTTTTCCAATTTTCGCCCCCAATTAACGCAAATACCGGTTCTCTCGCTCCTCTCCTCCTCCTCCTCTCCACCATGGCTACGACGGGCGACCTCAAGAAGCGAAAGCTATACGAGCCACAATCGAGACACCACAACAACCGCCACCGCCATTTGTCACAACCACCGCATGAAGCTTGCGGCTCCACCCCTATCCCAGGAAGAAATTCTCCGACGGCGTAGAAACAAAGAAGAGATTCGAAATTTGCACGAGAGTTACAAGAGGATCAAGTTTTGCGTCTCCCAGAAGAATGCCAGGCTCATGCCTGACCTAGAACAAACTTATCTCTCACTCATCACTGCTTCCAGAGGTTAATATACCTGAAGCATACATGAATGTATACGCAAACTCGTGTTTAATGTGTTTTTGTATATATATTATATGTTTCTTTGTTTGGCATCAGGTTGATTTCTGATGCCTGGCATCAGGTTGATTTTTTGGCATCAGAGTTTTCATTAATGGCATTTTTGTCATTTGGCAAGCAATTTGTAGTTACATGAAATGTCCAAAAAAATTGATGATTCTAGATGAAAACATGTTTTCAAAATTGTACCCACTTAAAATTCCCCCGATTATAGTGAGAGAAGCCTAATTGCAGGTTTGGGCTTGGCCGAGACCAATATGGGAGGTTCGCCCGGAAACCAAAAAGGATATCCCAAGTATAGGAAAATTTGCGGGTCGGTCCATTTTTTGAAGTTTTTAATTGTTACAGTATGTTTTTTTTTCAATTGGAAAAAATTACTTTTAGTGGCAAAATAATTACGATACCCTTAATGAATCGTATGCACGCTACAGAGGTCATTATTGTTGAACCGTGTTAGAATTAAACCAGGCAATTAAACTACAGAGATCATTATTGTTGAACCGTGTTACAATTAAACTAGGCAATTAAACTATTGAACCGCAGTGCAAAAATTAATGCAATGAAATTTATGAATCGCGATTCAAAAATAAACTAGGAAATTAAACTTTGAACCGCGATGCAAATATTAATACAATGAAATTTATGAATCGCGGTGCAAAAATAGAATAGGAAACTAAACTTTGAATCACGGTGCAAAATTAATGAAATGAAATTTATAAATCGCGGTACAAACATAAATTGGGAAATTAAACTTTGAATCGCGGTGTAAAAATAATGCGATGAAATTTATGAATCGCGGTGCAAAAATAGACTAGAAAATTAAATTTTGAACCGCGATGCAAAAATAATGCAAAGAAATTTATGAATCACGGTGCAAAAATAGACTATGAAATTAAACTTTGAACCGCGGTGCACAAATATTATCTAATTTATTTTTGCACCGCGATACAATAGCATAAAAAATCAGTTTACGTCCTCCACGTTCTTCATCAATCTCCTTCATCGTAAGTCTTCTTCTTCGTCATCCTTCTCTGCCTTCGTCCCAATTGAATAATCCTTTAACACAGCACAGATTCATTATACTTTCGTATTTCAACCCATCACGATTCATGAAAATGATTTATTTTGTACATCATGATATATAAAAGTGATTCATTTTGTGCATAACACTCATTTTGTCATCCCTAATAGTGATGCACAAAAATTCGATGTGATGCATGAATTGATTTTTTTTTCCGATTTAAAAAACATGGGTGCAGTGGTTAAAAAACTTAAAAAGGGATCGACCGAATTTCTCCCTTTAACTAAAAGATAGAAAACAAAAAATATTAGAAAATGAGACTTGACAGTTGTCATGCCTTCTTTATGAAACTTCATAAAAGGAAAAATGTGAAAAGGGAAAACCATCTAAACAAAAACAATGGTCCAAAACAGATATTAAACACCCTGCAATTGGAACTTTTAGAATTTTGTAAAGCCGAGTAAAATTAAATAAAACTTCAGTCAAAATTTAATTAGGTCATCTCTGATAAAGGCCAAAAGTAAACTGCTTTGAGTGATCCTAAACGCAACACCTAAAATACTAAACGCAACACCATTTAAAGACTAAAATTCCATAAATACTCCTACCTACATTTAATTCCCTAAACTAACACCCACCCACCCCACCCACCCCCCCCACTCAGCCGCCCCCCCCCCCACACACACTTGGTCTCTCTCTCTCTCTCAAAATCCTTCATCTTTTTCTCACTCTCTCTCAAAATCTCTCTAAAACATCCAACCCAACTCATAATGGGTTATGATTATAATCCTAATGAAGATGCAACTGCTAACAATGATGATTATTTTCAGGTGAGTGACCCTAAACACAACACTTATTGATATTTTATTGTATTTTCATTGTAATTCGGAAAAAAAATTCGAACATTTCCAAAACATCCGCTAGGTCCCAGCGGATGTACACTCAAAGTTCCGCTACTGACCAGCGGATGTTTTGCGAAAGTACCGCGATTGAGAAGCGGATGTTTTGTGGTAGGTCCGTTTTTTTGTAGCGGTTATTTTTTGGTTGATCCGTTTTTTAGTAGCGGATGTTTTGTAGTAGAACCACTTCTGACTAGCGGCTGTTTACATGAAGAACCGCTACTATGTAGCGGCTCTTTCAGTGAATTTTGCTGGAATTTTTTTGGAATTTTTTTTTTCATTATTAAACGGGTAATATGATTTTTATGTTGTTTGTTGATAAGATTACCAGTTCGAAAACGAGAATCATTTATTTTCGGATGTATCTCATTTTTTTGTGACGGATGAAAATTTTATTGATCGAGAAGCAGCAGAAAAGTGGGTTAGAGATACCGGACGTGCCGAGAATATGTACTTTTATGTGTCTAGAAGTAAAAGTAAATTTGATAAGGCTCGTAAAATTTGGTTGAGTTGTGAGAAAGCATGTAGAGAATGCTTTGGTAGGTATAAGAAAGAAGAAGATGGGAAATAAATAAAAAATGGAGTATTTTTTAGATGAGATGCGTCGACTTGGATATATTTTCTGGTTCAGGTCAAAGAAACTTGCCCAAAAAAACAAAGCTTTATTGACTGATGTTATGTTTGCTCATCCGAAGGTTGAAGAGATGTTAGCCTTATTTCCGTACGTTCTCCTTATGGATTCAACATACAAGACTAATAAATATGATTTGCCGTTATTGGAAATCATTGGAGTTACATCAGTGGGGAAGAATTTTCATGTCGCATTTGCATTCTTGAAGAATGAGAAAAGTGAAACATTTGGTTGGGCATTACATCAGTTGCGTGCTTTATTAGTTCATGTTCGTCCATCGGATGTCATTGTCACAGATAGGGAATTGGCTCTCATGAATGCAATACAAGCGTACTTTCCAACGTCTCAGCATATGTTGTGTAAGAGACACATAGCAAAGGATGTCGAGAAGTATGTAAGGAACCTGTTGAAAAGTAGGAAATATACTGCAATATTTATGAAGAGGTGGATGGATATAGTTGAGTCAAGAACTGAGGAAGAATACACAGAACATTGTCGAGATATGGAAGAAGCGTGGGCAAATACTGAAGCAGTTGTTCGATATGTTAATTCTACTTGGTTGGAGCCCTATAAGGATAGATTTGTTTGTGCTTGGACAAAACAATACATGCATTTCGGCAATCAAACGACAAACATGTACAACTTATACGTTTATGAATGCAATATATTTATTGTTTATGAATGCAATATATTTATTGTTTATGAATGCAATATATTTATTGTTTATGAATGCAATATATTTATTGTAACTGTGCAATATGTTACAGAGTTGAGAGTGCACACTCCCATATGAAAAGATGGTTATGCACGTCAGCTGGGGGTTTCGATCATATATTCGATCAAATCCATGATGCTATCGAGCTGCAGTTCAATAAGATCTTGGCTCTATTTGAAAGGAATTTGAATGTAGCTCATCCTTTGACATCCTCAATGTTTATTCTCCGTCAATTAAGATATAAGGTATCTTCTCATGCCCTTGAGTTGCTAGCATACGATTGGAATTCGACACAATGTATAGAGGAGCCAGTAGAGGGTGATTCTAAAAGGTGTGGATGTTTATTGAGGACAAGTTACGATTTACCATGTAGTTGCCAAATGTGGCACATGGAGCAGGAAAATGTCCCGATTGAACCCCATCAAATCCATGTGTTTTGGAAGATGTTGTCTATGGGCGGAGTTCAAGATATGAGTACATTAAGGGAATCTGCTTCTGATTTGATCAAAAACCTATTATCAGATATGGACGGGACTTCTGAATCACAACAATATCACTATGCTAAACAGTTTTTCGATGTTGTACATCCCCCAACTAACATTGAGGAACCAGAAATAGTGCGGCACAAAGGGCGTCCAAAGAAGAACTCGACAGAGAGAGACCTCTCAGGTTTTACAATGTTAAATGTATATGTCACATTACTTTTTACATTTGTGTATAGTATCTGATTTATGGTTTAATTTTTATAATTTTCGCCTCAACAGGTTATGAACATGCTAACCGTCAATCAGAAAGACAATCTGGAGGTAGAGGTAGAGGTCGAGGAAAAGGACGTAGTTCATTAGCATCGACGGGTAATTCAATTCCATACGCCTCTCACCTTCCACCATTGATGATCACTTTCATATCAAATGTTATAGATGTCAAAGCGGATGGAAATTGTGGTTTCCGAGTAATTGCCCACTTTATTTATCACGACGAAGAAAAATGGGATCAGGTGCGTAATGACTTGATGCAGGAACTTTCTGACTATTGGGACTTCTACTCAGCCATCAACTTCTTGGAAGGTGACCTTGAAGGATCAGTGGTATGTCTAAATTGGCATACCTCTCCAGCTCCACCTGAGCATTGGTTGAATCTGGGCATGCTTGGTTTTATCATTGCTACACGGTATCAGAGGATTGTGACTTGTTTGTCGAATATATCGCTTGGTTGCAATACATGGTTGCCGTTGCAAGCACGGTCTGTTGATGGACAACCGCCACAACCCTGGTCCACAAGTATTGACTTTGGATGGGTGAATTGTATACATTTCATAGCACTTGGGATGAAGCATTCAAGTCCCCTGCCTCGTTTGCCTATTATTCCGAGGTGAGAACTTTCTTGTGACCCAACGATATGACATTGGCTGCCAATTTGACATGATCGATTTACTAATTACCTTAGTGTAGAGAGTTAACAGTTAATTTTATACTTCTTGTGATGTAAAACATTAATTAATTAATAATGAGGGTTAATTGTGATCGATTTACTAATTACCTTAGTGTAGGGGCTTAATTGTTAAATTTCGAATAGTTTAGGGGGTTGATTGTTGAATTTGCAAAAATGTATGGGGTTAATTGTAAAATTTCGAAAAGTGTAGGGGCTTAGTTGTTAAATCTCGAATAGTTTAGGGGCTTAATTGTTAAATTTCAAAAAGTGTAGGGGTGAATTGTCAAATTTCGATAGTATAGGGTCTTAATTATAAAATATGTAAAAGTGTAGGGGGTGAATAGTAAATGCATCACAACACAAACAACAAGTATATCACATAAACATATAGTATATCACAATACATCCTCAAACTACTGAATAACTTCATCAACAGTCGACATATAAGTACCCTGGACCACAAGTGAATCTCGCCTGGACCGATGGAGTGCCCTAAGTTGAGGAAGTACGCCTGCAACTCGATCCTCAGCCGATCTACGTGCAAATGCCTCAGCAACTCTCGATGGATGAGAAGGCCTTTGGGATGCCTTCTGTGGCGGCTGCATGCGATCGTGGGTGATCCACGATGGTTGATGATCCCCCATCTCCTCAGTGTCATCAGCATCATCAGCATCATCATCATCATCAACCGGTGGCATCACACAATAATGTGTTCGTTCCCGAAACCACAACTCGTAACCATCTATGGTGGCAGATGGAATCCTGGCTACACCCGTTCCAGCCCTCTTGGGGTTTATAGAATGATGCTCCCATTGTTGGAAATTGCGAAGCATCTCATCGTGGACACAAATGTACTTCAACGGCTTTGGACCTCTATAAACCTTTGTCGGGCGGAATACATGACCGGGAATAATTTGGATATATCCAAACTGTCTCAAGCAACGATCGGGCATGTATGGCTCTGTGACGACCCGACCCGGATTCCGGAACGGAATCCCAACGTCGCATCGCCAGGACAAGGCAAGAAGAGGACAAGCACTTAAAAAATAAGTGCGAAGCCTGACGACGAGCTAACAAGCTCTAGATAAGAACAAGAAGTAGTACTAAAAATACGGGTTTATAAAATTCAGTATGCGGAAGCGACAAGGAAAGGTAGTTCCGAGCTATGAAGTTCGAAACCAAGGCCAAAGAT
This sequence comes from Codonopsis lanceolata, assembly GCA_013146195.2. Lineage (NCBI taxonomy): Eukaryota > Viridiplantae > Streptophyta > Magnoliopsida > Asterales > Campanulaceae > Codonopsis > Codonopsis lanceolata. The sequence continues at coordinate 106,195,133 of CM028381.1, read as the reverse complement.
ACCAAGAGAGACATAAATCTCAAGAAGGAAAGAAAAAGAAACTCGCGTGCCGCAACATTGCAGACGCTGGACAAACCATCTAAGCCTCAGTAGGCGTTAAAGAAGGAACCAACCCGATATAACACATACCCACGGCTAAAGCATACCGGGTTAACCAACAATAATAATTAATAACTAGGATAGAGAAAAGCCCCAAGCCAGCCGTGCTTGGGAGACAACAGTAATATAAAAACCAAAGCTATGGGCAACGACACAACACGTCGGCCCAAGGGAGAACCAAATCAAAACCCAATTATTCTACCCGACTGTAAAGTCTAATTAACTTTACAATACAACGAGCTCACAAGAATAGTAAATATGATATACAAGCCAAGGATGCTAGAGAGATAGAAGTACACAAGTTACTACTCGGAAATAGATCGTTACAATCACGACACGCTGCATTAAGCTCGAGCCATCGATCAATCTGGGTTCAAGCTACACGCACTATACGTCCTCAACACGACTTCCGAACTGCAACTAGAAAACAAAGTACGGGGTGAGTCATAATGACCCAGTACGTTACTACTAAACAATGCGACATAATTTGAATGTTGCTATAAAAGGAAAAGATATCATTTTACACGAAGACCCAAGAAGTCGGGTTGTACCTGAGTGAAAACCGATCCTTACCGTACTACCGAGATGAATCGTGGTGAACCCCTGCTCACAAACAAATAAACAAGTCAGAAGCAAGGCACAAGAATAATCATGATTATGGATGTATATCTATTCATAGACATCCCAAGCCTCTCATAAAATAATTAAATAGAAGTATGCATATTTATAAATATACATATACCAAGTGCCTCATAGGTTTATCAAGTGTGGTATGTAAATTCATTTATGCACCAAACAACTCATTCATGGAGTTCATCATGTAAGGATATGCATATCTACCATTATGTACATATGCATGCAATCGAGGAAATCAAGTAGAAGTATGTATGTCTACGTATATACGCATCATACAATTCACTGTGCCTATTACGAAAGTCAAGCGATCAAGAGCAAGTATATATATAAGCATTTAGTTTACATATTCTGGATAGCACTTGGTTTTCACAAATGCTAGAAGAAATCCACATATAAGGGATAGGATATAATCCTGGTACCGCCATGTAGCTCCCGCAAGATAAATCAGCACGTGAACATGCCGTTGCATGTGCGAGATGGTACATCGACCCGTGATAGTATTATTCCAAGCGCCCATAATGGTTACACAAGGTACTCTTTCTCCAAAGTGATCAAGAATGGAGGGTTTGCCTGCTTTCTCGTTCTAAGAACTCATCACTATCACGAATCTCATGATTCGTAACGGTAATGAATTGTCAACCGTGGAAGACAAGACAGACAGTATGCCAAAGTAGACAAGGCATAAGACAGTAAGACAAGCAAAGACAGAAGACAGTAAGGCAAGACAGTAAGGCAAGACAGTAAGGCAAGACAGCAAGATAAGGCAGACAAGTCAGACAAGACAGACAAGACAGTAAGACAGTAAGACAGTAAGGCAAGACAATGCAGACACGTATGTCACCGGACTTATCTGGGAAAACAAGTAATATTTACTTATTTAAGAAATCAAGCAAGGACGAGCACGAATAGCGGTCTCATTCAAGTCGTGGGCATGTTATTCTTTTACGCCTAGTAATTAGTGCATGAATTCAATTAAGAATCTCGAAACTAGTATTCTAGTTAAACGGATTTCAAGCGTGTAGGGTTTATCGTGAGTCGGTATTGTTAAATGACTCACTAGCATTTAATCGACTCCCGAGTCATTTCTATAATTCCACAAATAGAGTTTGAACACTATATGTATTCCAAGACTCCTTTCTAGGTTCTTGTTTAAGGCATGGTTAAGTTCTCGCTCCTTTTGGAACCTTAGTTCAATTTTACTAAGTCGTATAAAAGTCTGAAACTTAAGTTGATTATTGTTCAACTAAGCTTAGATCAATTTTCAAGTTGCAATTCCATTTGTTAATAGAATTATAATTCAAATCACGTTGATACTCAATAAGATGATAATTATAAAGATAAGAGATACAATATGCTTAAAGATCATGCTCTCAAGTAACATGGGGTTCATGCATTAATCACAAACAAACCTTATCAAGCTCATTTCCATAGAATCATAAGATGGATAATATTATAGATCCTCTCGAGGTTTCCAAGAAACTAGAGATCAAGCATGCACATTTGAAGGGCGTAAGACTTAAGACAACCCAAGATTCATCAATTAATTATGTGATGGTACTTCATAAGTCCATCACCACGCATTATGACTTGATGACCATTCGGCCTAATGACAACTTTAGATTCCCATCGTAGAGGGTACTAGGGTATACACGATTCAAACATCCTTCCCAAGTGGAGAATTGTCACGAAAACGCTCCCGATTTTCCAAGGATGTTAACAAGGTTTCTAAGCAGAGTCACATAGTACATTCCTACGCCTCTGGGACTTCATTAAAAGTCCACTAGTATTATTGGTTCTAGTTCATAATTGAACCCATTCAAACCGCCGTCGCTCGAGTTACGCATTCTCGACTCACACATAAACCATCCAAGAAATAGCGATAATCTCGCACTTAACCTCATTCAAGAGACTCAATTAGAGTCCTAAGCCAAAATCAATCTTATTACCAATTCGGTCTCACCCAAGCGATTCTCAAAGTTTCAAGAATTGAGATTCAATGAACACAAGAAGATATAGGATTTTATCCTAAGGTTCGAATAACAATTTTATAATTAAATTGACTTCATTTGGGTCTATCTACCAAGTTCCAAATTTCTATTCCAAGGTATAATTTCTAAGATTCACAATGTATCCGGGTTTCTAACCCAACAACAACCAATCTTAATTCATAAGAATTCCAAATACACATAATCCCATTTGGTTTCAACCCTAACCAAAATCTATCGATATTCATGGAAACATATCATTTTGACATGTATAACAACAATAAATCACAAGGAACAAGATTCTATTAATCTATCATCAAGATACTTGTAGAGAGAGAAACTAGGCTTAAGCAACGTACCTCAATCGGGCCACAAACTTCTAGGATGTGGAAAACAAACCGAGGGAAAGACTCTACTCGCGAGAGCTTGATCGCGATGGCGGCCGTGACGCCGATTAATCCGATGGCCGGAACTCCTCCAGGAATCTGCAATTCTTCCATGGGAGTTCTCCTCCCCTTCTCTCTAAAACTCACGATTGAAGAAGAAAATGAGAGGAAGAGGATGAATTGGGGTTATAAAGGGTGAGGGATTACCATGCTACCCTTCCAAGCCGTGGACAAGGCAAAGGGAGGGTTTATGATGGGGTAGTATAGACTTTTCACGCCAAAATCAAAACAGGAAAGAAATCCGTAGAAGCATAGCCTCGCAGGTGAGGCGGCGCCTCACCATGCTCCATGCGTCCGCTCGGCCCTTACTCCGCACAAGGGTTGTTCTCGCACTGGTGGGCGGGCGCCTCACTCCAATAGGCGCGGCGGGCCTCGAACCTCAAAAACTTGGTCTAAACTTGATCTAAATGATTCCAAACTTATGGGCAACCATTCCTAAGGTCTAACCGAACAACTCAAAACAAGTCTAAAACACACCCGAACAACTCAGAAACAACACGGAGCAGCAGGAAGGGGGTGCGACAACGTGTGGCCAAGGGACTGACGAGCAGGCTGAAATCAAGCGAGCAATGAAAGGAGACTTTTAAAGGCAAGTCTAAGGCTAGTGAAGAAGCTTAAATACTTGTAGGAAATTAGATAACAACTAGGGAAATAAGAATCCCAAAGGAGGCGTGCAGCGACTCGATTCGAACTTCTGCGATAGAGCGAGCAGCTATCTCCCAAGCTTAGAAATCATCGATAGACTTAAGGAATACCTCCAGCGTGAAGTCAAGGCAAACATGTTAACAAACCATCTTAAAGAGGTCTAGGACCCCCAGGGGTCACGAACACAAAGCGGAAGTGAAGCCCTCAATCGCGTCGCATTCGGCTATCGTCGAGTCACGACTTGTGACTTTAACTAGTTAAGGTCTATGGACACATGGAACTAATATATTGGCTCCTTTGACCTTCTGTATTAATCAAGGTTCTACCTCAAGTCGAGTAAGCGAGGTTACGGTTGAGCGACACTTGGCGGTAAGGTCGATTACGAAGGTTCGAGGGTCTTACGTCCTCGCCTCCTTAAAAAGAATTAGTCCCGCAATTCACAATCCTGATCACCCAGTTAATACTATAGCTACGATGAAGTCAGGAAACCACCTTAGTGTGCCTGAAAACACGAGGGAAAGAAATACTTAAATATCCTCTCCAATCAATTCCAAAAGTCGAGTCATCTTGACTCTTGGGGGTTGAGCCATTATCAAGGCTTACAAAGTTCCAACAAACATGGACATTGAGGTGAAAATTCCTCTTTATATCTAATCAAGTAATTCTTAAGCAGGTGCGATAGTTGCTTGAATTAACAACCATCCCATAAAAGAGTTTTCGGGCTAATAAAATTATCCCGGTCCACGACCTGTCTCACAGGGTCTAACGCCCTTACACTAAAATCAAGTAGAGCGGTAATTCATTTGATCAAGTCTCAGTTCTTTTCATTCGTGGCATGATTTCAATATACATGTTGCACGTATTTGCACGAAGCAAGACAAGATACCACTTTCAATTTATTTCATTTGGCAGCGGGTTCGGTCAATTCCTATATCATATAATACCGTTCTAGTTCTCAGACGAAGACCTCTTGATAATCAAGTGGGGGCCCTCTGAAGTGACTTCAAAGCTTTCGTCGTTTAGGATGCGAGGGGGTCATGAATCACACAATAGCATCCTTCATAGGTGATCTCGTGCACGTATAATATAATCACATACATGCGTGGCAATCAATATATCATGTACATAGCATATTAATCTATTATGCGGGTATACTAAGTATGGAATATTCATACACTTACAATCTATTTCACGATAGATAAAACATGTTACACCACGTTAATACTCTCATTAACGTATTAGACTTAACAAGTAGACCTGATAACTATGCATCCCTAGGTAGCAGTGGTTACTAACTAGAAGACTTGAACCACTATGGGTCAAGCGATTGTCTTGGTTGACAACCAATTCAATTAGAAATCGCGGGTCTACTGGGTTACTCACCAAGTCTCATTAGAGAGTCGGGATAATATTCCTACATCGGAGTAGTCCTCTATACCGGAGAAAGTAGTCATCGAGGAAAGAATATTAAATTACCTGCTAAACAATGCGGAACTTCGTGAGTCAAGTGCAGGTATATCTATGTATACTTATATGGCGATAACACGCGTGCAGGAGGCTTATCCCGTTCAGCATTAACAACGATCCAAGACATTAGCAACACCGTGGCGATCACTCTTGAAATCGACAGCTTTGAGTTAATCGGATAACCACATACAGGCAAGAAATGATAGCTCCCGAGGTAACATCATACTCGTGGTATGTTGCAACTTAAAAGCAATACGAGGAAAAAAAATATGATGCTCTTAAACACAAACTTGCATTCACGGCAATCCAGACCAGAACTTAGTAATCCAAGTCACATATGCGTCTGAGAGAACATGCCGATAAAGCACAAATCGAGCTTGCTCATCGGAAAATACTGAGCGACACACCAACCCAATCTAGGCCATGGATCTATCAAACATAAGCTAACAAAAGCTTACGATACCAATGACGACGGCCGGTTAAGAACGAATCCCAATCGCATGCCGGGGGCAAGCAAAGAAGAGGACAAACACTTAAAAATAATAGTGAGAGTCGGACCTGATCGAGCTAACAAGCTCTAATAAGAACAAGTAGTACTAAAAATACGGGTTTATAAAATTCGGTATGCGGAGCGAGGAAAGGTAGTTCCGAGCTATGAAGTTGAAACCAAGGCGAGATACTGAGAGACATAAATCTCAGAAGGAAAGAAAAGAGAAACTTCGGCGTGCTTGCTTGACATTGCGGCATTTGGACAAACCA
>CM028381.1:106020541-106188996 GCA_013146195.2 Codonopsis lanceolata | reverse complement strand
AGATGGCAATCAGACAGCTTTGTATGGGCGTAAGTTCCAGATCGCCAATTTGTTGGGACGGTGCTGAGGCGAACTGGGGTTCCGAGATACGCAATGCTTCTGGCTGTTGAAGTTGATCAGATCGCCATGCTAATCGCTTCAAAGTCGACAAAAGAGTTACATGGATAATCGAAGACGAGATCTCGAGTTCCAAAGTGGTGATTACGTGCCTCGGGCGTAACACCGGTGAGTGTACTAAGAGGTTCTAAGAAGAAGTGGAAGCTTACACCGAGGTACATTGGTCCGCTCGAGATTCTCGGCAGAGTCGTCCTCAAGCGCATCAGATTGCATTGCCACCTTCACGGAGACTCATAATGTATTTCATGTTTCCATGTCAAGAAAGTATTCAAGGATGATACCCATGTACTGAGTATGAAGAATCACGCTGAGCTTCTGATATGTCTTACGTCGAAAGCGTCTCGCTTAAGATTTTGGATACCAAAGAGCAAAGCTACGAACCAAGAAGATTCCCCTTAGTTAAAGTTCTTCGAGTAAAACCAAAACATCAAGAAGCGACTGGGAGACGGGAAGCCGAGACGCGCGAGAAGATCCACATTTGTTCGACGACTGTAAGAATTTGTGGACTAAATTCCTAAAGGAGAGTGTAACGCCTCGTATTCTTGCATGTGCATTGTATGCTTGTTCTTACTTTCTTGGTTGATTGTGAGCATGATTACTTGTTATATAAATGTCTTAATCATTTATAGATCATTTTAGAAGTTCATAACATGTTTAGAATCATATAAACTTGTTTGTAGAATCGCCTGCTTAATCGCGTTGAAATTTGTCTTAGCGATTCCTCTCGTTGCTCGTATTTGCTTCTATTTCGACGCACGGCGTTCGTGTGAGTTCTTGGCTTTCTATTCAAGTCTTATTCATGTTGAAACAAACCTATTTCATGTCCAAGACATCCTAGTTTGATTGGCGCTTGATTTGAGTTTAATCCGTTGCTCAATTGTCGCGTGGTTCGCGCCTTGTCCTAGCTTGTTCCTGGGTTGTCTAAGTGCTGCTTCTAATGTGTTGAGTAGGGTTAGACCTTAGAATGGTTGCCCAAAAAGTTTGGGACCATTTAGATCAAGTTTAGACCAAGTTTTAGAGGTTCTGAGCCGAGGCGGCCGCATAAGCCTGCGAGGCGCCCGCCCAACCGGCCGAGAGTAATTTCTCGATGGTCTCGAACTTTGGGAGAGGCTCGTTGGCTGAGGCGGCCGCATGGCCTTTAGTGAGGCGCCCCGCCTCACTTGTTTCTCTCGTACGGGCCGATTTGTTCCTCGTTTCAAAATTGACGAATTGCTTACTTTAAACCCCTACTAAACCTATCCTAAACCTCCCTAACCCTTCCTACTTAAGTCCTAACATCCCTAACTTATTTTTAATGATGGATTAGAGGCTTGTAGATCATCCAAACCCTATCCTAAGAATCTCAAAGGGACCACAAGTGGTTGACACTTGTCCCACCCACTTTTTGACCACTTATAAGCCAAAATCGATTGACCCTCATATCTCTCCCTCACTTTTCAAAAAACGAATTTCCATCTTCTCCAAGACTCTTCCATGGTTGCTTGAGGTCTTCATCATCATCTACCTTCATCCATTCATCCATTGCCCAAGACTCATTCATTAAAGTTGAAGAGCTCACTGCGGGAGCATTTCTATCCGAATAGTTCCTTCTAGTTCCTTCGCTGTGTGTATCAAGTAAGTTACCTTCTTAATCTTCTTTCTATTAGTTCTCATTGACCCTAAGGAAGCAAAGTCTATGTTGGTTGAGGTCAATGAGGGCACTTGTATGCTTTACATGCTATATTGTTGTATGTTGAGATTTTGATCTTGTTAGAGCATGTATAGGTTAAATGTGCTTGTGAAAGCCTATATTACTCTTTCATCTTGCCTATTTAAAGCTTTAAACATGTTAGAGACATGTATATTTGTTGTTGGAAGTTTGTTCACAAGAAAATGCCCCTAAATGGAGCCTACATGTGTTGTTATGTTGTATGTGTTCTATCCTAAATTTTGGACTCTATGATGAACTTGAATCACTTTGCATTGCCTTGGTGAGTTTATAATCTTGTTGAACCTAGAAATGACCTAGGTTTGGCTATATAGCTTCAATTTCTCCAAATTTGGGAATTTAGAGCAAAGACTCAACGAGTCGACTTTAGTGGAATAATTGAACGGTTTAACCCTAGTTTCAATCCTCACGGTTCTGACCGCTTGATTTGATTTACTCAAGTATGATTGGTTTGATGATTTATGCAAGTTTTATGAAAGGTTGGTTTGTGCAATTTAATTTGCCTTGATATGACTTTATAGTAGAGATTGATACCCTCTACCTCGTTGGTCGAAGTTCGCTCTTGTCGAATTCTGGCCTTTGATTGGTTTAGTCAAGTAAATATCTACTTGTGCATCACATTGAGTCCAGCCGGGCATTATTTGATTTGTTAATCGGGTCAAGGTGGGACGATGCACGCTTCACGAATTATGGGATTCGTGCTCGCTATGGATCGCCGCACCTAGGACTTCACACACACCTCCATTGTTGGTCGCAATGGGGAAGTAGCCCCTCTGTCAGACGCTAAAGTGTCGATTGGCTTGCTATCTAGATCGAGTGGTACTTGATAAAAGTTGATGCATTCACGAGCATCAATGTTGCACGATAAAGTATAATAAAGTTTTATCATAGGTCTACTAAGCGGCCGACTATCATATCCTACTTGTATGATTTACTTTTCCGCACTTATATGAACTATGTGCTATATGCTTTATCTGATCATGTATGATAAATGAGATATATGTCATGCTATAACATGGACATGCATTTTTGTAACTTACTAAGTCTTTCGACTTACCCTATTTGTTTGCTTTGTCTTTCCTTAGATCCGAGCCGGGAGACGGTCCGGATAGACTCTCGCTTCACTGCTGGTCGTTGTTTTAGCAGTTGCTATTTTGGACTTTGGTTATTTAGATTCTTATTTTGGTAAGGATCGCATGGGCCAAGTCATGTAGACTTAAATGGGTTTATGTTGTTTGTTATTGTAACTTAACTACTTAAACTTGTAATCTTTTGGTAAGCCGACTTATATGTCGAGCCTGCTTTTATATGTGTGGTTCACTACTATTTTCTTCCGCTAAAGCTCTCGTTATTTATTGGTTGTTGTTGTTCCCGCATGTTGTGGCCATTGAGTTTATTATAAGCATGTGTTAATAATTGTAGGAGTAGTTGTTGTTCCTACTGTAACGCCGATATGACTTGTTTAAATTAGGTTGTTTTTCCGCCAAGTGTAGCCGAAGTTGTTGTATGTATGCGATGTTGCCCACATGATTTTTGTGATCCTACTATGATGTTTGTTATTGATTATTTGACTACGACTCGGGATCTCGCATTGTCCTGGTCGGGTCGTCACAACCGTAACGCCAAAACGAATTTGGAATTGCTAATCATAAACATTTAAATAGGTGACCAGACACAATGAGAAGAAAGGGCATATGACCCCAAGGGGTGGGAGAGATGACAAGGACACTCAGGCAAAGACCTTGAGGTTCTTGGTTCCAATCCCCATACAAACAATTGTAGATCAAAATAAGTCATGGTAAAAAAAAAAGCATGATAAATCATAATAAGCCGTAGTAGATCAACATAAGTCGTGGTAGATTAAAAAAAGTCATAGTAGATTAAAATAAGTCATGGTAGATAAAAAAAAAAAGCCATGGTAGATCAAAATAAGTCATGGTAGATATAAAAAAAAGTCATGGTAGATCAAAATAAGTCATGGTAGATAAAAAAGTCATGGTAGATCAAAATAAGTCATGGTAGATCAAAAAAAGTCATGATAGAGCAAAAAAATCATGGTAGATCAATATAAGTCATGGTAGATAAAAAAAAAAGTCATGATAGAGCAAAAAAAGTCATGGTAGATCAAAAAAAGTCATGGTAGATCAAAATAAGCCATGATAGATCAAGATAAGTCATGGTAGATAAAAAAAAAGTCATGGTATATCAAAATAAGTTATGGTAGATAAAAAAAGTCATGGTAGATCAAAAAAAGTAATGGTAGAGCAAAAAAGTCATGGTAGATAAAAATAAGTTATGTTAGAGCAAAAAAAAATCATGGTAGATCAAAATAAGTCATGGTAGAGCAAAAAAAGGTCATGGTAAATCAACATAAGTCGTGGTAGATTAAAAAAAAGTCATGGTAGATCAAAATAAGTCATGGTAGATAAAAAAAAGCATGGTAGATCAAATAAGTCATGGTAGATATAAAAGTCATGGTAGATCAAAAAAAAAAAAGTCATGGTAGATTAAAAAGTCATGGTAGATTAAAAAAAAGTCATGGTAGATCAAAATAAGTCATGGTAGATCAAAATAAGTCAAATGTAGATCAAAAAAAGGTATGGTAGATCAAAAAAAGTCATGAAAGATCAAAAAAAGTTATGGTAGAGCAAAAAAAGACATGATAGATCAAAAAAAGGCATGGTAGATGATCACGCCAAATAAAGGGTGACTATGTTTGGTGTTTACGTGGAGCTGATCTGGATGGTGAGATGTCCCTGTGAACACTGGAAAATGGATATCTGGTTGGTTTTCATACCGGGTGCCCCGAATCTTGTGTGCTCGCGTCGTGACCGAGAAGCGGAGAAAACATCTAGTGGAGCTGGGAGGTTATCCTGCTGGTGAGAGTCGGATGGGATAACAAGGGTGAGCACAGGCGTTCCCTGAGATCACCGTAAGTATGTTTGTGCAAGAGAATTCTTTGTATGAATAGTGTCTTACCTTAGGAGAGTGGCCATACCTTCTATTTATACTCCTCACCGTGTTGGCTTGCATGAGCATGGGACAAAGACGATGGAGACCAAATCGTCGGCCTACCGGGCCGGGTTCTCATTGGTTTTCACTTTGTTAGTATCAAGTGAAGTCAACCTGTAGTTGAAATGCAGCAGCCCACGCTGGTGTCTCTCCAATTAAACCGAACCACCGGTCGCTTTGTACTATGATGACGCTCGCTCGTGCCTGCCTAGTCTCCAGCCGACCATGGCTACGGGCTCATGGTCGCTTGGTCTGGCCGGCCAAGTTCGGCCCTCGCTTATTATGATGTTTGGTCATGATCGAGGCCGGTCACTCTAGGCTCGCCTACGATGCTCTGCTTGATCGGAATGATTTTATTTCTGACCGCCTTGGTCGGCTTGATCGTCGGTGATGCTCTGGATCAAGGATGATCCTCTCGCTTGACTAGGTCGCTCTGGCTGACACGTGTTAGCCACATAGGAAGCGGATTATTGAGTCCTTTCAGTAGATCAAAATAAGTCCTGGTAGATCAAAATAAGTCATGGTAGATTAAAAAAAGTCATGTTAGATGACGAGTGTCAAATCGTCAAAATTAATTCACCTACTTCCCTAATAACGAGTATAAGGTAAGTCGGGATCGTATCCACAGGGAATGTTGTACTTATTCCTTTTTAGAATTTTACTAAGTAAATTATTATTAATCATTTATATTTTTAATTAACTAAAAATAGACTAACAACTAATTAACTGAAAATTAATGCATTTAATTAAACTAACAGACTAAAGCTTGATTTAATACAATAAATTTAAAGTCCAGTCAATAAACCAATTTTCATCTCGCATTTCACTTCTGATTATAGATGCAAAAATGTCTTGTTAAGTCACAAATAAACCGGTTATAAGTATCAACAAACGCCTAACACTCAATCTCTCCTTACCGTGTTGATAATCAAGAGACGCTCATTAATTATCGTCTAACCGAATTACAACCTCCGAGACGCTCGTAAGATTTAATAACCCGATTGCATTAAGAAGAGAGAGACCCGATTCAAAGCCGTGCATATTGAAGCAATAACATGTAACTAAGATTATTCGTTCCCGTAATACGGTCTGATTATGCTTGTGATGCCTAAAAGGTGTATTACTCGCCACTTTGTTAAAACCGATGACAATTATGGATCAACAGTGTTAACTAGCTATAGACTATTATGTTAATTAATATTCTGGCCACAAACATCAATTAGACGCAATAATCTTACAACGTGCTAAATGGAGAACGAATAAATATTTGTAACGAAACAAGAATGAATTCGATTAGATCTCACAAAAGTGAAATGTTGGAGACTTAATTGTTCATTGACTAGAAGAAATAATTTAGCTACTAAACATGATTAAAACAACTTACAAAAAACCAAGAGTTTATGTTCCCAGCAAGTGTTGAACTTAAAAGAAGAATACAAGTTCCCTACACTTCTCTCCTAACAATTGTTAGTGATTTTGTTTCTCTCAAAATTACTGCCTGATTCCTCTAAATTCCCCTGATCGAATCCCCCTCTAATCTGCTCAAGATAACAACATAAATACCACTCATATTTCCCACTAAAGCCACTACTTGGTAGTTTTAAAACCACCAATAACTTCCTAAAACCAACCATAACTTCCAAAGCAATTTTTCCTTTAATAAATAAATAAATTAGGAAGAGATAACAACTTTTCTAACTGCCTAAAAGATCTGCTGGACAATTCTCCAACAAGTGACAACAGCTTCAGCTCTGGAATTAAGACAGCACATGCCCACGTGACACCACGAATTTCCATTTTCTTGCATTCCAGCATTCTTTTGCTTAGCTTTCTTCTTTTGTAGCTCCCCCCATACCTACAAACATAAACAAGCGCAAATCCAACCAAAAGTGTAATATTTACTCTATAATCAATCATAAAATCGAATAATACTATCACACTTTCGTGATCCTATCAAAATTCCCCCACATCTACATGATGTTTGTCCTCGAGCATCTTGAAACAAAACAGATATACATGTCCCTAATCTATACAGCATATGCAAATATGATCTTACTCAAATGCATGTATTTCAATGTGTATTACCATAGGGAAACTCAAAATTCAATCAAGGTAATGAGCATCTTAAAATGCTTCATCTATATTAACTCGAATGCCTCCAAAAGAATCCTTCAACCTCTACATATGCATGTCTCAACCATTCTCACGGTGACACTCATTCACTCAAGTGTTTAAACAAGGATGTGTATAATTAAGCACTCAATTCAACACAACAGAATGCAATTACAATAAGCTTGCAAATTGATCAAATCTTCATCACTAAATATGAGTTCAAAACACCAATCAAAAGGTCTTTTAAGGGTTGTAACAGGGCTAGGGGTTAAAAAGGTAAGATATAAGGATATAAGGATATAAGGTGAATAAAAATGTCAAAGAAATGCAGAAATAACACATTACTCATAGCTCAATCATCGTTGAATAGAGTCCTTATGAAGCTTAAACCCTTGATCATAGCACATCTGTACAATTGAAAATGGATATTCAGATTTTTACTTCAATCCTGCTTCTTTTTCCTGAATTGCTTTGATCTGCTTCTACAAACTTTTATTCTTTTTCTTTTCTCTTTTTTTTTCTACAAACTTTTGTTCTGCTGCTTTTTTTCCCCTTTTCTACAAACTTTTGTTTTGCTGCTACAACTTTTATTCCGCTGTTTTTTTTTACAGCAACTGGATGAACTGAAGCTTTTATTTTGCATGCACTACTTAAGCAGAACCACATACAACGCTTAACTCAGCATAACCCAAAGCCAAATTTCTCACATTCTTGTACCAAACAGGATGTACTCCATTTAATTTCCAACTCACAGACTGAATTAAGACTATGATTCACATGAAATATCTACAAATTCTTGACATATGTTAATGAAAAAGAAAGTCAAATAGGCTAAGGTTCATTTTGGTTGAAAGAAAGAAATGGGTAAAGCTCAAAAAAGTTAACTAAGGGGTAATATTAAAGGGTAGGATAGAAAAAAGATAGCCAAAAGTGGGCAAATCATAAATGCCTTGATCATATTGGTGCATAAACTCATTAATGTGATCTCAAAATGTATGCAAAAATGCAAGTTCTAGAATTAGCATCCGTGTGCGAGAAACACTCAAGAATAACTGAGAGCAAAAATGAATGAAATCCTCCATGAATGGCCCATAAGCTCACTTAGAAAGGTTAAGAGTCGACACATGCATACCTAACGGTTGAAGAAATATTTTTTTGAAAACATGCTGTTAAACTAGAATAGAAACATTTCAACACGCCCATCACATATCAAAAATTTCTTGTTTCACAATGATAATGCACATTGAAATACAAACATCCCAGCAACATCAAATATCATATCAGAAAGAATAACCCAAAGACATGCAACCAAATTCACCCCACACCAAGACAATACATTGTCCCCAATGTATAAAAAATTTACCGAAACAAAAAGGGGCAGGAAAACTTCCCTAGCCTGAAGATGGAGAAGGAGAACCATGAGAAGGCTGAGCAGGATGTTGACGAGAAGTCTCTGCCGAACGGGATGCTGGAATAGAAGAGGCAGAACTCACCTTATCAGAAGAAGCCGAAGAGTCCGGCGACGGTGCATAAGAGTCCGGCGAAGAATGCGAAGAGGCAGACGAAGAAGAAGTAGAAATTTCGACAAGCTCGATGGATGCCACTGTCACTCGACGAGGCACTATGGCGAGTAGACGGCTAGAACGACGCCGTGGAACTGAAGGCGGAGCAGGGCGTTGCTTAAGAGCCATGGAAAATATAAAAGAGGGCACTTCAACAATGGCAAACGATGGCTCGGAGAAGACGAATGACTTGGCATGGATTGGCGAAGACGAAGGAGATGGCGCTCAAATCTCTGTGAAAATAGGAAAGTTAGGGCAAAAATCCCCAAATTGAAATTTGGGACTTTTTATTTGATCGGCCTCCCCCTCACTATTCATCCGTTTTCTTGCTTCTTTGTGGCCTTGACACTTAACCCCCTGTAGTTTAGTCTGCACTCCTTTAAAAGCAATTCTGCTCTCAGTATCTCACCCAAAGTACTCTGTACTTTCTTCTGTAAAGGCTCACACCTGCTGCTACAACTAAACTTAAAAGAAACATTAAAACAACAAAGAAATTACTTAAAACTAAGAAAAGCAGGAAATTAAAATAACAATAAAATAAATAAAAAAAACTTTGGGTTGCCTCCCAATTAGCGCCGCTATTTAACGTCTGTAGCTAGACCCAACACCTACTCTTCCTACAACTCAGTCAAATTATTTCCAATGATAACTGACAATGGAGGAATAATTTGTTCACTTGAAAATGGTAATGAAAAAGAAGCAAAATCAAACCTGGGTGTTACCTCCAGTGTGAAATATAATGCCATAGTATTTCCTTGTACCTCCTCACTGCCTTGGAAAGGTACATTTGTCAAACATTTTACGGGCACTAATTCCAGCTTCTCATCATTTTCCTTCTTTTGTAGTGAAAATTTTCCTAGAAAAGCAAAATCATGTTGTTGCACACTTTCTTCATTGTTGCTGCTATCAACTGAATTTTTCTCCTGTGCAATTTATTCATTTTCTCGAGGATTATTTTCAACTTAAAAAGGTAATCTTCATTGGTTTACCTCCATCTTGCTCATCATTTACATATTCATTCAAATCCTCTTGTAACATTGGACACATATCAGTTGGATGACCAACATTCACGCAGATTCCACACGCCTTGACTTGCTGAACTTGCCCTGAGACTAATTTCTCTAAAACAGAAGTTAAAGTGTCTAATCTACGATCAATAGAAAAAACATTTACCTCATTAATCTTGCTCAGATCATACTGTCTTGTCCTAAACTGTTGAGCATTTTCAGCCATAACATTACAATAAAATTCTTAAAAGGAAATAAATAGCAAAATCGTTTCCCGGCAACGACGCCAAAATTTGACGAGTGTCAAATTGTCAAAATTAATTCACCTACTTCCCTAATAACGAGTATAAGGTAAGTCGGGATCATATCCACAGGGAACGTTGTACTTATTCCTTTTTAGAATTTTACTAAGTAAATTATGCATACGAATTTATATTTTTAATTAACTAAAAATAGACTAACAACTAATTAACTGAAAATTAATGCTTTTAATTAAACTAACAGACTAAAGCTTGATTTAATACAATAAATTTAAAGTCCAGTCAATGAACCAATTTTCATCTCGCATTTCACTTCTGATCATAGATGCAAAAATGTCTTGTTAAATCACAAATAAACCGGTTATAAGTATCGACAAACGCTTAACACTCAATCTCTCCTTACCGTGTTGATAATCAAGAGACGCTCGTTAATTATCGTCTAACCGAATTACAACATCCGAGACGCTCGTAAGATTTAATAACCCGATTGCATTAAGAAGAGAGAGACTCGATTCAAAGCCGTGCATATTGAAGCAATAACATGTAACTAAGATTATTCGTTCCCGTAATACGGTCCAATTATGCTTGTGATGCCTAAAAGGTGTATTACTCGCCACTTTGTTAAAACCGAGGACAACTATGGATCAACAGTGTTAACTAGCTATAGACTATTATGTTAATTAATATTCTGACCACAAACATCAATTAGACACAATAATCTTACAACGTGCTAAATGGAGAACGAATAAATATTTGTAACGAAACAAGAATGAATTCGATTAGATCTCACAAAAGTGAAATGTTGGAGACTTAATTGTTCATTGACTGGAAGAAATAATTTAGCTACTAAACATGATTAAAACAACTTACAAAAAACAAAGAGTTTATGTTCCCAGCAAGTGTTGAACTTAAAAGAAGAATACAAGTTCCCTACACTTCTCTCCTAGCAATTGTTAGTGATTTTGTTTCTCTCAAAATTACTGCCTGATTCCTCTAAATTCCCCTGATCGAATCCCCCTCTAATCTGCTCAAGATTACATCATAAATACCACTCATCTTTCTCACTAAAGCCACTACTTGGTAGTTTTAAAACTACCAATAACTTCCTAAAATCAACCATATCTTCCAAAGCAATTTTTCCTTTAATAAATAAATAAATTAGGAAGAGATAACAACTTTTCTAACTGCCCAAAAGATCTGCTGGACAATTCTCCAGCAAGTGACAATAGCTTCAGCTCCGAAATTAAGACAACACATGCCCACGTGACACCACAAATTTCCTTTTTCTTGCATTCCAACATTCTTTTGCTTAGCTTTCTTCTTTTGTAGCTCCCCTCATACCTACAAACATAAACAAGCGCAAATCCAACCAAAAGTGTAATATTTACTCTATAATCAATCATAAAATCGACTAATACTATCACACTTTCGTGCTCCTACCCAAATTTGACGAGTGTCAAATCGTCAAAATTAATTCACATACTTCCCTAAAAACGAGTATAAGGTAAGTCGGGATCGTATACACAGGGGACGTTGTACTTCTATCACACTTTCGTGCTCCTATCAATAGATTAAAAAAAGTCATGGTAGAGCAAAAAAATGCATGGTAGATTAAAAAAAGGCATGATAGATCAAAATAAGTTATGATAGATAAAAAAAAGTCATGGTAGGTCAAAATATGTCATGGTAGATCAAAATAAGTCATGATGGATCAAAATAAGTCATGGTAGAGCAAAAAAAATTATGGTAGATCAAAATAAGTCATGGTAGAGCAAAAAAAGACATGGTAGATCAAAATAAGCCATGGTAGATCAACATAAATCATGGTAGATCAAAAAAAACCAAGGTGGATCAAAATAAGTCATGGTAGATCAAAAAAAGTCATGGTAGATCAAAATAAACCATGATATATAAAAAAATGTCATGGTAGATTAAAAAAAGTCATGATAGAGCAAAAAAAGTCATGGTAGATTAAAATAAGTCATGGTAGATAAAAAAAATCATGATATAGCAAAAAAAGTTATGGTTGATCAAAATAATTCATAGTAGAGTAAAAAAAAAACATGATACATCAAAATAAGTCATGATAGATCAACATAAGGCATGATAGATCAAAATAAGTCATGGTAAATAAAAAAAAGTCATGATATATCAAAAAAAGTCATGGTAGAGCATAAAAGGTCACATGTAGATAAAAAAAATATCATAGTAGATCAAAAAATGTCAGGATAGATAAAAAAAATGTTATGTTAGATCAAAAAAAGACATGGTAGATCAAAAATGAGCATGGTAGATCAAAAAATATCATGGTAGGTCAAAAAATGCCATGATAGATAAAAAATGTCATGGTAGATAAAAAAAATGTTATGGTTGATCAAAAAATATCATGGTAGATCAAAAAATGTAATGATAGATCTAAAAAAGCCATGGTAGATAAAAAAATGTCATGGTTGATAAAAAAATGCTATGATTGTTCAAAAAAACTCTATTTTGATCAAATATAGTCAAAGTTGCTTAAAATTAAACAAGGTATCTATATTACAATATAGTTCGTTCTCATACATGTATAATTGATTAAAGATATTTAGAGGTTGAGATTAAATTATTTAAAAAAAATTAACGGTTAGGATTCACTCTCACATTTACTTGTGTGAGATTAGTTATCTATTTTTAACTCTCTATTTTCTCTCACTCTGGTACAAAATCATCCCATATAATTAATATTATGAGCATTCACACCCTGAGATTAATTTTCTGAACAATTACCCCTTATAAAACATCAATCTTACATTCCGTCGCAAAATCAAGCGTTCATAGGTCAGTTACATATAACTTCTTATAAATATCCTCCCTCAACTATGAGTCGAGTTCGTATAACACCCCTAAACTACCACTTGAAGTAATGTACCCCGTAACTGTAATATTTTTTTAAATCGCACCTTCTATTTAGACATTGTCGTTTCAATTGACGAAATCAGATATACTGGCACCGTGCCATAGGCACGGACACAAAAATCTAGTAGTAAACTATTAAATGTCTACTAAAATAGGGAAAACAGAAACTGTTTGGTTACCTCAACCGAACATTTTTAGAGTGTTCGGTTCAGGTAACCGAACCATTATTAACTAATGTTGTTTTTGTTTGCAGTATTCCATTTCATCAAAATTACAAATAATCGAACTTTCATAAACATAATAAATTTTCTGCATTGCATATAACAACAAAACTCAATAATAAATTCACCGAATTTAATCTGAAGAACCAACATTTTTTCAGAACAACAAAAAACTAATCACAATAATTGATTTGTCGATCAGTAAAATGATGGAATGAATTCAAGAAGCAACACGCAATAAAAAGGAATAATGCAAAAGAAGAATACAATGGAACGAATTTATATTAGAGAGGAATAATTGATGAATGCGTAAGAAGAAGAATACGATAAAGAATACATATTATTTACGTTCTTAGAGAAAGATTGAGGATATTATAGAATGAGTTATATAAATTAGTTTTTTTTTTATATTTATGTTAAATTTGTTTTTTAAAACGTTGCGATGACTATTACTAACCCCTCTTCTAACCGTACTTGATAATATCATCAGGGAGATGGGGTGAGAGAGCCGTATTCATTCTTTTGCTTCCCTATCGACGCTTTCGCATCCAAATGGAGTCAACATTATCAACAACGTCGACGACGATTTCCGCCATTTCGAAAACCTTAAACTCCAACTCCACTACCTTTTTAATCTCTCACCTCCACCGCCATTATTCGACTACCCGCTCTTCTCAATCCATCATCCGCAGTCAACTCGCTTTTCTTCGACTCAGACGTACATTGACCAGTGGATTTCACAGGCCGAGCAATTTCAATTCCACTTCGCCGTCTTCGATTAGGGGGTTGACTGCTGCTTCGGTACCGGTTCCTCCGGTTTGGTGTCGTCTGGGGTGCTTTTCGAGCTCTGCTGCTTCGTTTGCGTCTGGTGGTGGTGGTGGCGGTGGAATTTCAGGCGGTGATGGTAGCGGCGGTGATGGCGCGGCGGATGGTGGGGAGGCGAGGGTCAATGCAGTTCCCGGGGGAGCTGATGATGTTTCTGCTTTATCATCGGATGTGATCATTCTTGATGTTGGAGTAAGGATTTTCTCCATTTTTCTTAACTCAATTTCGCAAATACATTAATTATAATAATAGGCATTTTTCATGGCGAATACAGACTAGGGATGAGTGTAATTGTTGCAATTGAACCTTATTTTCATTGTATCTACTCCCCATGAAATGTAGTGGTATTTAGGTATGATTTAAGCATTTTCAATTGTTAGTTATCCAAAATAAATAAATAAAATGAAACGTACTTGGTTTTTGGATGAAATGTTTTTACAAATGAGCCTATTTAAGGGAAATTTGTTCATCCAAGAGAATAACATATAGGTCTTTTGTTAAAGTATGTTTATGTGCATTGCACTTTGTTAATTAACCTAAACTTGTGCTCAAACTTAGATAAGTTAAAACTAAACTTGCCCAAGCCGAGGTTTTAAAAGCTTGGTTTTCAAGCTCAGATTGGATGACTCAAACCAACTTTGTTGCTCAAAGCTGGTTGAGAAATTCAGATTATTTACATCAATAGTAGCGTAGAGGCTCGGAATGATTATACTTTATGCCACATTTCCTTAAGGACAATGTTGCTCTCCACTTTCCACCTGATGTTCTCTGAGGTATAGTAGAAGAATCATCAGGTACAAGTAAATATAAGCATCTTATGGAGTGTGCCAATTGGGAATTTGTACAATAAATAGTTATAAATTATGAAGAAGAGATCTTATCGGTAAAACATTACTGACATTAGTTTGAAATGACTTAAAGATTTTTGGATATTTACAATTTACACGTGTATATTTTTCTCTTAAGTTTGGCCCATTCTTTTTCAAGCTAACTGCACCATTGTTGAAGCTTGGATTATTTTGAATACGAGCTTAGACTTAAAGGCGTGTTCAAGCTTGGATTGCTTCCATCACTAATGAGCTGAGCTACATCCTTACCAAGTCGAGCTCCACCGTGTTCATTAACAGATTCATTATTTAGTGCCTGAATTTCATAGCTCCTCTTTCAGTTTGATGCTACTACGCACCGCCGAGAGGAGTCATGATAAAAATAAGCAACTTTGAGTAACCAAATGGAGGATTATTATTTCTGACTTCTCCAAATGGAAAAATAAAAGGAGAGGCAAATTAGCACATCTTGTGTGTTTTTGAAGAAGGCTAAAACAACTGGTGCTGGAGAAATACTGAGTTGTGGCACTTATTGTTATATACTGTCTGAACTCTTGATTCTCGTCAAAAAGTAGTTTAGAAATGTAAAAATGTTGTATGGAATTCAAGCCTTCAAAAATAGTGTGCCATTAGTCTAGTTTGTTTCTAAATATCCCCTCCCCACCTCCCTCTTTGCGCACACTAGCACCCACAATTAGATGTCTTCATATACAGGTGTGTTTCCTTTTTTGATTATTCCTCTACTTTTGATTTCCTCTCTGGTAGGGTATGTCATGCGGCGGATGTGCTGCAAGCGTGAAGAGAATTTTGGAAAGTCAGGTGAGAAATATGTACCTGACATGTATCTTTTTAGCTCCAATTGCGTGCTTAAGAATCTAAGCAAATTGGAGATGTTTTACGCTTCAAATAGCAAGGGGCTGGCACGTTTGTTCCTTCTTTTCATTTTGACTATCCCATCCCTTTGAAAGCTTGACGATTCAAAACTGCATTGGTGGGGCTGGTATTATGTATTCATGAGACTTTAAAGAACTCCATTTTTTTTGCTGCAAAAATAAAAAAATAAAAAATAAAAATAGAAGTTCAGATACCAGAAAGAAGAAAATTTACACCCATCAAGCATGCAACTTTCAAGTACAAACTTAAAAAGATTTATTCCTAGACCTGGTAATATTTATCTTCTGATTTTATTTGGTAATGGAAAAGTTTTTCATCATGCAATAACTGGCATTCTAGAAAATCAAATTCCTTATAAATTTATATTTTTGAATAAATAGATCTAATGTTTAGGTAATAAGCATCACTAGACAAAAAAGAACCTAGGAGTTTTGAATACCCAAAAGAATAAATCTTACAATCTTAAAGAAAGCAACTTTTTAATACAAACTAAAAACTAGGAATTAAATTTTAGTTCCATGAATTTTACAATATGTTTTCATATGGTGACGTAAATTAATTTATAGTGCAAACATTCTAGAAAATCTAATTCCTTATCAATTTTTTTTTTTGATAAGTTAATATGATATAAAGCAAAGCGTCAAGCTAGGTGATACATCCTTTGTACACTAGGAGTATACATATTAATCAAAAGAAAGACTATTAACAAATTCTACAAAAGAATAATTAGTCAGAATAGTCTGTCTCCGAAGACTTAGAACACCAAAGAAGTAGTGCGAAACATGGTGTCTTCCAGCTCAAGCATAGAACTTTCCACATTCTCAAACGCCCTTTTCTCTCCCCCCAAATAGTCCACACCACAGCTAAAGGAATCGTTTCCAAAAAAAAATTCCTCCTTTTCCTCTTATGAATAGACCAACTCAGCAACACATCTTTAAATGAGCTAGGCATCACCCACGCAATCTTTAACATTCCCAAAATCAAATCCCAAAAATGCCTAGCCACTGGCATTAAATCAACAAATGATTAACACTTTCTTCATCAGATTTGCACATATAACATCTGTTTACAAAAATCTTGTTCCTTCTCCCCAGATTGTTGCCCGTAAGAATTGCCTCGTTACACGCCTCCCAAGCAAAGAAGGCAACTCGGTTAGGGGCTCTGGTTTTCCAAATCGACTTCCATGGAAAATGACTGCGATTACTATGAAGCAGAACCTTATAAAATGACTTGACTGAAAATATCCCATTTCTTCCTCCATCCCACCTACTCTATCCACTCCGCTTCTCCCCACTTGCACACCATTAATTTTCTCGAAGAAGCGCACGAAGGATTACATCTCCCAGTCTTGAAAACTCCTAAAAATCGGATTCCACACAGCATTGCCCTCATTCATTTGAAGGACTGTAATAATCAAGTAGTTCTTATCCCTTGCCAAAGTGAAAAGATGAGGGAAACATCTCCTCAATTCTGCTTCTCCACACCATTTATCTGTCCAAAATTTAATAGAAGAACCGCCCCCAATCTCAAAAGAAATATTATGTTCGAAAGATTCCCGGCCTCTACATATTCCTCTCCATACTATCGATGGGTTTTGGAAACCAAAAGTGATCTCCTTCGCCGTATTTACTATTCACCACATTCTTCCATAGATCATCAAGAGATCTCCATAGCCATTTGCCTAAAAGAGCCAAATTGAAATTCTTCAACCTTTAAATGCCTAAACCACCCTCCTGTAAAATGGAGCAAACCTTATCCCACCTAACAAGATGATATTTGCGCTCCTCTGCTTGACCTTCCCACAGGAACTCTCTTTCCAATTTTTCTAATCTATCACGAATCGAAGATGGGATCACAAATAGGGACATATAATAAGTGGGTAGACTCGATAAAACGTTTTTAATAAGAGTCACATATGTCAAGGTCGCATCACCTGTTTTGATGCTCTTCATATATATATATATATATACACACTGTAACACACACATATACTTTACCTTTATCAAAAAAAAATTTAGAAACTCAAAAAATAAGAGTCAGCTTTCCCCCATTTGACAACATCTGCATCTTCCATCCTGAAAGCCGCCTCTCAAACCTTTCAATAACCGGGTTCCACATCGCTTTATTCTTATATCGAGCTCCTAAAGGTAAACCGAGGTACGGCAAAGGTAGACTTGCTGCTTTGCTTCCGAAAAAAGAAGCTAATAGCTGAATATCAACTACCTCGCCAACTGACAGGATGTCACTTTTGGTGATATTAATTCGAAGACCCAAAACCATCTGAAAATACAGTAAGACTAACCGGAGATAGCCAAGCTGCGAAACGTTCGCATCACAGAATACCAAAGTATCATCTGCAAATAAGAGATGTGACACCACCATCTCCGTGACCTATGCTCGACCCAAACTGAACCCTGCCTCCACTAGCCTGCTCAAAGCCTCCATAATGACGAATGAAGAGAAACGGAGAAAGAGGGTCTCCCTGCCTCAAGCCCCTAGAACTACCGAAAAATCCCGAGGGCTCACCGTTAACCAAAATTGAGAAGCGGACTTTAGAAATGCAGAATTTCATCAATCATCCATTTCTTCCATTTATCACCAAACCCCATTCTATCTAGCAAGTAGATCAAGAAATCCCAATTAATGTAGTCGTACGCCTTCTCAATGTCAAGCTTACACAACAAACCTGGGATTCCGCTTCGCAATCTAGCATCCACCGCCTCATTTGCGATAAAAGACGCATCAATGATCTGTTCCCCCCCCCCCCACGCGATGAAAGCATGTTGGGAATCTGATATGACTTTTCCAATCACTTTCCTCAACCTCAGAGACAACTTTATCAACCAGTTTATAGACACCTCCAATGAGGCTAACTGGTCTATAATCTTATCTTCCCTGACCACATCCAAGCAATTTTTATAAAAAGCCATCGAGAAACCATCCGGACCCGGCGCTTTATCTCCATTCAAAGACTTGAGAGCTACCACCACCTCCTCTTCTGAAAAAGGTTGATCCAGCACCATCCTGTCCTCCTCATCAAGGACCTTAAACTGAACCCCATCAAGCTTAGGTCGACGACTATTGTAGTCTGAATATAAGTGTTCGTAGAATTCCACAATACCTGCTTTAATTGCATCCTTGTCTTCTAACAACCTTCCTTCTACCGAAACGCTTCGGATATGATTTCCAGTCTCGTGAAGGCTGGCCATCCTATGGAAGAACTTGGTATTCCTGTCCCCTTCCTTCAACCATTGCACCCTCGATTTTTACTTCCAACAGATTTCCTCACTAAGAAGTAACCGCTCCAATTCTCTTTTAACAACTGTCTGTTGCTCCTCCTCCACTGACAGGTCACCCAACTCAGCTTTTCTTTCTAGATTTTTCAAAACTTCAGCAGCTTCCTGAATCTTTATTTCAATCTTCCCGAAAACCTTCCTGTTCCAAACTTTGATGTCTGCCTTCAGAAGTTTCAATTTTTTTGCCAGAATGAATCCAGGATTACCTTCTATCGCAAACGATCGCCACTTCAATCTGACCCACTCCACATATTCTCAATTTATAATATTGAATAAACAGATTTATTGGTTCTATCCCCATTCCAACAAGGGGTCACACTTACCTATAAAAAAATTAAAAATGTGTTTGTAGGAAGCATCGTTAGGCTTGAAAACTCGCCATTTTTCTTTTTGTGGCATGGTGCTGTATGATGTGAATGAAATAGTTTTGAGCGTTTCACACTTTATCTGTTATATTTCGGTTTTATTTTTGTGGCTAAAGTATCTATCTAAGCATAATATACGTGTACAGCCACAAGTCTCGTCTGCCAGTGTCAATCTTACGACAGAGACAGCAATCGTATGGCCTATATCTGAAGCCAAGGTTGCACCAAACTGGCAAAAGAACTTAGGAGATGAACTTGCAAAGCATTTGACTACTTGTGGATTTAAATCTAACCCTCGAGGTCAGCACTTTTATTTCCCGTGTTGCAACGTCTAATGCATTTGTGATTACTTTTGCTACTTCAGTTATCAAAATAATGTTCTTGATTCGAGATATTCTCTGAAAGGGGATCTTTATACTAGATGAGGCGATGGAAACATTATAAGAGGGTTTATCTGAGTAGTATATGCTAAAAGTTACAATTATCATGAAATGAAAATGATTTTAGGTGTAACCACTCAGAAATACTGTACTTTTTTTTGGTATTAGGGTGGTTATAACCGCCCTTCATTTATTTTTTGGTCATCATCAACAAATGTAAGAAATCTTCAGTAATAGGATGACATTGAATAAAACACTGAGAGAACTTTCAAAAGCATGTTAGGAACTAGGAGAGCATGAAAAAGGTTTGTGGAACTGTTTAGAAGTATTTGCTAATTGCATAGCTTTGGCATCTCTTGTGATTTTCAATTGTTTATCGTTGCAGTTCTGAGATGTTTGTGTACTAGGCTAATTGCTTTCTAGAATTATGGATATCAGCCACCTTACTAACACACCTAAACGCACGATTGTTGACAAGTGTGAGGATATAGGGATGCACCATTTGGTTATGGTAGATGTTTGTCCCAAAGGGCACAATACTAGGCTAGAGGGGGGGGGGTTGAATAGCCTAGATACACTTAAAAACTTTTCATGAAGGTTCTTAAAACAAGTACTTACAACCTATTGAAAAGGTTGAAATAACGGAAGACTTATAAGGAAGACAAACTAAGTTTGCTGGTGAAGCACTACCATTAGACTTGACTGTTCACTCAAGTTTGATGCTCAAGAGAATAAGTTAAGTAGAAGATAATGAATACAAACAGTAAGTAAAAGAACACAATGAACACAGGTATTTTGAGATGGTTCGTACTATAAAGAGTACTATGTCCACCACCAAAGCAGTCAACCTTGGATTTGAAAGTGCATTATGTTTTCCACTAGCTGTATTACAGAAATCTTTAATGGATCGTGTACAAAATATTTGACTTGTGTTTGGGGTCGGGGAGAGGAATATTTGGGAAAACAGAATATTCACCGTGCTGAAGAATAGTAAATGAGTACAAGAAGAAGAAGTAAAAGAGTAGCAATTAATATGCAGACTTCTTGTTGTTGTTGGGGACTTCGTTGATCATTAACGATCTATTGAATGTACCGAGTAAGATAATCGATGTTGTTGAATAAGTTCAGAGCATTAATTTCTTCAGTCTTCAATGGCGGTATTTATATCAGAGCATTCTTGAGACCGTTGGAGAAGACGAAGTGAGTAACAACTCTATTAGGTTGGATGCATTAAATGCAAGGAG
The DNA here is from genome assembly GCA_013146195.2 of Codonopsis lanceolata. NCBI lineage: Eukaryota > Viridiplantae > Streptophyta > Magnoliopsida > Asterales > Campanulaceae > Codonopsis > Codonopsis lanceolata. The sequence goes on along the minus strand of CM028381.1, from coordinate 106,168,271 downwards.
TTGTTTAGTTGACTTCATCTTCAACTGGAATTGATCGAGGTATGGAAAAGAGTAGGTACTGGAATTAGAGTTGTAGATCTCCAGTAGTTGGTATACTGTATATATGCTCTATCATGTTCAGGAGGCGAAAGTCTTCATTCTTCGAAAAAGCTTGAAAGGCGTGTTCCTTGAATTTAGGAGTCAATCAATTGACGGATTAATTCAAACTGATATATATCTGAATTAATAATCCTCTAGATATTTGTTGAGCTGGACATCCTGCAACAGGTCATACCGCTGTTCGAAGGTAGACAAAGGTCAACACGTCTGGTGAAGCCTTTGCCGTAGTCTTCTGGTGAGGATTACCGAAACCTGTGAAGTCTAAAAAACTATTCTAAAGGCAAAGTTCTATATACAGTTGCCACGTTAACTCATACGCAACCCATTTAGCCACTAAGTATATAACTTATAGTAATGAATAAGCAAATGCAAATTAAGATATAGTGAGAAACAACAGTAGAACTACAAGAAGCCTGCATATTATGCTCTCCGGGCCCTAACTATATTTTTACCCTCCCTCCCTTCACAGTGGGTGCATTGAGCTGGGATGAGTTAAGTACCCATTGTAGAATATTGGAAGTTAACTGTATCGATTTGACTCATTTTCATCATGTTATTGTAATTCATATAAAATTATATGGAAAAACATATTTTAAAATAAAGTTACCTCTGTATCAAAGTACTGTTTGGTGGAGAAAAATTGAGTCAGTTGCGTCCACGTGCCATGAAAGGAAGTTGGTCCATAGTAGTTGCAAGATCTAATGTTCAGGCATCTTAGGGTAAGCATGCGTGTGTTTCAATTGTGTTGAGCTTGATATATATTGTTGAGCTCCCTATCTAAAAGTTTAAACTTTTGGATGAGTTGGTAACTTAACATGGTATCAGAGCTCTGATTTGGCAAGGTCGTGGGTTCGAGTCAACCCGCTTGCATTTGTTACCCAGAATATTATGAGTGCATGTTGTTACTCTGTTTGGTTTGTGATGCCTTCCGTGAGGCATGTTTGTGTATCTCTCCACATGTGGATGGGTTACATGTGAGGGGTAGTGTTGAGCTTTATATACATTGTTGAACCCTTATCTAATAGCTTAAACTTTTGGATGAGTTGGTTACTTAATATGGTATCATAGCTTTAGTTTGACAAGGTCGTGAGTTCGAGTCATCCCGCTTGCATTTGTTATCCGAAATATTGTGAGTACATGTTGTTACTCTATTTGCTTTGTGATCCCTTGGTGTGGCATGTTTGTGTATCTCTCCACGTGTGGACGGGTCATACGTGAGGGGGAGTGTTAAGCTTGATATACATTGTTGAGCCCCTATGCTAGAACAACCTTTTTCAGAAGAGGAGATTGTGGAGGCACCGAAGAGTTTGACGGGTGATAAAGCCCCGGACCTCGATGGGTTTACTCTGGCCTTTTTTAAACATTGCTGGGAAGTGGTTAAGTCCGACGTTTTGGAGGTCTTCCAATCCTTTTTCGAGGAGGAACGCTTTGAGAAAAGTCTCAATGTCTCTTTTATTTCCCTCATTCCGAAAAAGAAGGGTGCAGATGAGTTGAAGGATTTCAGGCCGATTAGCCTCATCGGTAGTATTTATAAATTAATTTCGAAGGTTCTGTCGTCAAGACTCAGAAAAGTGGTAGGACTTGTGATTTCAGATTCTCAACATGCCTTCGTGGGTAACCGCCAAATTCTAGATGCGGTATTGATAGCGAATGAAGTAGTGGATGCTAGGGTGAGGAGTGGGATTCCAGGTGTAATGTGCAAGCTCGATATAGAGAAGGCTTATGATCATGTTAAATGGGATTTTCTGTTTTATCTTTTGGAGAGAATGGGCTTTGGGGAAAAATGGAGAAAATGGGTTATGTTCTGCATCTCAATGGTCGGGTTCTCAATTCTGGTCAATGGAGAATCTGGAGGCTTTTTCTCGAGTTTGAGAGGGCTGCGCCAGGGGGATCCCTGTCTCCTCTCCTGTTTATCGTGGTAATGGAAGCGCTGAGTCGTCTCATTGACAAGGCCGTGGCAGGTGGATTCGTCCGGGGCTTTGAGGTGGGAAGAGGTACAGATCACAGAATGTCTATTTCACACCTCCTGTTTGCAGATGACACATTGGTCTGCTGTGAAGCAAATAGGGATCAGCTGGGTTATCTCCAGATGATTTTATTATTCTTCCAAGGGCTGTCGGGTCTGAGGATCAATATTTCGAAGAGCGAGATCATTCCAGTTGGTAGGGTGGATAATGTGGAGAGTCTGGCTTCTTTCTTTGGGTGTAAAATTTCTGCTCTTCCTTCGATGTATCTGGGCCTCCCCCTAGGACCTTCGTATAAAAATGTCAATCTGTGGAATTCTGTAGTGGAAAGGTTTAAGAAGACTCGCCAGCCGGAAGAGACAGTATTTATCAAAGGGAGGTAGGTTGACTTTGATAAACAGTACCTTGTCGAACTTACCCATGTATTTTCTGTCTCTTTTTGTGATCCCAATTTCAGTTGTGAAGAGGATTGAGAAGTTGGAAAGGGACTTCCTTTGGAAAGGGGGTAAGGAGGAGAGGAAATATCACTTAGTGAAGTGGGATTCAGTGTGCAGCAGCAAGGGGGGGGGGCTGGTGGATTAGGAATTAAGAATCTCTGTAAATTCAATGTTGTTTTGTTAGGAAAATGGTTGTGGAGGTTTTTAGTTGATAAAGAAGGATTATGGAGGAGATTAGTAGTGGGCAAGTACGGTACGGATGATCATCTGTGGTTCCCAAAGAAAGTCTATAGCAATCATGGTTGTAGTGTCTGGAAAGGAATCATGAGAGGGTGGGATACTTTCAGTCGGTTCATTTCGTTCGAGATAGGTTTCGATAACTCTGTCAGGTTCTGGAAGGATAGGTGGTGCGGGGACACGCATCTACAATTCAGGTTCCCTAATCTGTATTCTGTACAACGTTACAGTTAATAAGGATGATTTGGTGAGCTCGATTCTAGAAATCCATGACGGGGCAGATTTTTGGAATCCTGTGTTTCGCAGAAATTTCCAGGATTGGGAGATTGGGGAACTGGTCCAAATGCTGGCTTTGCTTCATGAAGTGAAGAGACAAGATTCGGGCGAAGATAGAGTTGCCTGGGAGGGGGCTAAGGACAGAAAATTCTCAGTCAAGTCTTTCTATTCCAAGCTGAATATTAGTGACAGAGTTTTGTTCCCTTGGAAAGATATATGGAGAGTAAAGGTGCCCAGTAGGGTGAGCTTTTTTGTGTGGGAGGCAGCCCAGGAAGCCATTTTGACGGGGGAGAATTTGAGAGCACGTGGTAAGGTTTATGTCAATTGGTGTTTTATGTGTACAAAGGAGGAGGAGAATGTGAATCACCTACTCCTGCATTACCCCATAACGCAGGAAGTGTGGAGTCTGTTCTTCAATTTGGCCGGGGTTTCCTGGGTCATGCCTCGGACTTGATATTGAGGTTCTGCGTGCGTGGGTGTACAAGAGAAGAAAATTAAACTCTTTCTGGATTTCTTGGACCTTCAGCGGTTTGGTGGATCATTTGGAAGGAACGGAACAGAAGGAGAATGTTGAGACTGATATAGAAGGGATCAAGGAAGCTTTTCTCAAGACTCTTAGATTCTGGTGCTTAGAAGCTTAGATTCTGGTGCTTAGAAGCTGCTCCCAGTACTAGAACTAGAACAGGGGATCCTTTTGTATATACAATAGAAAGGTTTTTGTGATCTAATACTTTTGTTTTCTATACCCCCTGTGTACAAGGTCGCGCCACCTTTTTGGTGCCCGATATATAATACTCTTTACTTATAAAATAAAAAATGAGTTGGTTACTTAACAAATTGTACATAGCCTGCTGTTTTCAGATCTGAACATTGTTTGTTTCAGCAGTATGAAAATATTCTCCTCTCTCTCTCTCTCTCTAGCCCTCCCTCGTGTGAGATAGCGTGTTCTATTGTATTTTTCCTGTCTTATCCTTTCATGCAACAATTTAGGTCCTTGAACAAAAATTGGAAGCTTCTCTTTGTTAATGTTGTGCAGACCTTTTGGTTGCGTAGGAGTTTGGCCTCAAGTTTAGTCAACCAAGAATTTTCAGTGCCCTAGGTCAAGGAAAATTGAGTCATTCAAGGTCCATTTCGATGAATCCTTGTATAACATTGTAAAAGCAAAGCATATTGGTATATAATTAAACGACAAGAGAAAAGTTCTGCCAGAAAGGAAGATAGAGAAAGAAGACAACAAATGAGCAGAACAGCAAAGTAGCGATAAAAAGTGCATAATGATTAAACAGATGAAAACGTGGGGATGGATAAGTGATTGAAAAAATTTATCATGAGCCAGTTAGGAAACCTATTTCATTCTTTACTATAAATAAAAGTCGAATTAAAAGTGTAAAGTGAAAAAGTAAAAAAGGGCTAATCATCCCTGTACTATGTATCAGTCACTTTTAAAAAGATTCTTGATTTGTTTAAATAAGTGTTTTAACTTGAGATGAATCATATTTCTAGTTCTCCTCCAAGACAAGAAAAACATTTATTTACTAATTAATTCCAATAAGCACCTCCAATTTGCAAATGAACAATACCTTAATTATGAATTCCAGCTCGGTTGACTTACTGTGAAGCTTGGTGGGTAATTGGCAGGTGAGGCTACTACTGAAGGAGAGACTCTATCATAGAAATGCAAAGGATTTCTTGTAAGGAGCAACCATATTCCTCAGTGGTATGTCCCTGTTTCTAAGATTTTAAAAAAGTATCTTGTCTTGTTCATATTAACAACATCTTTTAAAACCTTGTCACTGAGATATTTAGACAGTTCAGAGTCGTGTTTAACAAAAAACGTGTTTCGATCCATAGGTGAGTCTTGTCGGCTTCTGTCGGTGGATTTATTGGCGGAGACATTTCTATCACCGGGGAGCCTATACATGTTGGATGATTTATGGTCGAGGTCTTAAAGCATTTGTTGAGTGAAATCAATATGTTCAGGATTTCACCAGCAGAGAAGATTATTATATCAGTCTTCATTTCTGTGGGGTGTAATATGTTTGAAATGTGCCCCACTTTGAAATAAGATTTACTTTTAGTTTCTTTTTCTTTTTGATGTTATATTAGAACAATTTCTGAAGCTATGCAAAATTTTAGGAAAATACTAGTTGCGTACCGTAACGGGATCTTTCAAATGTCTTTTTTTTTTGATAAGTAAAAGATTCATTCAAATGTCTTTCAAATGTCTTTCTGAGTTGTATTAGGTAATGAATATTATAGTCAGATATTGTGTATTCAGATTCAAATTTTTTGGTTGGTTATCAAGTTCAACTGTATCTAATTACACTATAGTTGTATTTTTGCTTGTTGTCAAACTTGCTTCTCGTACACACTATGACTCTGGTTGTTTTCTGTATTCCTAACCAATTACTGTGGCCCGCTTTACGATTGTATTCCAATTCTGAACTTGAAGTCGTGAGTCAGGCACTATTCATACACTTCCGAACTCCGAGGCTCATCTGTAGAACAATCGATGCTTTAGTCACTCTCCATTCCTGGACGTGCTATTTTTCCTTGAACTTCCATTGGTTAACTCAGCACTAAAGCTAGCCGATTATAATATCAACTGAAATTTTGTGGATGTTATTATATTGCTATTTGTAGGCAGCCTCTCCATGGATTTATATACTCTCCTAAATTCATTTCTGGTAATAGTACTTGTGTGTTGTTGCAGCTTCTGGAAGAAGGAATTTCTTTGAAACATTTGAAAGGAAGGTGGAAGAAAAGCGCAATCGGTTAAAAGAAAGTGGTATATGCCTATTTTTCCCTTCAGTACTACATGTGTTGTTCTTCTCAACTTTCTTGGGTTTCTGCACAATGCTTTTGTTATAAGGTAAATAAGCTGATAATATTTCTTTATAAATTGAGATTACATTATAATCACCTTGTCAACAGGCCGGGGGCTTGCTGTATCTTGGGCACTATGCGCCGTATGCCTCATCGGTCATCTCTCTCATTTTCTTGGAGTAAAGGCTTCATGGCTCCATGTCATACATTCCACTGCATTCCATATATCTCTGTCTTTATTTACATTGCTTGGTCCTGGACGCCAACTCATTGTTGATGGTCTGAGAAGCCTTATAAAAGGGGCTCCAAACATGAATACTTTAGTTGGTCTTGGGGCGTTATCATCGTTTGCTGTCAGCTCATTGGCTGCCTTCATACCAAAGCTGGTAATTAGTATTCCCTGTTTTATATTTCTTATATCTTCTTTGTATTAATGTATTTTACACGGTATGTTACCTAAACTAGTCTGGTGAACAGGATTTTACTCGCGAGCTTTATTAAGCCTCTTGATTTTTCTTTATATAAGTTCATTTTACGTAGTGTGATTGTGTTATGTTTCTTATATCAATAATAATGTCTTTCTGGGTATGCATTAAAAGGAAGATGATTTGTGAATTATACTTGCCAAAAAAAATAAATGACGAACATCATTTGGTGTAAAGCCCAAGATTAAGAATTTTTTTATGTGAAGGAAAAAATATTTTTTGTGGAAATACTTATAGATGTTTGATTTCTTTCACTCAAGTACACTTTGTTAACACTATAACACAAATGTGGAAAGCCTTAAGCATATGGCATAAGACTTTTTGCTTGTAAAGAAACGGAGAAGAGAAGAAGAAAGAAGAATATGATTTGGAAGCCTTAACCCTAAACAGGATAGGCTAGGGTATTTATATATACGTGCATATTAGACAATAAGTTACACATAACACCCTTTTATAATACCCCTTATTCGCTAACACTCCCCCTCAAGCTGGAGCATAAATATTATGCATGCCCAGCTTGTTACTCATATAACGCAACCTATTTCCAACCACCGACTTTGTCAGAACATCAGCCAGCTGATCACCGGACTTGACATAGCTTGTGACAATAATCTTTTGTTGTAGCTTCTCACGAATGAAATGACAGTCAACCTCAATATGTTTTGTGCGTTCATGAAACACAGGATTCGATGCAATATGGATGGCTGTTTGATTGTCACACCATAGATGCATAGGTGTTGAACTACCAAACCCCATCTCTTCAAGTATTTCGCGAATCCACATCAACTCACAAGTCGACTGAGCCATGGCTCTATATTCCGCCTCCGCACTGGATCTTGACACAACCTGCTGGTTCTTGCTTTTCCAAGACACTAAGTTGCCTCCAACAAATATACAATATCCCGTGGTTGACTTCTTACTAATAGGACATCTAGCCCAATCAACATCACAAAAACCCTCAACTCTTATGTGCCCATGATCTCGATAAAGTAACCCACGGCCTGGAGCTCCTTTGAGATATCAGAGGATTTGTACAACAACCTCCCAGTGAGTAGATCGTGGAGACGACATAAACTGACTGACTTTACTTACTGCAAACGCAATGTCCGGTCTAGTTACAGCTAAATAGTTCAACTTCCCTACAAGCGTACGATACCTCTCCGGATGATTCAATTCTTCACCATCATCATCTCTAAGCTTCACATTAGCATCCATAGGAGTCTCAGCTGGTTTTGCCCCTAACATCCCAGTGTTCGTAAGTAAGTTCAGTACATACTTCCGTTGAGAAAGAAAGATGCCTTGTTTCGAACGGGCAACTTCAATTCCCAAAATGTACTTGAGGTTCCCAAGATCTTTTGTTTGAAATCTTTCTTGAAGGAAAGACTTTAGAGCATAAATTCCCACACTATCTCCGCCAGTAATGACGATATCATCAACATATACAACCAAGAGAATACACCTGGGCGCCGATAAAAGGATCGAATGATCACTGCTGGCACCGCATAAGGCCAAACTCTAACACAACTTCACTAAATCGACCAAACCAAGCTCGAGGAGACTGTTTCGGACCATACAACGATTTTTTAACTTACACACCATCACGACTCGAACAACAAAACCAGGAGGTTGTTCAAGATAAACCTCTTCGTGTAGGTCACCATGAAGAAAAGCTTTTTTGACATCTAGTTGGTGAAGCGGCCAGTGGTATGATGCAGTAAGAGAAACAAGCAACTTAACAGAAGCCAACTTTGCAACTGGAGAGAAGGTTTCTGAATAATCCACACCATAAGTTTGGGCATAACCCTTCGCAACCAGACGAGCCTTCAATCGAGCAAGGGAACCATCAGGATTCACTTTCACTGTGAAAACCCACTTACAACCAATTATCTTCTTATTATTCGGCAAAGGTATCAAATCCCAAGTCTGATTCTCCTCCAGAGCCTTCATCTCCTCTTCCATAGCGGTTCTCCAACCAGGGTGAGCCACTGCCTCAGACATAGACTTAGGAATAGGATAAGATTCAAGAGAATTAATTAAGGAAGAAGTAGAAGAAGACAAACCAGAGTAACTAACGTAGTCAGCAATGGAATATTGAGCACAACTACGCTTACCTTTGCGAAGAGCAATCGAAACATCTAGATCAGATAGTGGTGGCACAGGAGTGCTAGGATCTGCAGAAGAGAGGACTGGCTCGGTAGTGACCACATCAGGAGGTACAGAAGGAGGTTCCTCTCGTTGACGGCGAGAGTTAGCTTGCTGAATGGGGGGACGACTGGGAGGGACAGGAGGTGGTACAGGGGCTGCTTCGGACTGGACAAAGTGATAGATAAGGAAATCATCATTTGGGTCCGAAGAGAATGGGTCAACAGAAGACAGAGGATAGAATGATTGAGATTCAAAAAAGGTGACATCAAGAGAGACGAGATAACGATTCAACTCGGGAGAAAAACAACGATACCCTTTTTGAGACCGAGAGTAGCCAAGGAAGATACATTTGAGGGACTTAGGATCCAACTTGGTGATATGAGGTTAATGGTCGCGAACAAAGCAAACACAGCCAAAGGTTTGTGGTGACACGGAAAACAACGAACGAGAAGGATATAAGACACGATATGGAATCTCCCCCCAAGAACCAAGGATGGCATCCTATTAATAAGATGACAGGCAGTCAAAACTGCATCCGACCAGAATGACTTAGACACATGCATTTGAAAGCAAAGAGCACTAGCACTTTCCATTAGATGGCGATTCTTTCTTTCCGCCACCCCGTTTTGTTGAGGTGTATCAGTGCAAGAGGATTCATGAGTCATGCCATGGTCATGCATAAAAGTAGAGAAAGGGGTGGAGAAATATTCTTTTGCATTGTCACTACGAAGAATTTTAATAGGCACACCAAACTAGGTATTAATTTCAGCACAAAAACCACAAAAAATCGAGAATAACTCAGAACGATTTCTCATTAAGTAAGTCCAAGTTACACGTGAAAAATCATCGACAAATGTAACAAAATAACGATAACCAAGTTTCGACACTACCGGAGATGGACCCCAAACATCAGAATGAACCAACTCAAACGAGACACAAGTCCTTTTATTGACTCTAGGAAAGTATGAAACACGATGGTGTTTAGCATACTGACAAGCTTCACAATTTAATGTAGACAAAGACTCTAAACTAGGACACAACTTCTTCAAATTCGAGAGAAAAGGATGACCCAAACGACAATGAATCTGATGCGGTGTAAGGGAAGTGACACTAGAACATGCAACAGGAGAGACAACATCATCCAACAAGTAAAGCTCTCCTGATTCGTAGCCTCTACCAATAATCCTCTTCATCGTAAGATCCTGAAAGACACAAGAATCATAAAAGAATGAGACGCTACAGTTGTAATCACGAGTTAATTTAGTGATGGATAGTAAATTGAACGGAAAACCAGGGAGGTAAAGGACGGAAGACAAAGATAGAGATGGAGTGATACTAGCGATTCCGCTCCCCTGAACACATGCAACAGACCCAATGGCTAAAGTGACACTAGGCAATATAGAAGAGGTAAAGGAAGATAAAATACTTGCATCACCGGTCATATGATCGGTAGCACCAGAATCAATGACCCATTTGCGACTTGAGGAGGAAAGACACGCAGTGGGTTTACCTGAATGGACAAGAGTGGCTGCAGAAGAGGAAGATGAAGACAGTTGAGAGACCTGAAATTGGGTATACCGAGCATACTCTTCATCTGACATCATAACCATCTTCCGTTCAGGCAAAGGAGAGGACTGGCTAACAGGTTCGGGATGAGTAGCGACATTAGCAAATCGGCTACCAGTAGGTTTCCCATGTAACTTCCAACAATTGCGTTGCAGATGCCCCGTGTCCCCACAATGATAACATACCTTGACATCCTGATGCCCCCCACGTCCATGGGCATCATCACCACCACGACCACCCCGACCTCCTCTACCACCTCTGCGTCCGCCACCACCACGACCACCATGATCAGAACCTCTAGGCCCATGAAAGGCTTGTGCGGCAACAGCAGAAGACTCACCCGCATCCCCTTCGACTGGAGGAGGCTTGGGAGTTGTGCGTAAAACCCGCGAGAAAGCTTCAGACAAAGAGCAAATGTCAGTACCTGACAAAATCTGCGAGCGAGCAGTAGCAAACTCAGGTCGCAAGCCAGCTAAAAAACCCATGACAAGGAGCTGTTCACGTTGTGCCTGCATCTCCTTAACATCGGCCGTAATTGGAAGCAAAGTGCACCATTCCTGAGACATTTTCTTAAAATCAGCAAAGTACTGAGTCACGGTGCGATCTCTTTGATTCTGTCGAAACACATTAGTGGACAAGTCATACAGGTGATTCAGATTATCACGGCCCGAATACAACATCTCCAAATTCATCATCGGTATGTGAAACTAACTCGGCAACATTATTAGTCATGGAATTCATCATCTGGCCAAAGAGTAATGTATCATCTCGAATCCAAACCTTCGCACCTTCACCAGCTTTAATAGCCGTGAGATGATCGCCCTTTTCCATACCAATAAGACTCTTACTAACCACCTTACGCCACATCATATAGTTTGTACCATCAAGCTTTTTATCTGTAAGCTATTAGGAGTGGTGATCACTGCCGAAACAGTCTCAGAAGTCGCCATAATACGCAGAACAAAAGAATCCCAACAATAATAGGTACCAAGAGACCAAACAAACAACAGCAGAGGCACAACACACGTCCAACCAGAAAACTAACCACACAGGACAGGTAGACTGCCTGGACTTGGGCGAACCAGACGAGATGAAAATTCCGGCGAAATTCCGGCAGACGCGCCAACGCATGGCCTGAACTCCGGCAACAGTGACGTTTTCCGGCGACAAAAACAGCTCCTCCGGTGTTGCCTAGGGACTGCGAACTCGTTTGGGTGGCGCGTGGGTTGCAAAAAGAAGCAGGAACTGGCCAACGACTTGACTCACTCAGGCGTGCTGGAGAACAAGGAAGCTGGCGACGACTTGTGACCCCTTGCGCACTATAGAAACCCTCGGTTACAAACACAACTGGCAAACCACAACCTGGGCTGGCCTATCAATCAAGGTTGCACACTCCGGCAACTACTCAGAGCATCGCACAGCCTGGCGACGCACGAAAGGAACACGACGTCCTTACCTTAGCATTTAGAGAAAGGAAAATAAAAAATAAAAAATAAAAAATAGAAATGGATCAAGCCAAGTTTGTTATGGAGAAACCTGCTCTGATATCATGTAAAGAAACGGAGAAGAGAAGAAGAAAGAAGAATATGATTTGGAAGCCTTAACCCTAAACAGGATAGGCTAGGGTATTTATATATACGTGCATATTAGACAATAACTTACACATAACACCCTTTTATAATACCCCTTATTCGCTAACATTGCTAGTGGGGGATTTAGATATGCTTGTCAACTTAAAAAAAAAAAAATCCTCTTTTACCATGGCTAAGCATTTTTATTTCTTATTGAGGGACATATCAGATGGGTTTCCTAGCTCTCTTGATAAGAGAACATGTTCGTTTGTCCATGTTGGGCTTTTTCAGCGACTGCAGTGGTCAGTCATTTTCCTCTTCCAAGGCTTTTAAGTGGTTACATTAGGGTTGTCTTCCACTCTTCCTCCTTTTTTGTCAATTGTAATGGTCTTTAGTTGATTATTATTCCTTTCCATCTTTTTACTTTCTTGTCTGTACTCATTTGTTCGTTATACTTCTTGCTTAGATAATGATATGTCTTACTGTATTTTTGACCCCTATTTGAGTGTAGTAGTTGCTGATTGTTATACCACCACTGTTTGCATTTGCGTTTTCTCTTTTTCTGAAGCACAGACTGATGATTGCCTCATATTTCTACCAGCATATGCCATAATGATGTGGATTAGTTGTGTCAAATTTATGATAGTGACACTGTGTCACTCATGATTTGGATTTGTGCTATCTAGGGGAGTGGTTGGTTGAAAATATGTGAACTTTTTTTGTGATAAGTAAAGTATTATATACGAAAAGCGTCAAAACAGGTGACACGTCCTTTGTACAATAGAGTGAATATACAAAAATCTCGAGCTACTCTAGATGGAAGGAATTAGCAATTTCTGCAAGAGAGAAAATAGAAGACTGGGAAAGATTCGCGAACTCAGAACACCAAAAATACATAGTGCGCAGAAAAGTGTGTTTAAGCTGCTCTAGAGTCCCTTCCTCATTGTCAAAAGCCCTCCTATTCCTCTCCTTCTAAATGATCCAACAAACTGCCAACGGGGCTACATCCCATAAGGAGTTTCTCCTTCTTCTTTTATTGAGGGACCATCTCAAGAATAATTCTAAAACTGATTCGGGCATACCCCAAGAAACTCCGAACAGACCAAAAATCCAATTTGATGTGGGACAAGATTGGAACAGTTTATTCTTAAGTTTGATTATTTTTACTATTGTTATAAATTTCGAAATTTGTAATTAATAGGGTAGTATTTTTTTTATTTAGAAGTAGATTTAGATCCCTAATTGATGAATTTAAAGTCCTAGTTGGTTACTAGATAAGTTGGGGCAGTTTTTTTTTTGGAAGTTATAACTTCCTTTCCAACCGCTATGAACCTTACAAATCCAGGTTTGTTGTCATTTCCGAATGGTTCAGAAATTGAATAAAGTTAAGGTTTAATCTTTTTTTTTTCTGGTGGATTCAGTTGTTCATTCCTAGTGGAATCTAGGATTAATAAGGTTTGACGAGTTCAACCTTAATTTAAAGGGTTTTTTCGTAGTAAGAGCCCTTGATTAATCCTTCAGGTTTAATCTAAAACTTTTCCCCGTATCAAGTGGTATCAGAGTGAGGCTTTTCCTCAACAATGACTTACAAAGATGGAGACGATGATTCTATCGTGAGTGACGATGATGTTGCTGTCTCTTTAGTGCTCAAGGGCTGCGAGGCTTCTAATCTTGGCTGAGCGTCTTTAACAAAAGGAGGCGAGGGTGCAAGCCACACGGGTTGACCAAGGCCATCACACATGGCATAGATGGGGGCACAAAGATTACTAGAAAATCAGATGAAAATATAAATTATTTATCAAGCAAGAGGGTTATGAACATCATGCTTTTGTATTTGATGCAGAAGATATTCTGATTGCAAAATTATATGATAAGGATGATATGCATATGTTCGTGGCTGATAAGGCATGCCCACGTTTGTTCGGTATTGCAACTGATATGGTGTGCCCATGTCCTATGCAAAGATGGCTGTTCAGTTCTACTTTCTTTCAAGTTTTTGAGTCCTTTTCAATTACGGAATTGCTCAAGGATTTTGAAGAATCAAAGTTACGGAAGAACTTGTGCTACTCAACATATCTCTTCATTTGGCAAGAAAATAATCAAGTTTTTAGTATGAACTCGAGGACGAGTTCTTTTCAAGAACGGGTGTCTGATGTGGGACAAGATTGGAGCAGTTTATTCTTAAGTTTGATTATTTTTACTATTGTTATAAATTTTGAATTTGTAATTAATAGGGTAGTATTTTTTATTTATTTAGAAGTAGATTTAGATCCCTAATCGATGAATTTAAAATCCTAGTTGGTTACTAAATAAGTTAGGGTAGTTTTTTTTGGAAGTTATAAGTTAGGGTAGTTTTTTTTTTGGAAATTATAACTTCCTTTCCAATCGCCATAAGCCTTACAAATACAGGTTTGTTGTCATTTCCGAATGGTTTAATCTTTTTTTTCTGGTGGATTCCAATTGTTCGTTCCTAGTGGATTCTAGGATTAATAATAAGGTTTGGCGTGTTCGACCTTAATTTAAAGGGTTTTCTCGTAGTAAGAGCCCTTGATTAATCTTTCGGGTTTAATCTAAAACCTTTCCCTGTATCACAATTCCACAATTCAGTCGCCATGGGGTAGTGAAGAAGCAAGTGGTTAACACTTTCATCACTCTTTTTGCACATATAGCTCCAATTAACGTAGATCTTGCGACAAGCCCGCAAGTTGTCCCCGGTTAAGATGGCTCCATGACTAGCCTCCCAGGCAAAAAAAAGCTACGCGACTGGGAACTTTAGACTTCCACAGAATCTTCCTAGGGAAGCTACTAACTCCTTCATTCAATAGCCGGGAATAGAAGGAACTAATGGAGAAAATTCTGCCTCTACTTCCCTTCCACCAAACTGAGTCCTCTCTAGTTTTGTCCACCTGCTGATCATATATCTTTTCAAAAATTCCACACAAGAGATCATTTCCCAGTCCTGAAAACATCTTCGGAACGTAGGGTTCCAAACCACATTATCCCCATGTACTTGAAGAATCAAGCTAACCAATCTTTATCAGAAGCCAAATTGAAAAGATTTGGAAAAAGTCTCCACAACTCCACCTCCCCACACCATCTATCTTTCCAAAAACGGATTGAAGATCCATTCCCTATTTCAAAGGAGGTATGTCTCACAAAAGCTTCCCATCCTTTACGAATCCCTTTCCAAACCCCCCACCCCATATGCGGCTGAAACACTGTTTGGAGTCCATTTGTTAACACCTTCCCCATATTTGCAACCTACCACTTTCCTCCACAACCCATCACAATCAGTCATGTACTTCCATAACCACTTACCAAGCAAGGCAACATTAAAAACTTTCAAATTCTTGATCCCTAAGCCTCCTCCTCTCCAATTAGCACAAACCTTGTCCCATTTAACTAGGTGATACTTTCGAGCCTCACCCGAACCTTCCCACAAAAAGTCCCTTTCTAACCTTTCAAGTCTGTCATGAACTGAAGAAGGTATCACTAAGAGAGACAAAAAATATGTAGGGAGGCTTGACAAAGTGCTCTTGACAAGGGTAAGCTGCCCCGCTTTCGATAACAACTGTTTTTTCCATCCTGCCAAACGTCTTTCAATTCCTCTCCAAAACTGGATTCTAAGTGGTTTTGCTCTTAAACAGCGCTCCAAGAGGCAAACCCAAATAGGAAGGAAGATGAGCAGTCTTACACCCAAAACACGAGGCTAAAAACTCAGCATTCCCCACCGCCCCAACCTGAATAATCTCGCTCTTCGTTATATTAACCCGAAGGCCTGACACCATTTGGAAAAAAAAACGCCAATATGAGATGAAGATACCCTAACTGAGTAACCTCAACATCACATAGAACCAAAGTATCGCCTGCAAAGAGGATATGAGATACGGAGACCACCTCTTTTCTGCCCTCCCCACCTCAAAACCTCGAATGTAACCACCTAAAACTGCTTTGTCCATGAGTCTACTCAAAGCCTCCATAACAATAATGAACTTGTACATCACAAGATCCACTTACATATGTCACAGAAAAATGCATGTAATGTCTGCCATATATGAGTTAGAATTAAAATCCTTAACATTTGGTTTGTTGTCTCAACTAGAGGCATACAAAAATTGACTGTTTGTAGCTCCTGACTTGGGGTCAAACCCAGTTTGAGAACTATAAAAAAGATTGGAATCTTCGGATTTTGATGGGACCCTGATATTAAGTTATGACCAATGTATGCTTTGAACTCAGTATAAGTCGAACCTTCCTGTGTACACATATATTTTTGTAACCTTCCTGTTAATTATTTAAAATTTGAAGTGCTTGGGCATGCTGCATTCTGAACTCCATATTAGATGTTGGAAAATTGCTTTCATTAAGATGTGGATGAAGTGTTCTTGACTGACTGGATCACTTGACTTTATCACCTGTTTACTTTTTTGTTATTTCATGAAGGGCTGGAAAGCATTCTTTGAGGAACCGGTCATGTTAATAGCATTTGTTTTGCTGGGGAGGAATCTCGAGCAAAGAGCTAAGATTAAGGCCACCAGCGACATGACTGGCCTTCTTAGTGTTCTGCCCTCAAAAGCTCGCCTGGTAGTCGGTGGTGATGCTGAACAATTGAGCTCAACGGTTGAAGTTCCTTGTGACAGTCTCTCTGTTGGAGATCAAATTGTTATACTACCTGGAGTGAGTAAACTGTACCCTACATTTGATTATTTACCTGGCAGTTTCCGCTTTCCTTGGTCTTGATTGCAAGAACCTCCAGTAGGTTTTGTTCTTTTGTAGATTTGGGCTTTGTGCTGGACATGGATTCCGTTAACTGTTTTTTTTTTTTTGGATCAGTAAGAGTAAAATTTATACGCGCCAAAACAGGTGACATAGCTTATGTACACCGGAAGTGTACAACCAAAAACCTAGCTAATGAAAAATCTGTCCAAATTTTTTACAAAAGAGCTGTCGGAACTCGGATCTGACTCATTGCATCAAAGGAACAGAGTCTGAATGATCTGCCCCTTGAGCTTATCCACGCTAAGTTCCTCATTCTCGAAGACTCTGCGGTTCCTCTTCACCCACAGAATCCAGCAAACTGCCAAAGGAGTAGAGTCTCATATGCTGCTGCTCCTCCTCTTGTAGAGAGACCAGCCCAGAAGATCTTTAATCTATCTAGGCATAACCCATGATAGGCAAAACAGATTCAAAATGTAGTCCCAGATTTCCTTCGCGACTTGGCAGTGAATGAATATGTGATTTACACTTTCTCCGTCTCCTTTACACAAGTAACACCAGTTAACATAAATCTTTTTTCTAGCCCTTAGGTTATCCTCCGTAAGGATGGCTTCATTGGCGACTTCCCACATAAAAAATGCCACTCTAGTCGGAGCCTTAGGTTTCCACACGGATTTCCATGGAAATGAATTCTCATCTTCCGTCAAACTATAAACGACTTGACTGAGAACACGTCACTCGCTGCCCCCTCCCAAACCACTCTGTCCTCCCTACCTCCTAAACCCTCCTGGGAATACAGCAATGCAAAAAACTGCCCCAGCACATTCAACTCCCAATCTTGGAAATTTCTACAAAACAAGGGATTCCACACCACGCTACCCTATGATTTACACCAGGAGTGTTAAAGGCCAGCGGGTAGTCGGCATATGAAAGTTTCTCAATATATATATATATATATGTATATTTATATATATATCTGTGTGTGTGTGTGTGTATAAATCAGTTTCCACTCTTATTATCTATGTTTCAGAAATCATTTTCTACAAATGTTTTACATCAATATAAACAGAACAACAGTTGAAGTTCCTTTTGACAGCTTCTTTGTGAGAGATGAAGTTATACAACCTGGAGTTGACTCTACTCTATGGCTCTGTTTGTTTCCATGAAAATGGTGTCCTGAATATGGTTCCAGAAAATGAAATATTTTGTTTTCAGTTGTTTGGTTTCACTTGAAAGTTTGTCCAAAAACATCTTCCGATGTTTGGTTGTTGTACGGAGAATATGCAAGAAGTACTTTCATTTGGGCTTCAGTTGATTGGAATATAAAAATACAAAAGTAGTATTGGGAAAAAACTTAGCATCGTCATCATCACCTTCAACACTAAGAGCCCACACAAACTACTAGGAAGCTGTTTTCATAAAATAATTGTCGGTTCATAGTGATGAATCAATCTACTGTACCATCTGATGAAGCTGAGTGGGAAAATGGCCTGCTTTCTGTGATAACACTTGACATAGAAAAGGAGAATTTTTTAGGTGGATGCTAACAGTGAAAGTGAGACATGAATTCAAATGGGTGAGATTCAAAAACTGGGGAAAATCATACTCCCGCCGTCCCTAAATTATCGTCCTCCTTTCCTTTTTCGTCCGTCCCAAAATAATTGTCCACTTTGAAACTTACCTTTTTAGAACATCACTTTTACCACTTTACCCTTACTTTTTCACTCCACTTTAATTATGAGCCACATACACATGGACATTAAAGGAAACTACACATTAAACCAATATAAATAATCAAGTCAATTGTTTTTTCTTAAACTGTGCGCCGAGTCAACTAGGATGATTATTTAGGGACGGAGGGAGTATATTTTTTTGATTTAGATATGGTATTCTAATAGTATAGGCGTATAGCTAGTTAGGTTAGATTATGAACTGAATAACAAAGAATAAGGGTTTCCATATACAAGCTCTGTATAAGGGAGAAGCAACTTGAAAAGTATTTTGTCAAGAGAAAATTACTAACAATCTGGTAGTAAAGACGTATGATCATGTAAAATGTTAGTTCCTTTATTATTTGTTGAATAGAAAGGGTTTTGGTTCTTGGTGGCAAAATGGACTTTCTGGTGCATATCAACAGTACGATTTTCTATCTTGATTCATGGTTCTTCGGAAGGTTTCTTTGGTAGTTCAAGGTGAGGCTTAGGCAAGGTGACCCTCTATCCCTCTTCCTCTTTATTTTGGTCATGGAAGCGTTTAGTTTTCTGGTCTTTAAGACTGTGGAGGGAGGTTTGTCACTAGGTTTTTCGATAGGAAGTAGAGGAGGGACGCATTAAGGTATCACATTTACTCTTTGCTGAGTTGATTTTCTGTGAAACGAAGCCGAACTCCTTGCACTGTTCCAGATGCTTGATTGTTTGTTTGTTTTTTTTTTTTTTTGATAAGTGATGCTTGATTGTTTGTTATGGAGCTACTTTTGGTCTCGAGATTAACATTAGTAAGAGTGAGCTAATTCCAGTAGGTGCAGTGGTGGAGGTGGAAAATAGGGCAAATATTGTGGGATGTAGAGTAGGGTCTCTTCCTACCACATACTTGGGGCTACCATTGGGGGCAGCTTATAAATCCTTGGTTGTTCAGGGATGCTTCATTGAGAAATGTAGGATGAGAAGTTTTTGAAGAGACTAACTGGCTGAAAAGGACAATATTTATCCAAAGGGGGATGCTTACTCTCATTAAGAGCACACTATCCAATCTAGCTGCATAGTTGTCTTTATTTCCAATTCGAGCTTCAGTTGCACTCTGGATAAAATCCCAAGAGATTTTCTGTAGAAAGGTGATGAGTAGCGCAGAAGATTTGCAAGCTGATTTCGGGAAGGTTGGGAATTAAGATCTTCATGACCTCTAACATAGCATTGTGGGGGTGGTATGGAGAGTTCCTAAGGAGAAGGACACAATATGGGAAAAAAAGGTGGTAGTGGGGAGATATGGGTTACATCAGAATGGATGGGTTTCCGGTGCAGATCATGGGTCTTATGGGCTGGTGTCTTTGGCAATCTTTACGAATGGTTGGTTGGTTCCCAAAAAGTTCATCTCCGTGGCAATCTGGGATGGTACTAGAGTAAGATCTTGGATGGATCCGTGCCGTGGCAAGATGACCACGCGTAGACGGTTTCCTGAACAGTTTGATTTAGCTATAAATAAACAAGCAAAGGTGTCAGACTGTTATCTTGGAAATGATAGGCTGGATTGGAATCCCATCTTTGGAAGAGATTTCCAGATTCGGAGCTAGAAATGGAGCTGTTACATGTTATTAGTGTGAGATTGGACCCTCTAAATGTGGGGCAGGTTTTTTGATCAAAAAGATCAATAGGACAGATTTGCTGCATTTGAAGCTTAAAAAAGGGTATATTTTTCGTTTAATCCTTCTACAGCGCGATGGTGAATACGGTCAGAATTGAATTTCCTTGAAAGGTAATCTGGAGATCAAAAACTTTACTAGTCAGCAGCTTGGGAAGCTATTCTCACTTCTGACAATTTGTTGAAGAGAGGTAGACTTTTATTTAATGAAAAAATACTAATAAAAATACATAAAATACATATAACTTAACAAATATCAACAAAATATATTGTTGAATACATGAAATAAGTTCTAACATGCATATATGATAAGGCTAGTTTAAAATCCAAGTAATATAATAAATAGTGAAAATAAGTTTTTAAAAATAAAGTAAAATCAAAAACAAAATGAAGTCAAAAATCAAATTAAAAATATAATAAATAATAAATAAGATCTAAAATGAAAGGAAAATCTAGTAATGATATGATGCAGGCAGCACAGATAAGGGATGGTGAGAGTGTAAATCATCTTCTGATACATTGTGATTTCGCTAGGGAGTTACGGGGTCTGGTATTTGCACGGTTCAGGGTGACTTGGGTCATGCCGAAGGGTGTTGAATCCCGTCTCTCCACTTGGTCAGGGACACATATTAGTAAATCGGACAAGCAGGGATGGCGAACTGCTCCTCTTTGTTTCATCTAGAGTATTTGGAATGAAAGAAATCGGCAGAGTTCCATGGAGTCAAGAAGCCAACGCAAAGGATGAAGGATATGATGCTAAAGTTACTCCACTTTTTGGATAAATGAGGTTTTTCCAGTCTTTGGATATGTTTGTGACTTTTCTTAGAGAATTTTTGGTGTGAGCTTGATGTAAATGACTAAATTCTTGTTGGGGCCACGAGTACATAGGGAGATAGGTATTGTTTTCTTTTGGGACTTTGGTCTAGTGTGCATGGGATGTGCCCCCTTGTTGCTTTGCTGATGCATATTTATTTTTCACAAAAAAAGGGAGAGAAAGAGAGAGAGAGAGCTGGAGAGCTGTTGGCATTTAAGCCTGTGTGCTATGTGGGTTTCTGAAAATGACTCACTGAGGTTGAGTTCAGTTGCCGATGGCATTGAAACCTGCGTGTGCTTTGTGGGTTTGGGAAAATGAGTCGCTGCGGTTGAGCTCGCTAAGTTGTTTTTGCAGAGAAAACATGTCATTTTTCCATTGCCTAGTAAAAACTTTTGCATCGTCCATGTTTATCCCAGCATCACAAAACATTGGAAAATGTTTTCTGAAAACATTATCCTTGAAACAAACAGAGTCTACATTTGAGAATTCACCTCACACTGTTTCTGGGAGTAATTGGAGTTTGTTATAAATAATACATAGTCTGTTATTGCTGTTGCTAACCTATATCTCGTGGATGGCTAGAACTTGAGATGGGCTCATGATTTCATAGTTAGTATGTGAATTTTTTGACAGATGCTATGCCCATTGTTTAGGACCGTATTCCAGCTGATGGGATTGTCAGAGCTGGTAGAAGCTCAGTTGATGAGTCAAGTTTCACTGGGGAGCCACTACCTGTCACTAAACTAGCCGGGGTAATGATAATGCCCTCTCAAGCATTTCCAGTGTATTTTCTGCTGTTACTATTTCTTTTATAATCAGAAAGAATAATGTTCCTTAATTGATGGTTTGCACCTTCTGGCTAAAGAGGGGGTGGGGTATAGATGTTCTATTTAGTTGCTGTTTAGTCCTGCACAATTCTCTTTCAATCACGATACTTGATTCTGTGTATTAGGCTGAGGTTGCAGCGGGAAGTATAAACTTGAATGGAACACTTACTATTGAAGTGCAAAGACCTGGTGGTGAGACTTTCATGGGGGACATTGTTCGTTTGGTGGAAGATGCACAAAGTAGAGAAGCTCCTGTACAGCGGTTGGCCGACAAGGTCCTATTTCTGTCTTTCTTCTCTCTTTTTCCCCCTAAAGAGAAGCAATGTTATTGCTGTGGAAATTGAAGACATGTTATATTTCTTTCTTTCTTTCTTCTTCTTCATATATATGTATATATATATATATATATTGATGATAAATGGAGAGGAAACAATCGATTTTTTGACTCCAGTAGCGCATTTATCAGCATATCCTGGCAATTCTTGGTTCTTGGGGGAAGGCTGAGGTGAATTTGGGACGATCGTGGACTTTTGGAAATTAGCCTAGTTGATAGATTGTAGGGCTGGTCCTTTCCAGAAGTGTTGGCAATGGTGGCTGCTGCTTATGAGAGAGAGTGTGTGTGAGAGAGAGAGAGAGATCACTTGCATATTGCAGGGGGTGATTGCGACTTATATTCTTTTCTGTTAGCACCAGTTACTAAGACTTAGTAGACTGGACTAACTGGCTCACGTTAATGGTAAAAAAAAATTCTTTTTTCTTTTCTTTTCTTTGTTGCGTGCATGTTTTCTTACATTATGTTATTCACACATAATTATATGCTCTGAAATTGTTAATTTTCAAGGATTTGTATAAAAAACAAAAGGCTGCATGAACATGTTCAATGTTATCCGACCTGGTCTCCTCGTTCCCTACTGTATGTTTACAGTTATTGCTTCCTTTTCCTCAAGGAATATCTGTGTGGTTATTCTCAAAATTGGTGTAATCTGGTGCAGTAGAGATGAGTGTGCATTGTTCAAGAGACTGGATTGAGAAGTGTAGTAGTTGGTCCAACTAGAGAGAAGGCATTCTGGAGATAGTGAAGACTAATAATTGAACTGCAAAGTAAAAATAATAATTGAACTGCAAAGAAGCAATAACAAAAATAAACTACTAAAAAGAGCTGCAGAAGATAACATAATTAAAGTACATAGTAATATGATAACAGAGAGGCAACGGCAATGCAAAAAACAGCAATTGCTATTGTTTTGCCCATCTGCACGTGACTGATGGAGGGATCGAAATGTGCCTCGAGACCTTCAGACTTGAAGCTGCTACTGCTTGAGAATCTTTTTTTTTTTTGATAGGTAAGTGTGATCCTTGTAGGTATGGGGATTGGAACCAAGGACCTCAAGGTCTTTGCCTTAGTATCCTTGCCATCTCTCCCACCCCTTAGGGTCCAAGTGCTTGAGAATTTTACCTGCTGTTGAGCTACAGGTCAACTATGAGAATTGATCTGAAAACTGCTTTAAGAGGCAGCCCATGCCCCTTTGATTGCCAGTAAAAGGCAAACCAAATCTTTGTCGTGTAAAGAGTTTAATACAGTACATTATATGAAGAGACCCAGCAATTCTTAAAATGGAAACTGTCTCAAGTTGTAAAACCCTATGAATTGGACAGTCCAATCCATTTCACTAACCTCAAAATTTTGTAACTTCAGTTGCTTTTAGTGTGCGTCTTGGAACCTGCTATTTGTCTCCTGCATGTTATTTTGTGAGATGATGATACTATAAATAAGTTGGAACAAAATCTGGGTTTGAGTTGAATAATTTTTTTTTAATAAGTAAAGATAAAATAAAACGAGCGTCAAAACAGGTGACGCGTCCTATTTACATAGGAAGTATATGATCTACATCATGAAAATCTAAAAGATAAGCTATCCAAAAACTCTACAAAAGAGATATTAAATGGCAGAGTTGACCCAAGACACCAAAAAAATAAAGACCTAAAGACCCTCTCTTTAAGATTGTCCACACTCGTCTCTACATTTTCAAAAGCTCTATTGTTTCTTTCAAGCCAAACTGTCCGGCAGACTGCCAAAGGAGCTGTGTCCCAGACACTGCTCTCCCTTCGCTTCTTATATAAAGTCCAACTGCGCAGCAGATCCAAAATCCGTCCAGGCATAACCCATGCTTCCTGGAAAACTTTAAAAACATAGTCCCAGATTTCCTTCACCACTGGGCAGTGAATAAGCAAATGATTCGTAGACTCCTCATCTCCTTTACACATATAGCACCGATTAACGTAGATTATCTACGAATGGTAGCTACTATCTACTTATAGGTGCTCTCAGATGTATCTTGTTGTCATATGCAAGTAACTTATACTCCTTCCGTTCCTAAATAATCATCCTCTTTGACCTGGTACACCGTTTAAGAAAAAGTAATTGACTATATTATAAATATTGGTGTAATGTGGGGTTTCCTTTAATTCCCTTGTGCATGTGGCTATAATTAATGTATGTAGTAAGTCACAAGGTAGTTAAGAATGATTCAAGGGGAAGAGAAAATCATCTTTCAGGCGGGTAGGAAGACGTTCGATGTTATCAAGAGTTCTGATCAGAATCGAGTATGCTTCAAATTCCAGGAGAGAAGCAAGGGACGAGTGCATGAGCTGATTTTTGCTGTCGAAGAAACTGTTTGGATGAGCGAGTGGATGAAGAAAGCCTCTGCCCAGCAAGGTTTATTCTGGAAGAAGTTATCTGCAAAGTGGAGGGAAGTGTTGTTCGCCAAAGAAAGAAATCGTCAAGGTACGTTCCTAAGAATTTCTCTTCGAGGCAGAGGCAGGTCTGGTGTGTTATTCATTCCGGAGGTATCACCAGGAGCAGGATGGGATATGGCAGCCGGTAAACTGGAAATATTTTTATTTGCCGAAAAGGTTTGTATCGAGAAATCTTATAAAGAAGCGGCTGAGATTCCCCCTTGGCCCAACTTAAATCATATTATTGGGGAGGATTCAAATGATTCCACAGTTGATTTCGAGGTGGACGAGAGTTCTTGTTTTGGGAACCTGGAGTTTCTTGGTAGATGTTTGGTGGGTAGCATAGGGGACCCGGAGGATTCCATTCCTCCTCAAGAGGAAGTCCAAAGATGGGTGAATGTACATTGGAAAGTTGCTGGAGGGGTCAAAGTGCTCGACTTAAGTGGTCGCTATTTTCTGTTCATCTTCCCTTCCAGTAAGGAGGCATCTCGAATATGTAATTATAAGAAATGGGTGGTGAATCGACGTCCTATGCTTTTGGAGGTTTGGGACCAGGTGGGTCTTTGCCATCAGGTTGATCGTAAGCCAAAGGAAGTGTGGATTAGGGCGCTGGGGCTACTACCTCTTCATCTGTGGAGTAATCAGGTCTTTTCGGAGATAGGGAAGGTATGTGGTGGTTTCGTGAAGGTAGACGAATACATCGAGAATAGATTAGGTGTAAGATGGGCACGTATTCTGGTTCGTTTTAAGGAATCAATGCCGGTGGTGCGTTTTGGGGTTGGAGATAGAAGCTTTGCCGTTCCAATCTGGTCGGAATCTGCACCTTTTCGTCGTGAAAGGTGTAGGGTGGTGGAAGTAGATAGACAGAGGAACATTAACAATCCCTTCAATTCTGAGAAGGAAGGTGAAGTTCACGCGTTTTTTCTGCACGTGAAGGAGAAGGGTAGTAAGAACAGTGGAGTGTCCAGAGGTTTTGACAGAGGGGTGGGGTCGAGCACATGGGAGCAGCAGAATTCAAATTTTAAATTTGGGAAGTTCAAAGACTCGGCTAAGAGTCAACCCACAAAGGGGGTGGAAAAGCCTAAGAGTTCAACTTTTAGGTTTGGGCTTAAGAGAAATGGGCCTTCTTCCAATAGAGAGGGGCCTGGTAGAGGGCCATGTGAAAGAAGTGTGAGACCAAAGTCTTTATGGGCTCCTATTAAATCCAATTCTAGAGGAGTTAAAGAGAAGGAGACAGTGGGGGGGGGGAATTAGTGGGCGAAAAAGTCTTTTTTCTCTGTTGGCCCTGGTTCTAGTCGGAGCAGTGGCCTTGGGTCTGGGCAAAAGGAGGACCCGATTATAATTGAAGACAGGGCTCATGGGGCTTTGGAGGATAAAATTAATTCGCAATTGAGATGGCGAGACGCAGCTATGTTCGAGCCTCATGAAGGAGAGAAGGGGTTGACTTCATTGGCTCGAGATGATACGGATGTGTGTGACAGTCTGAATATATGCAGAGAAAAGTTCACTTCAAAGGTTATCTTGGAGCACGAGTGGAGGGCTAGTAGCGAAGGAGAAAAGTTTTCTGGGGAAAAGTCGAGCAAGAGAGAGGAGTCTCAACTTCGAACAGATGCAGATAGTGAAAAGGATATGATGTTTTCGAACAGCAAAGAGCGGACCTTGGAGAAGGATTCACAGCAGAATATAGACTCGTCTCAGAAGGGGGCAACGAGGGATTTTGGAGAAGGGAGGAAAGGTTGTGGGGAAGATAGTAATGGAGGGGCATCGTATCAGAATGTTGTACACGTTAATTCAGAAATGGAGACTATTCAGGTGCGAGAGGAGCATGTTCAGAAAGGGGTAGAAGGTGTTGGCTGTGAGAATGAAGGTTTGTCTCATGAATTTGTAGACTCTACAGATCAGAGCTGTTCGCTATCGGGAAAGGTGGAGGACCTAGGAGAGTCGGGTTATGATAAGGAGTGTGATGACTGCAGCGAAGGGGAAGAAGAGGTTCACTCAGGCCATACAAGGGTAGATGGTCACATGATTATTACCTCTCCTATGATTGAGGGTCTTACCGACCCAATTTGCTATACTCCGATTGCGATGGTAGAACCAGGAGATTGTTGCATCTTTGAACCATTATTGTGTAATGGGGAGTCAAAGGACATTTCACTGTGGGTCCAGAGCAGGGTTAAGGATTTTGGCACATTTATAGGGGTGTCGAACCATAGATTTGATGACAAAATTCAGGAATTACTAATGGAGATTGAAAGGAGCTGGAGAGCGTCAAAGAGAGATACCAGCTCAAAGAAAGGCAAATCTCGAGCGAGGTGCACTAGATAGCTGAAGCAATTATGCTGCAATTTTAACTCGGCTCATCTGGTATTTAAGGAGGGGGAGAGTAGACGTAAAGGAAATCTGACTTGATTTTGCCATGGATTTAAGAATCATTTCTTGGAATGTGTGGGGTTTAAATAATTTGGAGAAAAGAAATGTGGTTAAGGCGTCTATGAGAAGATGGAACCCTCATGTGGTTTGCTTGCTAGAGACTAAAATGGATAAAGTGAATAGTGATTTCATTTGCAATGTTGGTGGAGGAAGATGGCCAGATTGGGGGCATCTTGGAGCTTCCGGGGGCAGCGGGAGGAATTCTAGTAATGTGGGATAAGAGAGTTCTATCTAAAATGGATGTAGTAAAAGGTCGTTTCTCGGTGTCTTGTTTGCTAAAAAAGGTGGATAATGATAAGATTTGCATTTTCTCGGGTATGTATGGTCCTTGCTTGGATTTGGCCCGAAGAGATTTGTGGGAAGAGTTAAAGGCGGTTAAACAGAAGTGGAATCATCCGTGGTGTATAGGTGGTGACTTCAATGTGATCAGGTTTTCGCATGAGTGAAAGGGTTGTAGCAGATTCTCACGGGCGATGTTGGATTTCAGTGACTTTATTGATGATATGGCCTTGATAGATCTACCGTTAGCAGGAGACGGATTTACATGGTTCAGGAATAGTTCTAGCTCTCAATGTTCCTGAATTGATAGATTCTTAGTGTCCGTGGAATGGGAAGAATGCTGCGGTAGTTTGGTTAAGTCTTGTTTGCCTCGAACTATTTCTGATCACGCTTTTTTACTCCTTCAGTGTGGTGGTATCGCAAAAGGGAAATCTCCGTTTTGTTTCGAAAATATGTGGTTAAAGGAGCAGGGTTTTCTTGATTGGATTCGGACTAAGTTGGCAGTTTATACAGTGGAGGGAGATCCCAGTTTTAAGCTGGCGAAGAAGCTGAAACTATTGAAAAATGACCTCATTCTGTGGAATAAGGAGACTTTTGGGAGGATTGAGGAAAAAATTAAGGTAGTGCTGGAGGTATTCATTTTTGGATTCTAAAGAGAGCTCAGGAGAGTTGTCAGAGGAAGAGTTCATTCGGCGTAATGGGTTGAGAAAGGAGGCAGAGATCCTGTTGATTAGAGAGGAAATTTGTTGGAGATAGAAATCTCGGATTCATTTGTTAAAGGAAGGTGACAGGAACACCAAATTTTTTCATCGGACGGCGAATGCCAATAAAAGGGTTAATCACATTCATAGCATTTCAGTAGATGGTACTCTGCTGGAGGAAAAATCTGCTATTAGGGTGGGTATAGTAGATTTTTATCAGAAGCTGTATGCTGATCAGGGGATTCAACGGCCGCTGTTAGATGGGATGCATTTTAAAACACTTAATCAGGAGGATAATTCAGCACTGGAATCAGCTTTCTCGGAGGAGGAAGTTAGGGCAACCCTTTGGAGTATGAATGGCGATAAAGCGCCCGGTCCTGATGGTTTCTCTATGGCGTTTTTTCAGCACAGCCGGGAGATTTTGAAGAATGATATCATGGAGGTTTTTCAATTCTTCCATTCGAACATGGGTTTTGAAAAAAAGTCTTAATGCTTCCTTCATCTCTTTGATTCCTAAAAAGTCAAATGCGACTGAGATTAAAGATTATAGACCCATTAGTCTTATTGGAAATGTCTATAAACTCATTGCAAAGGTGCTTTCGATTCGATTGAGGAAGGTCGTAGGCAAAGTTATTTCGGAGTCGCAACATGCTTTTGTGGGGGAACGTCAAATTATTGATGCTTCCTTTATTGCCAATGAAGCGGTGGATGATAGGCTAAGGAAAGGAGAGCCGGGACTTATTTGCAAACTGGACATTGAAAAAGCTTATGACCACGTCAATTGAGAGTTTCTCATCTATTTGCTAAACATAATGGGTTTCGGAGACCGGTGGAGAAGATGGATTTTTTGGTGTATTTCTACTGTGAGATTTTCGGTGATGATTGATGGAGAGCCGGCTGGATTTTGGGAACCTCGAGGGGCCTTCGCCAAGGAGGCCCTCTTTCTCCTTTCCTCTTCATTTTAGTGATGGAAGCTCTGAGCTTAATGCTGGACAAAGCTATATCGGGGAGATTCATTAGTGGCTTCGTAGTAGGAAATGGTAGAGCCCCTATCTCAGTGTCGCATCTCTTGTTCGCAGATGATTCTCTTGTGTTTTGTGAAGCGAAGGACTCTCAGTTAGGCTATTTATGGATGGTCTTGCTCTCTTTTTTCAGGCTGTTTCGGGACTGAAAGTTAATATTTCAAAGTTTGAAATTATTCCAATGGGGAATGCAGAGAACATTGGGGAATTGGCTTTCTTCTTTGGTTGTAAGGTGACAACCCTCCCTTCTACCTACTTGGGTCTTCCATTAGGAGCTTCTTTTAAGAGCTCGAATATGTGGGTTCTGGTGATAGAAAGATTTCAGCGCCGTTTGGCAGGATGGAAAAAGCAGTGTTTGTCTTCGAAGGCAGGTCGCCTTACTCTCATTAAGGGCACATTGTCTTCGATGCCTACTTACTTTATGTCCTTGTTCGTCATCCCATCATCAGTTAGCCGAAGACTGGAAAAACTTGAGAGGGATTTCGTATGGGAAGGTTCGATGGTGGATCGGAAGTATCATCTAGTCAAGTGGTTCAAAGTTTGTTCTGGTATCAGAATTGGTGGCCTAGGGGTTAAGAACCTCAGAGTTTTCAATAGAGCTCTGTTGGGTAAATGGTTGTGGAGATACTTGATCGATAAGGACGCGCCGTGGAGGAGATTGGTGGTGAGCAGTATGGGGAAGGAAATCATCTTTGGTTTCCAAAGGAAGTTTCCTTGTCTTATGGGGTTGGGGTTTGGAAAGGAATCCGGAAAGGGTGGGACGCTTTTGCTAGAAATATCTCCTTTGAGGTAGGAGAAGGTTCTACGGTCAGATTTTGGTTGGATAGGTGGTGTGGATATGTGGAATTGTGGAGGGCCTTTCCCTACCCGTTTTAACATTGCGAGTGATAAAGAAGTCAACATCAGTGCTATTATATCGCACGAAGGAGGTTTGATCAGTTGGAATCCAGTTTTTAGAAGGTACTTTCAGGATTGGGAAGTGGAGAGTTTTCTCCAGCTCTCCGAGTTGTTATATTCGTAGCAGCTGGACATGAGTATTGTTGACACGGTCATCTGGGATAGAGCTAAAAACAAAATGTTCTCGGTTAAGTCTTACTACTATGGCTCGGATATTGGGGGAAGGGGCCTGTTTCCTTGGAAAGTTATTTGGAAGACTAAAGCTCCGGCTAGAGTTACTTTTTTCATTTGGGAAGCGGTGAACGAAGCCATTCTTACTGGGGATAATCTTCGAAGACGCGGTAAGGTGATAGTGTGCTGGTGCTATATGTGTAAAAGTAATGGTGAGAGTGCTGATCATCTTATGCTTCAT
Source organism: Codonopsis lanceolata (assembly GCA_013146195.2). Lineage (NCBI taxonomy): Eukaryota > Viridiplantae > Streptophyta > Magnoliopsida > Asterales > Campanulaceae > Codonopsis > Codonopsis lanceolata. The sequence goes on along the minus strand of CM028381.1, from coordinate 106,138,477 downwards.
TGTCCGGTGGCGGGTGCTTTGTGGGATTTTATCTTTTGCATTTTTAACTTACCATGGGTTATGCCGGAATCTATTAAGGATCTCTTCCTTTGTTGGTCTTTGTACAAAAGGAAATGAAAAGATTTTATTTGGCAGACTATTCCCTTGGGTGTGTGCTGGGTGATTTGGAAAGAGAGGAATAGGAGAGCGTTTGATAACGAGGAAAGGTCTTTGTCGTTGTTGAAGAATGATCTTCTTCTTTTTTCGGTATAGTGACGGTGTTAGGTTTGAGATCAACTCTTTTGCTGACTTTGTAGCGAACTTTTGTAATCTGTAATTATTGGAGTTATCCTCATGTGTATATAGGTTGCGGCTCCTTCTTTGCCGCTTTTGTTTAATTTATACTTTACTTATTAAAAAAAAATTAATGTATGTAGAAAAAGTAAGGGTAAAGTGGTAAGAGCGTTTTCCTAGAAAGGAAAGTTTTGAAAGACGACAATTATTTGGGAACGGACAAAAAAGGAGAGAAGACAATAATTTTGGAACTGAGGGAGTATGTCTTTTGCTAAAATGTTTGATGTTGTACCATTAATTGGATATGTTCAGTCTTATAGTTCCACTTATTTCTGGAAAGTCCACTGACCTTGTAATAATGTTGCTTCTTGAATTGCCAGGTGGCTGGGCACTTCACTTATGGAGTAATGGCACTCTCAGCTGCCACTTTTATGTTCTGGAACCTTTTTGGTGCACAAATTCTACCAGCCACCCTTCATCATGGAAGTTCAGTTTCTTTGGCATTGCAGCTCTCTTGTAGTGTTCTGGTATTATAACTCTTCTCCAGCAAAAAAATTGCTCTATTGTCCATCTGTGAACTACAGCCTCTTTTACAATCACAAATTCTTCATTTGCAAGCATATTTGTTGCATGGCGTGAATAATATCACAAATGCAAAAGTCTTGGGCAACATTCTGTTGAACATATACAAATTCAGATACTTGCATGTTGCACCTTTTCTTACCGCATATTATCTTTTGTAGTCAAATGAAATCTAATAGCTTGCTGCTTAGCTGTTAGTGAAAGATCACCTAAAACTTGCACTGAGGTTCCAACCGCTCAACTTAGCTGGAAATTTCTACTTACTAAAGCCTCAACCTTGTAAAGCATCTCAGTGACTTGCATGCTAACATAAGCAGTTAGTCGTATTGGTAGAAAGACACGGCAGTGATTTAACAACTGCTCCGTGAATGGAAGTGAGGGTCATTTTCCAGTTAGGTAGAAAGATGTTTGATGTTAGTAGAAGGAGAGAAGGGCTGCACTTTCACTGGTGGAAAGATCTAGGGGCAGACCTCACGAGGTTATGATCTCTCTTCATAAACTGCCTTGGGTCTGTCGCTGGCTGGAGAGGGTGTCAAATGTCAGTGGCGGATTTTGAAAGAAGAGGTGAGAGAGGTGGCGTGAGCTCGTAGTTGCTAAGGCATAAAATGGTGCGGGTAAGTTCATCAGTTTGTGTTCAGGAGCAAGACAAGGAAGGTGATGATCTGTTTACTGGAATCGGCAGAGAACTCAGGATGGAGCTTGGTGGCTGAAAAGCTTATCAAGTTTGCTAGAGGGGACATTTCTGACAAGGGCAGCTCTTATAAATCGTATAAAGAGACAACGGACATTCCTCCGTGGTTTGATTTATCGGTCAAGACCAGGTCTTTATCTAAAACCTTAGATGTGGATTTTGAGGTAGAGGTTCATTCTTGCAAAGGGCCTCTGAGTTTTTTAGAGAGATGTTTGGTGGGCAGAGTGGGTGCCCTCGATTTCCCAATCCATCTTAGGAGTGAAGTTCAGAAATGGGTGGAGAATAGGTGGAAGTTGGCTGGTGGTGTTCGGATGGTAGACATGAGTGAAAAATAATTCTTATTAAATTTCCATCCAAGGTGGAAGCCTCCCGGATCTGGCAGAAGAAAAATTGGGTAGTTAACGGGAAGCCTCTGTGATTAGACTGTTGGGTCCCAGTGGGTTGCTGTCATTGTGAAGGGAGGAAGCCCTGGGTAGCGTGGATCAGGCGTTGGGTTGCCATTGCACTTGATGGGAAGCCAAGTGTTTCTAGAAATTTTGGTAGGATTTGCCCCAATGAAGAGACGGAGCTCAGGAGGGACTTAAGGTGGGCAAGAATTCTAGTGTGCCACAAGGAGGATATTCCGGCCTGTGTTCGAATTGGTGTCGGTGGAAGGATTTTTTCGGTTCCAATCTGGGCTGAAACGATGGATTTTTGTCTTCTTTGGAGGAAAACTGGTGGTGGCAGTGGTGAAGCCACAGGGATGACAATTTTTAGGGAAAAAGGGGAGTGACCCCCACGCGCGGGTTAAGAACACGTCGAATTAAGAAAAAAAATATTGTTTTATCCTATATTTTAAATGTAAAAATAAGTTCAAACCTATGAAAACATTACTCTAACATTTGAATTATGCTAAAAAAATTACATTAATTTAGCTTAAAACTGTCACACCCATACCCACATCCATGTTGTGTCGTGTCTACCTGGAGGCTTTGGCAAAAATGAAGGGTCCATGTGACGTAGCTTAGAAGTCTCTACTCTTCTTAGTGTTGAATATAGAGGTAGGAGGCGAACCCCAATCATTAATTCCTGCCAAATGAGAGATGAAAAGGGCCATGAGTGTGGGGGCCTTGTTACATGCGTTTGTGATTGTTATTTGGATCTGTCTTCATTCTGTGGATGTCCTTATCAGTATTTAGACTGTCGGCAAGGTTATAAGAGATATGTGAGTATGGTGCCTTTCTATCTCATGTGGAGTTAAAGTCATAGGTGTAATGAGATCCTCCTCTTCCTGGCTAACCCCCCTATACAAACCCAGAGAGGGTTCTCAGCTGTATGGCTGTCTAGATGTGTTCGATACGTAATGAATTCCATTGATAGGTTGAAATCCAGAGATCCTGGACATGGTCTTGACTGTTCGTATGAAGGATAATTGAATGGCTTTGCCCCTGGGTGGTGTTAGTTTCTGTGCCCTTTTATATAGGCTGATTGCTGTCCTATGTATGCAGGTTGTTGCTTGTCCGTGTGCTCTTGGTCTAGCAACACCAACTGCTGTGCTGGTAACATTTTTTAGCATAATTTAAATTTCATGCATAATGATTGATATTTTTCTAAATCTCTGATTCTCGTTTACTCAATTCCGTTCATTCTCCAGGTTGGAACTTCACTTGGTGCCACAAAAGGATTGCTTTTGCGTGGTGGAAGTATCTTAGAGAAATTCTCAACAGTGAACACAGTTGTGTTTGACAAAACAGGGACACTGACGGTTGGCAAACCTGTTGTGACAAAGGTCATGACGCAAGCATTTGAAGAAGAGGCAGATATAAAGTTGAGTCTTGATTTAGCATGTTCCATCCATCTAGTATTATTGTAATTTAGGTAGTGTAAATGTCATCTACCTGGTAAATATATGCCAGAAAGTAGGCAGGCCAAGTGTACACATGTACCAGGTGGTTGTGGGGTAAGCGGAGGTGTCTAATTTGATTCTCTCCGTTGAACTGAAATCTTAGAATGATAGTATTTTTTTTTGTACTTAGCTTTCAATGGAAGTTGACTGTTACCTCCTGGATTACCATTGAGATACTAATGAAACCAATTATGATGCAGGCTAAATTCAAAAAGAATATGGTCTGAAGTTGATGTACTGAGGTTAGCTGCTGGAGTTGAATCGAATACGATTCATCCAATTGGGAAAGCAATTGTAGAGGCTGCTCGAGCTGTTAACTGTCCTAATGTGAAGGTAGCTTCCATTGTTTGCTTGCTGTCCTCCTTTCAAGGTATCACCTTGTCTGACTCCATGCAAAGTAGCTGTTTCTCTTTGGGCACAAGGAATAATCCATGTACAGGAGAGAGTTTACATTGGGTGCTTAAAATGTTCAACTATTATACCCTTGGGTTTTTTCATTGGTCCTATATCAAGCTCTTTTGCAGTATTTATAGTGATATTTGATGATCTGTTGGCATCATTTTATCTGTGTGCCTTCTGCCTGCTCTTATTTATGTTTGTTAAGTTACCAACTCATCTAAAAGCTTAAGTTTTTAGATAGGGGCCCTCCAATATATATCAAACTCAACACTCCCATTCACGTGTGACCCGTCCATACGTGGAGAGACAAACAAATATGCCTCATCTGGGAATCACAAACGAAACAGAGTGACAACATGCACTCACAATGTTTTCGGGTAACAAATGCAAGCGGGATAACTCGAACCCACGATGTTGCCAAATCAGAGCTTGATACCATGTTAAGTTACCAACTCATCTAAAAGCATAATCTTTTAGATAGGGGCCCAAAAATGTATATTGCAATGGCTTTCATGCTTGCAAAACCTATATGATAGCTCAGACTCTTATATACAAGTTAGCCCGCTCATGTGCGACGCTTGTGAGTATATTCTAAGTAGAGAGAAATGTTTGCCACATGAGTTCTAGAGGTAGAAGTTACCACTAATCCCGTTCCATCAATTTATGAATCTGTCCTTCAATGAATTTTCTTATGGTAGTCTTTGGATTTGAACTTGAATATTCAGGATGGTTTGGACAATTCAATAGAAAGACCAACTTGAGAGTGGAACCAAGTGAGGAACAAACGTTTCCTCTTGTGTCTTTTCTAGAGTAAAAGATTTAGAAGTTAACTGGCACCCATGTCCTAGACAGGAACACTTGCACTATTCCTATTGCAGGTGCATGACCCATGAAGTAAAACCTATGAAGCACCAATGCCCTTTACTGTCCCATGTGTTTGTCCTGTACACTTGTCACACAACAAGACTGTTCCAGTACTCTAGGACACATGTCAAACATGGTGATGGAAGTGTCACTTGTTCTTTGATCAAGATTTTATGGACCTAAATGGAAGAAAGACGAAATACAAGCTCATAGAGTTCCCAATGTTTTATAAATGGTTTCTTGATGATTTATACTATTTCAAGTTTGTGTTGCATGTTGAAAAGATGTTATTTTCTTGTAATTTGCAGGCTTATGTAAGTGTTTACATATAAAATGTCGTGAGCATGTCATGCCATACGTTTAAAAAAAAATTCATCTCAGTTTATCAGTGTAGAGCTGGAATTGTGTCATCTTGTCAGTCTCGTGCTTCTTAGAATATATCTTGAGTTATTACTTTCTGTAGATTATAGTATGTGGGACCTCCTTTACAGTTTACACTATACTGGTAACTATCCAAGGTGCTATTCTTTTCAGTTTAATTTCTTAGTAGCAGTAACCCTATTATGACGTTTATCTCTTTGAAGTTCAGTTGAGCCCAAGAAACTCCCTTTCCCCTGAAAAGTAGCTACTTCACTTCAGCAGCTAGATATTGCAGTTATGTTAGAGTTACATTTTCTTACCATAATTATGTGTCAGAATCTTTTTTCATTTATAGAGAAGGTTCGTCTCTGAACCACAAGGGTTTGGGTTTGATGTTAGGGCACTCACTTTAGTCTATCAATGCCAAAAGTTTAGTCTGTTCTCACCCTTAACACATGTGGCGAAACTGGTTATGATCTTTTGAAGGAGACTACATTAGTCTGTTTATCCTTCTTTTGGTTACATGATGGTTGTGGTTGTTTCTTATTCTATTAAAGGGCCATGTGCGATATGCCCGATTTTATGCTCCTTCTAGTCTCTGTAGCCTAGTTCTTTTTGATGTCTCCTAGATTGAAAAAGTGATTGTTGAAGGACCAAATGATACGTCACATTAGTTCTGATTCTTTCTACAACTATTAATGTTCCACGGGACCACGGCTTCATCAATGGGATTCTTTCAATAATAGAACCACTCCATCCATCTAAAATAATTAGCCATTATTTTAGAGGCATGTAGATTAAGAAATCTCCCGTTATGTTTCATCTTTTCCAACAAACCCTTGCTCTTACATACATCAAGTGGTGTGAGATATGGGGCCAAATAAAAGGACAAAAGTTTGTCATTTAGTTAATTAGTTGTTGCATTAGAATAGGAGGTTGTTATGGCTGTGGTAGAGATTATTTAAATGATTATTTATGATCATGCAGAGGTGACAGTAGTCTTATCATTTATTGCACTTTAATGATTGAATTTTTCTAGTGTTAGCCTTTCTTGACTCTTTACTGCACGAACAATTGAGCATCTAATAAGTTGATGGATATGCAATCATTAATCTTTACTTTTAATGTGCGATGTTGTATACACAGGTAGAAGATGGAACATTTAACGAGGAACCTGGATCTGGTGCAGTAGCAACCATTGAGCAGAACAAGGTTTCAGTTGGGTCACTAGATTGGGTCAAGAGGTAGCACAAACATCTGTCTTATATTCTTATTGACCATAGAAATTTTAGGTCGATTGTATTTGACATTGTTTTGGTGGAGGAAAATGTTTAGCCGTGGTTTCCTTATTGTTTTCAGCTTTTCAGTCCTTTTGAATTGATAGCATGAAAATATTTTGAAGGCCGTTATTGAGCTTGATATACATTGTTAAGTCCATATCTAACAACTTAAGCTTTTAGAGAGTTGGTAGCTTAACATGGTATCAAAGCTCTGGTTTGGAAACGTCTTGAGTTCGAGTCATCCCGCTTGCATTTGTTCCCCGGAAAATTGTGAGTGCATGTTGTCACTCTGTTTGGTTTGTAATTCCCCCGATGAGGCATGTTTCTTGATATACATTGTAAAGCTCATATCTATGGTTTGTAATTCCCCTGATGAGGCATTGTTGAGCCTATATCTAACAGCTTAAGTTTTTAGATGAGTTGGTAACTTAACAACCGTAACAGATTTTTCTTGGAAATTTTCAGTGGGCTGATAATAAAGCTAATAGATTTATATACTCCCTCCGTTCCACCCAAAAAGGCCACGATTGAAAAGTAATTATTAAGGGATATGTAAGTATCACTAGAGTTGATCATAATTACAAAAATAGGTGAGCATAGTCAACATGCTTTATATCACATGTGGAGGGTAAATTTGAAGAATCTTGAGATTGTAGGCATAATTTTTTAAAATGGACTCTTTAAGTGAAACATCCCAAAATAGAATGGTAGGCTATTTGCGTGTAACGGAGGGAGTAATTCAGTAATAAATAATTCCCGTTACAATTTGATTTCTATGTCTGTTAGTGACAATACAAAACAAGTTTCTTTATAGAAAAATAATAATAATGCAAAGTAGCCTAATATGATTGATTTCCAATTCCTTTGGTCTTCCTTGGGCAGTCTGCATCAACATTCTAATGAATGTTTAGCTCTCAACTTCTTGGGGCTGGCTTCAACATCCCTTTTATGCCCTTTGATTCCACTTTAATCTTACATTATGGTGTTTACATCTTCTCCATGCAGCTGAACCAGGATTTCATCTGTTAGACTTAAAATACATACTTGCGTCCTGGTTAACCTTGTATATTCCTGTTTACATATTCTCCGTTAAGCTGAATCGGGATTTCCTCCGTTAAACATGAAATACATTCTTGGGCTCTCTAACAACTTATGTTTGTAGCCGACTTCACATGTTTTTAGGACTCTAGTACAAGGCCTTGGGTTCAATCTTCACGCTTGCATCTCGTTCCCCCATCCTATTTAGTGAAATTCGATTCTGTTTGGTTTCTTCGTATTGGTACACCTTTGCCTCCCCACGTGAAGCACAACACCTCCCGGACAAAGATAAAATGTCTTCTTTTTTTTTGCAAAAGAATATATATGATGATTGCTTTTTTTTATTTTTATGCCAATACAGACATGGAGTTACTGAGAATCCATTCCTAGAAGCAGAGGAGTTTAAGAATCAATCAGTTGTTTATGTGGGAGTGAATGGTATACTAGCCGGTCTTATATATGTTGAGGATCAGATTAGAGAAGATGCTGCGCATGTAGTTCAGTCTTTGTCTACACAAGGAATTGGTGTGTACTTGCTGTCAGGGGACAAAAAAAGTTCTGCCGAGTATGTCGCATCTGTTGTCGGTATTCCGAAGGAAAAGGTAAAAAGTATCTAGATTATATTGACTTCTATGTAAGCTTGCAGTGTTTAAATTCCAAAATTCCCATCTGTTTCATGAGTCCGGGTATATTTTATTAATGCTTGAAAACTCATTATTAATGCTTGAAGTGAGCTCATTATTAATGCTTGAGTTTGAGAGATCTGATAACTAAATGGGATCTGAGGGCATGGTGTTTCATATCTCTCATTTGATGACTGATTGCAATTCGCTAGTGCTAAGTTTGAGAGTGTTATTGTTCATATGAATTCTGTCTATTGCATCAGCTAGTAACCCAAAAAAGTTCTCCACTGTGACTAAATATTAGCATCATGATAAGGGGTTAGCTAAAATTCGAGTAAGTTGTTCTCACATCTCATTGATGACAGGATGGCAAATTTATCCACAGCATTACCGGAGCAAACGTTATAGCATATAGAATACAGAAAATAGCATTCTGGTATCAATATATATCTGACAGATTTTATATGTACCACTTGTATTAGGTTATTGATATTTTGTGAATTTTTTTTTTATCTTACTCAAAAATGAATGGCCAAATGCATTGGGAGGTCTAGAAAGTTCTCAGTGTACCCAGCCTTACCTAGGTCCAGGTTGGAGCAGAGAGCAGCCTTTGAGTCAATACTTGCCCTTTAAGCCAGGTCAGAGCAGTCTTCCTGTCAATGCTTGCCGGTTTAGTTCAATAAAGTTCACTAGTTGTTCTTGATGCAATAGGTTAATTTTGATTGTGGTACTTGTAAGTCCAGTTGGCAACGAAATAAGGCTAGAGGGGGGGTGAATAGCCTTTTTAAAATCTTTGAAGGTTGTTATGAAAACCTTTAAAAGATGCTGCGGAAAATAGAAGTTTTCAGCAGCTGATTGTTACAAAAAGTTAAAAATTGATAAGGATTTTGGAAAAGTATTTATACTAACTATTTTTAACTCAATGATTTTAAGTAAATCTAAGGTATGTGAGTTTCTACTTATTGGTGAGTCTCCTAATAAAATCATGTGGTTAACAGTGACAAAGCCAGGATTTGGTTGGAAGGGGGTCTAGATTATTGAGGGGTTAAAAAAATGGTAATATTTGAATTTAACTCAAAAGGGAGGGCAACATTGATAAAACAACCCCGTCTTAAAAAAAGAGTCGCATTGGACAGGTCAAACTTTTTCAAAGCGCGTTGTATGATATGTTAGATAAACATAATATCTTTGAAAAGAAAGAAACTTTGAAAAAAATATGGAGAGTCGAAGCTTAAATTTTAGAAATGCGACTCTTTTTTGGGGACAAACCAAAATGGACTAGTGTGACGTCCTCACAAAATTCTTGTTAATTGGTGTTATATGTGCAAAAAGAGCGATGAGAGTGTGAATCATTTGCTGCTACAGTGTCCAGCAGCCTCTGAGTTGTGGTCCTTGGTGGTCAGCTTATTTAGCATCTCATGGGTGATGCTGAGGTCTATTGGGGAACTCTTCCGGTGCTGGTCCCTTTACAAGCATAAAAGGAAAAATTACATTTGGGATGCTGATCCGTTAGGTGTGTGTTGTGCTGGACTATTTGGAGGGAAAGAAATAGGAGGGCCTTTGTTGGAGTGGAAGGTTCCATATTGGCGATGAAGGATACCTCGCTTCGAACCTTATTCTATTGGAGCTCTTTGGAGACAGGCCATGTTGAGGACACCTCAAGGGTGTCTAATTCTTTTGTAGAGTTTTTGTATAGTTTCACTATCTCTAATTGATGGTATAATTCTAGCGTACAAAGGATGCAACCTGCTTTGACGCTGTTTATATATACATTTTTATTTATAAAAAAAAAAAAAAAGTAAAAAGTGATATTTCTAGATTTAGGAGTAGTAAAGTGATATTTTTCCAAATCTAAAGGGAGTCTCTTTATATTGGCTGTGACTTTGCCACTGTTGATTGAGCCATGAGATCTCCATTGCAAAAGTTCGTTCACAGTCCCTGTGATAGTTTCTGATTCAAGTTTTGACATGCCAAATGTCAGATTGCCAGGGGTCCCTCTATCTGCGATTCAGAAGGATTGGAACGCTTTGATTTCTTTTATGATCCTTGTTGTTCTTTTAATTTGATGGATTTCTTGTCCATCCGAAGTCCACCATTTATTAATTTATATTCCTTTATCTGATATTTTTCTTTCTTGCACAAAAAAAATGAAAATGTTGTGCATGGCAGGTTTTCTATGGAGTCAAACCAGATGAAAAAAAGAATTTTATAAGCAGGCTGCAGAAGGATCAGAACGTTGTAGCTATGGTTGGCGATGGAATCAATGATGCTGCTGCCTTGGCCTCATCACATGTAGGAATTGCTATGGGAGGAGGTGTTGGAGCTGCTAGTGAGGTTGCTTCAATTGTGCTGATGGGGAACAGATTGTCCCAGGTGACTTCCATCACTCTGTTCTTTTTTCAGTTCAGTGATCAGTAGCAATGCTTTTTACAGGCACTTTGTGAAGTGTGCTATGCATAAATTAAACAACATTGCTAGCATTACAACTAAGGCTACAACTTTCCTTGCAACTAAACCTTGAGAAGGGAAAAGTTTTCTCTCTCAATGATAGCTATCGTTATATAGTTATATGTTCATGTTAACTGTATAATAGCATAGATATTAATCTAGACTGCCTTCATGCAGTTACTTGATGCGATGGAGCTTAGTAGACTAACCATGAAGACTGTGAAGCAGAATCTTTGGTGGGCCTTTGGATACAACATTGTGAGTTATAATCATTTGTATTGCATTATATGTGGTGAATTCGGGTTGTGCTGTTGTGTGGTTATATTTTTCCAATAGATAAATATTATCTGGATTCAAGCCTTTTGTGTTGCCAAATTAAGTCCTCATATATACTCTTGAACATTTGTCTTAAAAAACTTATCGAAGACTTCCTTTGTTATTCTTGTGGTTTTTAGGTTTTTTTACAGAATGACTTAAGAATCCAGTTTGTTAGTTTCTTGACAGCCAATCTATCAGCAGTTAGTTGGTGACTTTGGGTGCGTTTGGCATTGTGATTTAGTAACTTCATTTTTAGGTTTTGAGTCTTCTTTTGTAATGATTAAAGAAAAGGTAAGAAAGAGGTACATAGAAAGCTGGACCTCAGAGAGAAAGTGCAAAACCACAAAACCAAATTACTAAATCGCCTAGGAGAACGGAGCCTTTACGTCCTCTTCACAACATGGTCCAGCATAGAGCCTTGTTGTGAGAGTATTGCTAGGGATCCAAAGGAAGTAGCCAACTTAGATTCCCAGTATATGTCATGCCTGTGATTGGTCAGAGCAGAAATCACTTACTTCTGGGGCTCATTGACCGACAAACACAAACATAGTACATTAATTGGGAGTCCACTTCAGGCTAATCTCGGATCCCAAGCATATGTTTTACTTGACATGTGGCTCCATCGCCATTCTCTAGATTTGTGTAAATACGATATAAATTACAATTATTGTCAGAACTCGGAATCCCATGAAGGATAATGATGATCGGTGATATCAAGGCGGCATTGGCTTGAATGATGTGTGAGTTAGGGGAAAGTTTGAGATGCAACCCCTTGCTCCCCTCCCAACCAAAATTATTCTTCCAAATTCTTTTGGCGTAGTATGATCCCACACATTTATGAAATTCACAGATACCATTGCTAGCTTTTGATAACCTTTGCATTGTTTTTCTTTTTCATTGCCTGTATAAGCCTATATGAGTTTCACCACATTCGGAAACTTCTCATGCTAAATAGTTATATTGCTTATATAGGTAAATGAGTGAAGGCAATTTGCTGGTAGGTAGCTTTAATCAGAGATCGCTGCCTAGGGTGGTATCTGATCACACTCCTATCTTGCTGGAGTATGGAGGTTTAGTAAGGAGAAAGACACTGTTTAGATTCGAAAATATGTGGTTGAAGGAACTGGGTTTTGTGGATTGGGTCAAATTGAAATGGATTCTTATGCTATTTCTGGGAAGCCGTGTTTTAAGATTGCTAAGAAGTTGAAAATGCTCAAAGAGGATTTTAAAGTGTGGAACAAAGAGGTGTTCCGGAATATTGAGGTCAAGATTCAGGAAGCAATGAAGGAAGTTAAAAGGTTACACAACATGGAGGGTAAGGGTGCTTTGGGAGAAGATGATCTGTCTCATCGAGAGGAGGTTAAGGCTGTAATTAGGAACTTGCTTATCAAGGAGGAAATCTGTTGGATGCAAAAATCAAGGGTATTGTGGCTCCGGGAGGGCGATAAAAACACAAGGCTCTTTCATAGGATGGCTAGTGTTCATAAGAGTTTTGACCAGATCAACAGATTGAAAATTGGAGATGCTGTGACAGAAGAGATTCCACTGATAGAAGAGGCATTGTTGAATTTTATCAGAAACTGTATTCGGATAGAAGCGCCAGGGGTTTGGAATTAGATGGCATCGATTTTAAATCTATTCAAGGGGAGGATAAGGATATGCTTGAACAACCTTTTTCAGAAGAGGAGATTGTGGAGGTGCTGAGGAGTTTGAAGGGTGATAAAGCCCGAGGCCCTGATGGGTTTACTTTGGCCTTCTTTAAACGTTGCTGGGAAGTGGTTAAGTCCGACGTTTTGGAGGTCTTCCAATCTTTCTTCGAGGAGGAGTGCTTTGAGAAGAGCCTCAATGTCAAGAAGGGTGCAGATGAGTTGAAGGATTTCAGGCCGATTAGCCTCATCGGTAGTATTTACAAACTGATTTCAAAGGTTTTGACGTTCATGCTCAGAAAAGTGGTAGGGCTTGTGATTTCAGATTCTCAACATGCTTTCGTGGGGAATCGTCAAATTCTAGATGCAGTATTGATAGCGAATGAAGCGGTGGATGCTAGGGTGAGGAGTGGGATTCCAGGTGTAATTTGTAAACTCGATATAGAGAAGGCTTATGATCATGTTAAATGAGATATTCTGATCTGCCTTTTGGAGAGAATGGGCTTCGGGGAAAAATGGAAAAAATAGGTTATGTTCTGCATTTCAACAATCAGGTTTCCTATTCTGGTTAATGGAGAACCTGCAGGTTTTTTCTCGAGCTCGAGAAGGTTGCACCAGGGGGGTCCGGGATCCCCTCTCTTCCCTCCTGTTTATTGTGGTCATGGAAGCGCTGAGTCGTCTCATTGATAAGGCCGTGGCAGGAGGATTCATTCACGGTTTTGAGGTGGGAAGAGATATAGATCTCAGAATTTCTATTTCACATCTACTGTTTGCAGATGACACTTTGGTCTGCTGTGAAGCCAGTAGGGATCAGTTGGGTTAGCTCCGGATGATTTTATTATTCTTCCAAGGGATGTTGGGCTTGAGGATCAACATTTCGAAGAGCAAGATCATTCCAGTAGGTAGGGTGGATAATGTGGAGAGCCTGGCTTCTTTCTTTGGGTGTATTCCTCTAGGAGCTTCGTTTAAGAATGTCAATCTGTGGAATGCTGTGGAGGAAAGATTTGAAAGAAGACTTGCTGGCTAGAAGAGACAGTATTTATCAAAGGGAGGTAGGTTGACATTGGTTAATAGTACCCTGTCCAATCTACCCACGTATTTTTGTCTCTCTTCGTGATTCCAATTTCAGTTGTTAAGCGGATTGAGAAGTTGGAAAGAGGCTTCCTTTGGGAAGGGGGTAAGGAGGATAGGAAATACCACTTAGTGAAGTGGGATTCAGTGTGCAGCAGCAAGGGGGCTGGTGGTTTAGGAATCAAGAATCTCAGAAAATTCAATGATGCTTTATTTGGCAAATGGTTGTGGAAGTTCTTAGTTGACAAAGAAGGTTTATGGAGGAGATTAGTAGTGGGCAAATTTGGTACGAATGAGCATTTGTGGTTCCCCAAGAAAATCCATAGTAATTATGGTCGTAGTGTTTGGAAAGGAATCATGAGAGGGTGGGATACTTTCAGTCGGTTCATTTCGTTCGAGATAGGTCTCGGGAATTCTGTCAGGTTCTGGAAGGATAAGTGGTGCGGGACACACAGTTACAATTCAGGTTTCCTAATCTGTACAGCGTTGCAATTAACAAGGAGGATATGGTGAGCTCGATTCTAGAAACCCATGATGGGGCAGATTCTTGGAATCCTGTTTTTCGCAGAAATTTCCAGGATTGGGAGATTGGAGAACTGGTCCAAATGTTGGCTATGCTTCACGAAGTGAAGAGACAAGATTCGGGTGAAGATAGAGTTGCCTTGGAGGGGACTAAAGACAAAATTCTCAGTCAAGTCTTTCTATTCCAAGCTGAATATTAGTGACAGAATTTCCTTCCCTTGGAAAGATATTTGGAGAGTTAAGGTGCCCAGTAGGGTGAGTTTTTTTGTGTGGGAGGCAGCCCCGGAAGCCATTTTGACGGGGGAGAATTTGAGAGCTCGTGGTAAGATTTATGTCAATTGGTGTTTTTTGTGCAAAAAGGAGGAGAATGTGAGTCATCTACTCCTGCACTGCCCCTTAATGCAAGAAGTGAGGAATCTGTTCTTCAATTTGGTCGGGGTTTCCTGGGTAATGCCTCATGTTATTGAGCTTCTGCATGGGTGGTCTCTATACAAAAGAAGAAACAGGAACTCTTTCTGGATCTCTGCTCCTTCAGCGATTTGGTGGATCATTTGGATGGAACGGAATCGAAGGATCTTTGAGAATGTTGAGACTGATATTGGAGGGATCAGGGAAGTTTTTCTCCAGTCTCTTAGATTTTGGTGCCTAGAAGCTGCTCCCAGATCAGGGTATTCTTCTGTATATACATTGGATAGGTCTTTTGTTATATAATACTTTGTCTTGTATACCGCCTGTGTACAAGGTCGTGCCACCTTTTTGGTGCTTGATTTATAATAACTCTTTACTTATCAAAAAAAAAAAAAATGTTTCTGTAATCAAAGTGATTTTGGCATGTATCGTGTTTTGATCCGTATTGAACAAAGTGCTTATAGACACAAAGAGCACGAAATATTATTTTGTTTCTACTTCCTTGCTGAATTATTTTTTCTGCCTATACCTAACCCTGCCTCCCCGTGTTTGTCTTTACTGTTGATTTCTTTCTAAATAAACAGGTTGGCATTCCAATAGCAGCTGGAACCCTGCTGCCAATAACCGGAACAATGCTTACTCCATCAATTGCGGGAGCCCTCATGGGTCTGAGCTCTGTAGGTGTGATGACAAATTCATTGCTTCTGAGGCTCAAATTTACATCAAAACAGAAGCAGAATCAGATTGACGGTGCACCATCAAACGTGGAACAACATGACATTGAAGCACCCAAACACAGCAGCTAGGATAGGGAGTTAATAGAAATGGGGATCAATGGCTAACTTCAAGAAACCACGGGGAATGTGATAAGAGTCTCCAGGTTGTAAGAATTGAAGCATCCTCGCACTGGTTTGAGGGGGAAAGTGAGTCGTTTTCCACTTATCCAAACTATTTTGGGCATTGAAAGCGTTAGATAGTTGTAATATATGGTTTTTTGGTTGGGGTTTCGTAAATGAACTTTTCAGGAGAATATCAATGCCAAGTTAAATTGAACCGAAAGATTAAGCAAGTAGATTTGTCCACAGTTTTTAATGTCCTTCCTACAGAAACGGGAAAAGTTATCGAAAATGATAAGAGCTACAGCCCCTTTCTAGTTTCTACACATTACATCTTTCGCATGCTTTGTGGTGTTGTATCTTCGGTGAAGGTACAACCCTGCAAAACATGCTGTTGACGTAATCAATGGATCTTGGATGGGGGGCAATAGCTGTCTTATAACTCAAATGTCATTTAGCTTTGTTGAGCAGTTGACACGGTCATTATTTAGCAGACGGAGTAATTGGGCTTGGATTCGGCTAAGCTAAATTACATTGGACATGCGACAAGTCTCACGTCTATGGCGTTCAATTATGGGAAATTGGTAGGATTTTTTGTGTTTTTCCTGAGTTGTTTTTGGATGTTAGTACTCATAATAACTGGTACTCCGTAGTAGATTATCACGACAGAGTTATTTATTTTTGTAAGGCTTGAAAGCTAAACTATTACGTTAACTCTTAAATAAGAGGTCCAAATAAATCAACTAGTATTAATTCCTTTTGGTTTGTTTTCCTTGCAAAATTTAGAGACGTTCGCTTATTGTTTTTGACTTTCACTCTCCAGGCCTCGGCAGCTTCTCTCTCTCTCTCTCTCTCTCTCTCTCTCTCTCTCTCTATTCTTATTATTATTATTTTCAATCCTTACAAGACAGTTTGAAAAATTAACCTCAAAACATGTCAAAACACACCCTTAAACATTTACAGAATCAGCGGTTAAAAGAATGATATATTAACACTTGCTACAACTAAGCTTTAGTGAAGGACAAAGTTGTTTTTCAACAAAATATATTTGACAGTCATCAAGGTTTAGCAGTAGCAAATATTAATATATATTTTAACAACACGTTTGACGCTCATCAAGGTTTAATTGTAGCAAGTGTATATATTTCAATCATCAAGGTTTAATTGTAGCAAATGTATATATTTCAACAAAACACTTTGACTCTCATCAAGGCTTAGTTGTAACAAGTGTTTACAACTTTTAGAAATAGTTGTAAATATAACATTTTTGTTATCGTACAGGAGTAGTATTGATGTCTTTTAACATTGACAAAGCCAGGAGTTAAAAGAAATATACATTGTCACTTTCGTTCTCAAGGATGACAATTAATTGTAGAATAACTTCATAAAAAGGAAAACAAAATGCCCCAAATTGATTTTTATTTTATTTTTTTAAAGAAATTTTTACCAAGACAAATCTCTTTTATTTTTAAACATGTTACTAAATTTACCTTTAATTTTTACATGCAATAATATAAATATAATACGGACACTAAGACATTAAGCTAATCTCCATAATTTTTGCAAAAGACGCTCAAAATTAGATCCATGATCTACTGTTGAAAATGGTTCGCTAACGTTGAAACTGGTTCATACTGAGTGACGACTTGAGCTATAGTTGCGATGACAAAATGGTGCACAGTAGAGGCGAACGGATGGGATGTGACCGCTGACCAATCCCAGTTTACTTTTATCTTGGGATCGCGGAATTCATTTCTTTAATATTTTTGGGATCACCAAACACATTCATCAACTCAACAACCATAAAGATCACTGGCAAATCACTTTGTTCAGAATCCAATTCGGTAGCTATGATCAGAGTTTTCATCAAGTTCACTACTTATCTACATGACTATGAAGAATACTTTTTCAAAATCAATCAGGGCAATAATAGATGCAAAAATCTTAAGGAAAAAAAACCCCCACACTTGTATCTTTCTTTTTCTTTTTTTCCTTCTGTATCCGGGCTTCTCCACTCCAAAAGTTCTGAGAAATAAGTTCCAGCATCTTCATTACATGAGCCAATTTGACTTAGCAATTCACAAGAGTGTAGAACCTATATGATAGCCCACAAAAAGAAATAGTAACTACAAAACTTCTGGTTCCACTAGAGGAGACTCCAATGAAGCATATTCAGGGCCGTGTCGTGATTCGTTCATTGCCTGAAGTGTATGCCAATCACACGTTGGTCCTTTTGGAACCCATTTCCTCAATTACACCTTTTTCCTGTCTCAGAGTTTGCCTTATTTGGATGCACAGTGAAAAGAAAAACTTTAAACCATATAAGTCATGCCCACCTGCATCAACTGTGTGTGAGGCACACTCAAAGTTGCAATCCCCCTCCGGCAGTTCTTTCGCAAGAATGCGTAAAAGTAATTAATGACTAGCTTCTTAATGAACCAAGAATCTTTCCTTGCCCTGATATCACCATGACCAAGAAGATAAACTACCCCGGATTCCTTGGCCTTGTGTAAGAAAGATAGCTCCTTCTCCAGGCTCTGCTCTGGATCAAAATTGCTAGGATCCATCTCAATCTCAGGCATCACATCCTCTGAAGTGCTTGCTTCTGAGATTATTGGGTTGCTGGTGTTATTATACTCTGTCAACAGAGGCACACCAAGTGAATACACGCTGCCATTGGGAGCAATGAGAAGCCTCGAGGAGGATTCATCTCCTGAATCGGAATCAGAATCATCATCACCATCACTCTCCAATGATCGTTCCTGTGCTTCTCTGCGAATGAACTTCTCAAGACTTTCTATCAGCAGCTGTTCAAAGGTCTGGTGATTTTCTTTTCGAACATCCTTGTAGCCATACCTGTTCAAAGAATTGGTCAGATAGAAGGCACCAAGGTTACAATTTTCAGTACCATTTGTTGGAACACGTAAACTATTCAAATGCATTAAAAGAACCTTAATAGTCAGTTTATCCCTGACCACTAGCACCATTCAATATTAGGGCTTCTCCATTGTTATTTTTTGATCACCTTCCATTTAAGAAGTCAAAATTAGTTCACCATTGTTGGCTTCTTGAATGCCACATAGGAAAGAGAAGAAAATTGACTTCCTAAATAAGAAGCTGGGGAGGAGAGAGAGAGAGGGGGACAGCTGCCCACTTTGTGGGGTGTGTGTGTGGGGGGGTGGGGGGGGGGGAAGGCTTTGTGTGTGGGGTGGGTGTTAAATTTAATATTTTTTTTGTGTAAGAAGATTATACAATGGGAAGATATATTCTTAAGTGGGTAAGAAGATAAAAATGTGTAGGTGGCAGTGGGACCCAGCTAAGAAGATGTATAAGAAGATTTAACAATGGGGATGCTCTTAGAAGTCATCAAAGTAATTATTTAGCGTACATATCAGATACACCTATAGACTAAACAAGGGGCAGGATCAGGTCCATGGAACCATTTGTTGAAACACGTAAACTATTCAAACGCATTAACAGAGCTTTAATAAAAAAAATATATCCCTGACCACTAGCACCATTCAATATTAGAAGACATTAAAGCAATTATTTAGTGTACATATCAGATACACCTATAGACTAAACAAGGGGCAGGATCAGGTCTATGGGTAACTGCTTACTGCATTGATTCAGATGGTCAAACGGCCGTAACATAATGAACCTAGTAACCAAATCAAGAAGAGATGGAAAAAAGGAAAAAGAAACTATTATGTTACATTAATAACTGAACTGTGTATAGTAGATGATTGTGATACACTATAGCAGCAAATATCAACAATTATCATTGTCATGCTATCATCCTCCGCTAAAAGTTGGATCTCCCAACTTGTGTACGCAATATGCCAAAATTTAGTATTAATCTCGTTTTCTTTTCTACAAAGAAGAATGTCTGGGGGTAAAACCCATGGATAGAACATTCCACCAGCACCCTCCACCCCTCAAAAGAAAAGAGCCCCAAAAGGAAAATGAAAATACAAACTAAAGAGTATGCCCAAACAAACTGGTTTTTTTTTTTTTTTGATAATGTATAAGTAATATTAACAGACGTCACGCGTCCTTGTACACTGGAAGTATACATAAACTAAACTACAAAGTCGAAAGACCCAAACCTAGTTACAAAAAAGTATCCTCTGAAGTTGGATCGGCAGTTAAGCACCAAAATCTCAAATACGAAAGGAAAGCCTTTTTGATTCCTTCAATATCAGATTCCGCATTCTCGAAAGCCCTTTTATTCCTCTCTTTCCAGATGGTCCACCAAATAGCTGAAGGGGCATACTTCCAGAAAACACTCCTTCTGTTACGGGTAAAAGAAGGTCAACCCCGAAGCGTATCAATAACAGTCCTGGGAAAAACCCACAGAACATCAGCAGAGACGAAAAGGGAATTCCATAACTCCCTAGCCATAGAGCAATGTAGCAGCAAATGGTTTACATCCTCCTCCTCACTGTTGCACATGTAGCATCGATTAACATAGATCATGCCCCGAGATCTCAAGTTTTCCCCCGTCAATATGACACCCCTAACTGCCTCCCAAACAAAAAAAGCTACCCTACCGGGGATTTTATGTTTCCAAATCTCCTTCCATGGGAACAAGCTTTTTTTCCTTCTCTATCATCTTAGAATAGAAAGATCTAACAGAAAACAATCTGTTTTTAGAAACCTCCAGGATGATGTTATCTTCACTCAAAGCCTGCCTATTACAACCATGGAGAAACTCCATGAACTGCACTGCCTCCTCTATCTCCCAGTCATGCAAGTTTCTGCAAAAAGCAGGACTCCAAAGGTCTGTTCCCCCCTTGATTGACCACCAACGAACTCACCATTTCCTCCTTGTTGACTCCAATATTGTATAGACTGGGAAACATCAATTGCAAGGTATTAGTCCGGCAACAAAAATCCTTCCAGAACCTGACTTGATTTGCCAGCCCTACATCGAATTCAATGGACCTGTTGAAAGCATTCCATACACTAGAACCATGTGAGGACAGATACCTTTCCAGACACTAGAACCATGTGAGGACAGAACTTTCTTTGGGAACCAAAGATGATCCCCCGCTCCATATTTGCTCACCACTAACCTCCTCCATAGCGACTCTTTATCCACTAAAAACTTCCAAAGCCACTAACCCAACAGAGCCTTATTAAAGAAGCTGAGATTTTTAACTCCTAGATCCCCATTCTCTTTGTTAGAGCATGCTAAAACCCACCCGACTAAGTGATAATTCCTCTTCTCTTTATCCCCTTCCCAAAGGAAATCTCTTTCTAACTTCTCAATTCTCTTTAAGACTGAACAGGGGCCAAAAACAAGGATAGAAAATAAGTGGGGAGATTAGATAGAGTACTCTTAATAAGAGCAAGTCTTCCACCCTTTGATAAGAATCGTCTCTTCCACCCCGCCGGCCGCCTCTCAAACCTAACCATTACTGAGTTCCACACAGTGTTGTTCTTAAAAGTCGAACCAAGAGGTAAACCTAGGTATGAAGTAGGAAGGCTAGAGACACTACAGCCAAAGAACGAAGCAAAATCCTCCACGTTTTCCACTCTACCTAAAGGGATTAACTCACATTTTGAAACATTAGTCTTCAAACACGATAAATCTTGGAAAATCAGCAAGATTAAACGAAGGTAGCCCAGCTGATCACTTTCCGCATCGCAGCAAACTAGGGTGTCATCGGCAAATAGAAGGTGAGAAATAGTAACACCCCGACCAGGATCATTACCCACCTCGAAGCCCTTAATAAAACCTCTTGCTACTGCCTTATCAATGAGCCGACTAAGGGCCTCCATAACCACAATGAAAAGGAATGGAGAGAGGGGGTCCCCTTGACGCAATCCTCTCGAGCTCGAGAAGAAACCTTTGGACCATAGTTGTCAAAGTCGAGAGCCGCTAAAAAGTCGATACGTCCAAATTTGAGGCGAGAGGCGAGGCGCTAAAAAGGCGCCCATAAGGCGCTCACGGAAATTATATATATAGTTTAACAAAAAAAATTTAAAAAAACATGTCAAATAGATAAATAATGGGAATAAACTGGACATTAGAGATTGTTAAATATGGAAAATATTATAGCATAATTATAAGAGAGTAATTGTAGGAGAATAATTATAGGAGATTTGATTCATAGTTTCCTAGAATATATCCTAGAAAGTGTATAAAAATCTGTACAGCTTTTTTTCAACAGAGATCTTTTTATTTTCAGTTCCAAATCCACAGAGTACACAAATAAATAAATAAATAAAAATCCGGCGACCAATTAAACAGAATTAGACCAAAAATAGCTTGAAACTGCCCCAATCCAAAAACCAAGCAAGAGACTAACATTTATAGGCGCCGGCAAACAGCTCTGTGCACGTCCGACAAAAAAAATCCGACACCGGCGCCGACGCGTCCTCCGGCGACGGCGAAGGTACAGATAGGTTCGCCTACTCACGGTGATACCAAATCTACCTTAGATTGGGTAAAAAGTGAAGATCGGAGGCTAGATCTGGAATTGAAACTTCTCGGCAACCCTCATCCGGTGTATCAGAAGTTCAAAAAAAAAAGAAAAAACTGAGGTGAGCGATTTTCACGATCTTTTAATGCCTCGCGAGTTTCCAAAAGACGCCAAAGGCGTCGCCCTTTCAGCACCTCTTGCACATCGCCTCGCCTAGGACACATGAGGCGCTACACCCTCGCCTTGCCTCGCCTCGTGCGCCAAAGGCGCTCGCCTTTGACAACTATGCTTACCGTTAATAAGAACAGAAAACCTGACTGTAGATATGCAGAATAGAACCCACTTTTTCCGTTTCTCTCCAAAACCCATTTTATCCAAGAGATAAATCAAAAATTCCCATCCAACATGATCATAGGCCTTCTCCACATCCAACTTGCACAGAATCCCTGGTACTCCACTTCTCACCCTCGAATCCACCACTTCATTAGCAATCAAAGCTGCTTCCAGAATCTGACGATCCCACAAATGCGATTCTGAAATCACTTGGCCAATCACCTTTCTCATTCAGTTCAACAGGACCTTAGAGATTGGATTATATATGCTACGAATGAGGCTTATAGGTCTGAAGTCTTTTAACTCCTCAGCCCCTGTCTTTTTAGGAATGAGAGCAATAAACGAGCTATTTAGATTTTTTTCAAATCCCTCCTCCTCAAAGAAAGAGCGGAAGACCTCCATAATATCATTTTTAACCACTTCCCAGCCATGTTTGAAAAAAATTCAAAAGTAAGGCCCTGGGGCCTTATCCCCTTTCAAACTACCCAAAGCCTCCACCACATCCTCTTCATTAAAAGTTTGTTCTAAATATCTCCAGTCCTCCTCAATCAGTGTTTTGAACGTAATCCCATCTATATCCAGATCTCTATCTCTATCTTCCGAGAACAGCTTTTGGTAGAACTCTACAAAACCTCTACTAATTTGGTTCTCATCTTCCGTCACATTACCATCGATATTCAATCTGTATCTGATTGAAATTCTTGCGCATACTGGCCATCTTATGGAAGAATTTTGAATTTTTATCGCCCTCTTTCAGCCACAAGACCCTAGATTTTTGCCTCCAGCTAATTTCTTCACATATGAGCAACCCTAGGAAGGGTCCTTTGAACGAAAACACCTATCGTTTCCTCCCAATCAGAACTAAGGAGAAACCTGTCGAGCCTTGAACATTGCCGGTTCGACCCTCCTCGGAACCAGGTGAATGCGTTCCCCTCGAGGGGCAAATCCATCAACTTCATGTCATTAATAAAATCATTGAATTCCACCATAGCCAATGAATACGATTGACATCGACGTCTCTCTTGGGGGAAACGAACCACATTGAAGTCTCCTCCCACACACCACAGATGGTTCCATTTATGTCTAACAAAAGTCAATTCAGCCCACAAATCTGACTGGCGATTATATGAGCAAGGACCATAAACACCAGAGAATACCCACCGAGAGTCATTAGCCACCCGCTTAAACAGACACGAAACTGAGAAAACTCCTTTCACGTGATCTTCAACAGCTAGAACTCTTCTATCCCACATAACAAGAACACCCCCCGCAGCCCCAACTGCATCAAGATGAACCCAATCCATCCACCTACAACCTCCTATGCTGTCCACCAAATTTCTGTCCATACAGTCCATTTTAGTCTCTCTTGTAAGCATACTACAGAAGGCTTCCACCTTCTAAGAGCTTCCTTAACTACTTACCTCTTCCTGAAATTATTCAAACCCCACACATTCCAGCTGATTAGGTTTAAATCCATATCACAAACTAACTAATTTTTTCTTTCCCGAAACTCTTGTCTACCCTCCCCGCAGCCCCATCAAAATTAATACCACAATATAAATTTTTGACCTCCCTGCTTTCTGAACCCCGAGCCTTAATTCGACTAGCTCCCACCTTTTTACTAACCGATGGAGTCTCCCCTTTTCCATTTCCATTAATATATCCACAATTTTATCCTCATGGCCTTTACAGTAGACTCCCAAAAAATTCACAACACCTTTAGCCCTCTTGCTCACCCAAACAGACATCTTTTTGTTAGGATCCCCATCTGCAGCTTTGGTTCCATAACCTCCTCAGGTCAGACCATCGAAATTGGGCTACAGAACACGACCTCCTCAGGTCTGACCATCGAAATTGGACTACAGAACACCACCTCCTCCGTTTCCTCGCTATCAGTACCACTCCACTCGACCTTGTATTATCGTCATGGGGGGAAGTCTGCGAATCTTGCAAATCATTCGGGCAATCTCTTTCCTTCTAATTATCCTCGGGTACGTCGCTAGGAGGAAAATAATCTTTCTTCAGTTCTTCACTCTCCTCGAGCTCTCTTACTTCAAGAGCTCTATCCATTTCATGCGACCTCTGTGTCTTGCTCAACGAAAGAACTATTACTCCCATTCTTATCGAACCGGACTCCTTCCTTACCTTTCGTCGTCGCCGATCTCTTCCCATGAATCGCGTTGACTTTATCGGTCTTGTTCTGATCTTCTAGACCTGGCTGCCCGCTTGACTGCTTAACGTATTCTTCCTGAAAATTAAAGATCCCTCGTTTCAAAATAGTAACAGAAGGCGAACCATGGACGCATGATGGGCCCTGGTCACAAAAAGCTTCTCCTTCACTAGACCCAGGCCCAAGTTTGACACCCCTAGAATCATGAATCCCCCCACTTGATGACCAGTTAGATGGCCCAGCCCTATCACCATTGGGCGCACCAGTCTGTTTCTTCTCATACTCCTTCTCCCTTTTATTGCGGGCCACCCAAATTCCTTTCATGGGCTTCACATTGCACCGTAGGCCTGTCCACTTTTTGCCCTCCTTTATCTTTTTCAGCCCAGCTGTGGCTTTTAGGTTTAAACTTCAATTGAGAACCAGCCTTACTGCTAACGCCACCGTTTCGATTAGAAAATTTAAAATTCAAATTTCCTGCAGCCCACGTGCTCCCCCAGCTTACTGAGCGTATCCATCTGTACGCTTGCAGAAGACGTACGTTGACCCAGTTTCTTTGATTCCCCACTACGTGCACGAACACCGTTGTTCGCCCCACCTAACGCAACCGTCGGAATACTGCCAACTCTGCCATCGCAACCTAGCGTCTGAAAAGGATGGAAGAACACACCAGTTTCAGCCCAAATCAGAACTGAGAACACACTGTCCCCCGTCTTGATACGAACGCAAGCCGGTAAAATCTCACAATATTGCACCAAGATACGAGCCCATCTCATATCCGTCCTCTTCTGAGTAGCTTCATCCACTGTCACGAAACCCCCACAAAGTTGCCCAATCCTCTTGAAAACTTCCTTACCCCACAAGTGAAGAGGGAGGCCCATAGCCCTAATCCAGGTTTCCTTCGGTTTACGATCCTTTCTAATGCAACACCCCGTCGGACTCCAATGATCAAGGACCAACGGAGCTTGGTTGATCAACCAATCTCTCTCGTTTAAAATTCTGGAAGCTTCTTCCTTGGAAGGGAATTCAAAAAGGAAGTAAGGCTCGCTCATCTCCTTTACTATAACACCACCTGGAGTCTTCCATTTAGAATTGACCCATCGATGAACTTCATCACGGGACTGGACATACCCCTGCTGCCCGCCCACCCACCCTACAAGACAACTATCCAGGAAATCCAGATTGCCCCTACAAGAATCCTCTTCTATCTCGAAATCGGTATTAATACCCACTACTCTGTTAGAGACAACCAGTTCTAAATCAGGCCATAGAGGAATTTCCGCCGCTTCTTTGAACGACTTCGGCTGCCTTACTGGATCACACTTTGACAGAGCAAATCTACTAACCTTACCCGCTGCCATGTCCCACCCTCCATCTTTGGCCACTGCAGGAATCAAAATCTTTGAGGGACTTCCAATCCCTTTGGCTGATATGCACAGGAAGAAACCATGGGTGTTCCATTGCTTTGCCACCATCACCTCGCGCTGCTTCCCAGCTCTTTTCTTCCAGAAAACCTCTCTGATTGATGAAGCCTTGTCCATCCACTCACACACCCAAAGCACTTCATCTAAAGATAAATCTATTTTATGAACTCTACCTCTGCTACGCTCCAGCCATTGGAACCACGGTCCATCCTTTCCTTGGATGTAGATCACATCGAAAGACTTTCTACCAGTCTGGAAGAAAGTAGCATCCATCCTATTGAGACTCCTACTTGAATCACTCTAGCCTTGGCATGTTTAACAACTTGACACAAAACATCATCTAAATCAGACAGGGACACAAATCATCATCTCAATTACTTAGGACGCCTTTCCCGAAACACTGCCAATTTTGAAGTCAGATAAGATGCCTTCACTATATGCCCAACCCGCCTAACCAAGTGTCAGGCAGCATCACCCATGGAGATCCGCTCCCGGAATCAGCCAGACCTAGTGCTCTAGCTTCGGTAGTGCTTTGGGGAGATCTTCGGCGTATGACCCCCATTTGAGGTCTCCAACTTTTTCAGTGCCAGATCAAAGGGCAGTGCAACTCTCCATTATGGAGATCGCAGATTTCACTCTGCCCCTGAAAGAGAAATCAAAAGCAGAGAGTAATTGCTAGCATGAATCTTTACAAAGATCCAACAGAACCATAATACCGCAGTAATTCCCAAAACAGAGTCAGCTTCAGCATTCATTTGTCTTCAAATTCATATCTAGGTGGGTATTATGCCAATCTTGTTCCTTTTCTAATTCCTTTAACACCACCTTGTCTAGAACCAAGTTTAATGATAAAGGCAAGGTGTATTCCTTTGTTTAAGAGATCTAAGAACGCTGGCTCTCCCAAAAAGCCTCTTAAACAAAGGAGTAATAGGCTCAGCCTTAATAAACATAGTTTGACCAGGATTTCTCTAGTTATTAACAGTTTAGCACCATTTCAGCAGCCTGTGAGAGCTTAAACTGGGAAAACCTCCTGGCAAAGGAAAAAATATGGCATGACAGGGAGGTAGGCTCCTGTGAACCTGAGGTTGAGGAGTTTTATCCTACTGATGCAAACCACTGCATATTTCTATTTCATGCTCAGTACCATGGTCTCTAGTCTCTACTTCTCTAGCATGTTTGTGCACTAAGTATCGAGGTGCATTGTGTACCTTCATGGTATAGCACACATCCCCAGTTGTCATTTACAATCACAGATATATTCGCACTTTGTCATTAATAAGTGAGGTTGCGCACTTAAAGGGCACCCCAATTGAGCAGGATAAGGCAATAAGATCTAGGTGGAAGCGCGGGGGGAGGGTTTCTATTGATTGAGAGATGGAGGTCGAGGAGTCCACCTCACAAGAGAAAAGTGGTGAGTAAACGAGAAAGAACACATCAAAACAAATCCACCAATAAGGTACCTCTTTCCAGTCCCTAATGATATCCAAGAGGCCCTTCATTTAGCCATAGTCCACGCTATTAATGATGACAGAAACGCCATTTTTATTTAATAACTCAGATGAGAAATAAGAGGATTGGGTCTAAAAAATCCCAAGTCGGTAAAAAGGTACTGTATGGCGATAGAACAGAAAATATTCATATCACTAGCTCTGTCAAAAGCACAAACTTTCAGGTGAATAAGTTAATTTAACACATGATATACATCATTAGGCCTGCATTTTAAAGGCTCAAGCTTTCAGGTGAATGAGTTGGTGACTTCTGATGCTAACAGAGTCATAGTTTTGGAAGGTTTTGATTCTTCTCACCCACATATCTAGTTCCTTGTATTAGGGTGTTAAGCTTGATATACATTGTTGAGCCCCTATCTAACAGCTTAAGCTTTTAGATGAGTTGGTTACTTAACATAGGGCAATACTGCAATCACACTCCAATTAGTTTCTCCGAACTGCAAGCAGATTTGCACATAGGAGGAAGATGTTTAATCATGATATACATTGTTGGGCCCTGTGCCTAGCAACTTAAACTTTTCGACAAGTTGGTTACTTAAAGTGGAGTAAGAGCTTAGTTAAGCAAATTCTGGAATCCGAATGCAAGTCTTTCTTGCAAGAACAAATCATACAGGAAACAACTTGCAGTTTGAAATTGACTGAGGACAGGAACTTTACATACCTGGCAATGCAACGAAAAATGTGATAGCTTTTTGGACAGACTCGGCGGAAAAGGAATCTTTCACTCTGAGGCACCACAGGAACAGGAACATACTTTATGCAAACAAATATTATCATGGAATGAACAGCTGGAAGAGTGGTCAGAAAATGTCCAAATATAGCTGGTACACCCTTCACCAGCTCATTATAAAGCAAGCCTATGCCAGGAGCTCTGACAGTTCCAAGATTGCTACCCAGTTGACGCACCAATTCCATTGACATCTTTTTCTTCACTTCTGTTTCATACTTAAGCTTACTTCCGTAGTTCCAGATGTACATTATTAGAAATATAATTATCGCAAACACCAATATAATCCAACTTCCATCTCCTATGCCCCATAAGACTGATGAAAAGAATGTCAACTCCATCCCAAGAAAAACGACAGAAAAACTCATAACAATAATGATGTTTATCTGCCATATAAGAAGCATTACGAGCGTTACTAAGACTGTAGTCATCATCATCACTCCGAGCTCAGCAATGCCTGTGATATAGATCAACATTAGAAGAGACAGCAGCGTGAACAAATATTGATTCAAGAGGCCTCATGAGGGTTAATCAGGGAGAAACCGGAACCTTCTAGGCACATCTAGTCGTTCCTAATATCATGTAATGACTTAATTCTCAACATTTTCCAACCCAGTTGCTATTACAACCATACGAAAAGAGTTTTAGTTGGAAGGTGTGCTATGCAGGGAAATCTAGCAAGCTGCTACAATAGCTTAGTTAAAAGAGATCCGCAATCATTCAGAAACATTTACTTAATAAAGACTGCCTAAAAGAGAAATAGAAACTACAAACCCAAGGGGTGAGAGAGATGGCAAGGGCACTCAGCCAAAGACCTTGAGGTCCTTGATTCCAATCCCCATACCAACAAGGAGTCACACTTACCTATCAAAAAAAAAAGAGAAATAGAAACTACAAGAAATAGACTTGGTTCGATGTACGTTATCTTCAAGTACTGGACAAGTGTTCTAAGCATGATCATGAATTAGATATATCTTGTCTGATGGGAGAGATGACAAGGGCACTAAGACAAAAACCTTGAGGTCCTTGGTTTCAATTGGCAATCCCCACACCAACAAGGGGTCACACTTACCTATCAAAAAAAAAAAAGATATATCTTGTCTGATGGATAGTGATTTAATACAATCTCTGGCTAGATAGATAGTCTATCTCATGTATGAACTTCTTACACAACGGTACCAGGCCATATTGCACTAGTAGGTTTATGGTGACGTTTAACAGAATTCATAACAAGCACACAGACGAAATTGCTCAATTTGACATAAGCCAGCCACGAAGGTAGGTAATTGAGCACATGCACTTGCTTTGCTGGAATCAGAAACCTATCAAGCTCATAGAACTGGTTTACAATGGTAGTTCATGCAATGCTGTAACGAAGCATTGCATGAGCATGTATGCGAATCTCCAATTTCTTTCAATTTCTAGATTCTGATTTTTGAAAGATTTACTGCCAAACATTGTCTTCTATCTTCTTCTTTTTGTGTCCTTTTCATTGTTAAGTGAAGTGTCTTCTTTTAATTTCCCTTCTTTTGTAGCTGTTTATTTCCCAGCAATTTAGCTTTTCTTTAACTATGCTCATCTTATCTCTTTGTTTTATCAGAAACGAGTACATAAAAATTCGGATGAAATTATGAAAGGCACATAAGATCCCAAATAAGGGAGTTCAATATTTAAGTCTGTAGTTTATGAGTTGTTGCTAAATGTCTAGTTAGCGAAAGCATTGTTGCACTTACATACTCAACAACCTGTAAGCAGAGGAGAAAGCTTCATGCACATTGCATCGACGTATTTACACTGGTTTAGTAAAACATTACTTCTTCTTGGAAATTTTTGTGGGAATGGGGTTGCGATACAGTATAATATTTGATGAGCACCATCTTTGCATGTATAATGCTTAATAGACTACCTACTTGATAAGGAAATAAGTAAATTGACTACTTATGACTATGGTTTTTTACCTAGTCACCACAGCTCTAGTAGAGATACTGTGAGTGAAATAAATTTCTGCCATTTCTGTTAAAATTATTTGAATCAGTCCAATTTTACTATCAGAAACTAGCAAGATTTTCCACATGTTTTGGTGCAACATTCATCAGGTTGCGTGCCTTTCTTTTAGTCTATTCTTGAATCAAGAAAACTTGATCTTTCTGGTGCAAGTGATGTGGGTGTCAGTCCCCTCATTTCTCTTGTCAGGGCCAGCCCTAAGGCATGTCTGGAGGGGCGACGGCCATGGGCCCCAAATTTGTAAAAACTACTAATACATTATAAATACAATTTAATGGTAAATTTTATCATAACTGGCATTACGACGTGCTGGTTAAGGCACTTCTGTGGATGCTGGAGAACCTAGGTTCGAAACCTGGAGGAGTATCAGATTTTTATTCATTTTTAAGTTTATAATTACTTTCAAAGTTATATAATATAGTGTACCATTACTATCATAATAGAATTGTTGCCCCCAATGGATAATGTATTTGAATATTGACCAAGTGGTCCTAAGTTCAATTCCTATCCTAGCCATTAATTTTGTTTTGTGTTGAATTTTTATTTTTCTATCTCTAGAAAGGGCCCCTTTACTTTTTCGCCATGGGCCTCCAAAAGTTCAGGGCCGGTCCTGTCACTTGTTTATCTAGATTCTACAATGTTATCTGCACAGGAAACACTGCCAATCTACACTAGATATATCAGAAACATACTAGATTCTCAAACTCTAATAACAAACCATTTCGATGTTGGGCGCATAATGCTCTTAAATATGAAAGGAGTCACATCTGATAAGAACTCCACATAAGGATTAAGCTTTTTAAAGTTCTAGATTAAATACGCAGTTCATCGACGAAAAATCAAAAGGATGCAGATAAAAGAACGAAAAGAAAAGAGCATAAATTTAATATCCAAAGACAAGTAATACCGTATGCATTTCCGATCTCATCTGTGCTAGCAATGGAGCAGACAAGCACCAGGGCAGATGCCAGCAGAAACCAATTTACAACTGGGATATAAATCTGACCCATGAATTTCCGAGATGTGTGGATGATCTTAAGGCGAGGGAAACAACCAAGGGATGTTGACTGTTTAATACAAGAAAAAGTTGCCGTGGTCATTGCCCTACTGGCAATTAATGCTGCAATATTAGCAATAAGGAAGACTGGCCAAAAAGCACCACCTGCAGGTGCAGCATATAGTTTGTTACAGTACAGCAAGTGTTCTAGGCCATAAAATACAAATAAAAGTACATAAAACCATCCTAAAGCAAAAACACGAAGAATGCAAAAGTTAACTGTTTATTTCTTGCAAGGAATTTTAAGTTGTTTTGCCAAATGAACAATAGGTAGCCTACAGTTACAAAATCCATGGACTTAATGGATTGACAGGAAAGAAAAAGGAACTCACTAGGAATAGAAGAAAAGAATGCTTGTGTTGCATCAGCATGGTTATCCATGAGATATGCAGCTTGACCCAGGTAACCCAAAAGAAGGCAAGGCAGTACAAGGAAAACAAATGTAAGCTGCAAATAAACAAAGATTTGGAGCTAAGAATAAGTAGCTAATCAGAGTACCAACGACAACAACAGATTCCTTAGACTCGTGACCTCTATAAAAACATAATTGTAAGTTTATAGCTTTTACCTGAACTGATCGTACTGAAAAATAGCAAAGATCTGCAAACATCGCCTCAGAACCTGAGTTGCATCAGCAAGAAATCACGACAATGAAAAAAAATATACAAGTTCATTTCTACATTATTTATTATATTTTATTATTTTGACCTTGTTTTTCCTTCTTTTTTTTTTGGGGGGGGGGATGTATTGTAAACAATTTTTACGGTTCAAAACACAAACCCAATCCAAGCCATCATAATAGCATTTATCCAACAGCGCTAATTTGCTTACTGTCTAAAATAGGGTAAAATAGAGACAATGATACCGATAAAAACCCTCCAAGTAAGAGTGTTATTGGGGGCACAAAGTAATGAAAGCTCTAAGACACCCATATGGACTACAACTATGCATGAAAAACCTCTAGCCCAAGGTTTTCCTTAACCTTTCTTTTACTATGTCCTGTTTAAGATGATGGTCCCTGGATGATGGGAAGATAACAGGCATCTCTACAACTAGAGTGTCAAAACTCAAAAGGATGCCTTCCATCTCACGTGGTATCTTCGATTGTAAAAGTAACGATATGACAATCTAAGTGTTCCAAATCTGCTAAAGCATTTACCAGTTGCACAAAGAAGACATCCTCCCAGGGAGTACCATGCCTTGGTCGAGTTCCTCTTGAAAAAGTAATAGACGTGAGCAGGATTGAATGCCTTCAAAACACTGCTGTCATATTTCACAAGGTTGTAGATGCCGATTCCTCCCAGGGAGCAAAACCATATGAACAAGGCAGGACCAATAGCAAGACCCACTTTACTTGTTCCATACTTTTGTACACTGAACAAAACAACAAGATATGCAACCGAAATCATCACCACATGATCTGCAACAGGCACAAAATAGGTGGAGAAACTGATTAATATGGATGACTCTATATAATAATAAATAATAATCCACATTAAAAGGACAACCCAACAAAACAACACCAAAATTATAGTTGAGCCAAGCTTTTTTTTTATTTTCCCTTCTTTTCTTATACCTCTATTCTCTAATAATATCCGAGGCAATAGTTCAGCAAAAAGTACTCCCTCCCCCAAACCACCCAAAAGAAAAAAAAAAGAATAACCATATGAATATGAATTTATATCTCCATGTAATCATTCCTACTTAGAAGTTTTGTGATGAAACAAGTATTGAACGAAAACAACTACCGTAGTTATATTAGCACAAAACAACAATGTGAACAAAACGAATTTTTAATTTTTCTATACGAGGCTGAAATATAAAGTTTTGCTATTCTTTCAGCTGCTCCTATTTGTTCACTTCTCCAAAAATGAATTGCTATCCGCCTTCAGCCAAATAAACAAAAGGTCCAGCTTATAGACATACCAAGTGACTCCCCATAACGAATTTCACCAAAATTCAAAACCATAAAACTGTGAATTTTAAGAATGATGCAAACATATGACACATATTCTCATGGTTAAATCTCTCTAAGTTCCAGACGAAACATGCCAAAATTGGGACGTTGTGCCTTCCTACCCAAGCGTGTCAAATACATGATGACATAATAATCATTTACATGAGTTTGTATCAAACAGATCCACTCAAGAGCTGACAACTGAACATTAAAAAAATCAAAATTCAGATAAGAAACCACATTAGAGCTTATAAATTACAAATTTCAAGAGACACAGACAGAGAAGGAAGGATGTTAATGAGGAAAGGGACGAAAAGCTAAATCTGAAGGATAGTACTACTTTCCCCATGGAAAATTCATCAAGGTAACTATAGCGAATTGCCTTTCAGAAATACTAATATTAGACATTCATAGTAAACTGTGCACCCAGTAGTTAAAGTTGATCAAAGAAATGTTCTCAAGCTAAAACAATACATCTATATATAACTACTAGTTAAAATGGTAAAACTATCAATCTAAAAGATCCCAAATTAAACATTTCATTGTCATTAACTCCATGCAAGTACATCTTTCACCACTGCCTCTATTAGCGTTGGTATAATAGCAGAAACTCTATATATAAATGTGGAGGTGATACTTCTTACTCATCCATGGATCAGGTGCTGGCAGCATGATCGAAGAAGAAAGGAAGAAAGAAAAGTACAAGTGCTCTGACAGGACAATCTACAACATCTAAACAAACTTTGACACAGCAATTTTCAGAGTTGCAGAACAAATGCTGCTGGCAGTTTAGACAGCAAATGTTCTCTGCATAACTGTGAAAACAGGAATCAAATATTCTGATAATGTTCTGCTGATTATACTTATATGAAGGAGCAAGACACCTATAAGTTTTTAAAGAAAATAAACTCTAAGCATTACGTGTAGGGTCATGTCACCTTGCTCAACCGCAGGTACTCCAACCTTCAAACCACGAACAGCCGATATCACTGAAGCATATAAAGCAGAATAAACAATAGTTCAACAATAGAGTAACTATTCCCTTTCTATGGAACTTATGTTTTTATCAACAACAAAAATTAACAATTCCAAGATTAAGTGTACTTCAAATGTGTACACATATTCTCCAAACAGGAATGGTGAACATGTAATCTTGGCTTTGTTTTGAAGCTTTCTATATAAATCCTAAAAGAGCAAGCATAAGAAAAAAGAAGTGCAGTACAAAACCTGACATTGCAGGGGTAACAACCCCATCAACTATAACCATGGATGTACCAGCAAGCACTAACATCAAAAGAAGCTTTTTGAGCATCAATGAGCTTTCAAGTCGTTCCTTTATTTTCAATGACCTCTCAAGTTCTGGAGACGGCACCTTCAATCGGAAGCTTGATATGCGTGCATCAGATGGGAGCTGATTTGGAAGAAGACTGACCTTGGCATGTCTACATATCAAGGAGTATAAAGCAAATGTACCACCTGATACATACGACAGTAAAAACTCTACTTATTCATACACACCAAAAAGATAATAGGATAAAAAGACAGCCTCACCACTGGCAGGGGTAATGCTGTAAAAACTAGAACCTTTCTTAGACTCTGCCATGGCGGGAGCCACAAGCATTTATAAGGACAATCAAATATAGAAGAAAAACTATTTCCATGTGTGTAGAAGCTTAAAATGGAAGACAAACTACAAATGGTAAGCATACCCTCGCCATCATCATTGGCCCAAAGAACAATAAAGATATACTTGATCAGCGGGATCAAAATCAATGTATATAGAACTAGTGATAATGCCCCAAGAACATCTTCATTCCCATTGACAGGAGCCCTGCTAAACATCACACTGAAGGTATACAATGGACTTGTTCCAACATCGCCAAAGACAACCCCAAGGGTCTGAAATGCCAGTATGATACTCCTCCCCACAGTGATGTCCTGCAGTTACAGTTAAGATTCAGACACCAAATCGACATAATTCTCTTCATGTCCTCGTGTATTTATTGTTCTCCTCAAACTTGTACTTTTCTAATCTAACCAAGCAGAAATATCAAACATTGTTCATTTTAACAAAACAAGCACGCCGAGAAAACTGCTAAGATGGGCAGCAAGGAGAAACAAGGCAGCAGCAACATGAAAGAAAAGGAATCTAAAGTCGATGCTTATCGCTACGCAACAAAATCCATAATAACCCTAGGGCCAGAGAATCTACCAGCTAATAGAATAGAGAAGTAAATGTACCTCTGCAATGTAGACCACTAGTGTCAACAAAATGCTTGTTAAATTAAATGTGCTTTGCAACGGACTTATTACAATCCGTGCATTTCATTAACAAAAGAAACATGTTGGAAATGTCAGATATAACTGCCGTTTAGACTTATCAATCTATTAACAGTATTAATCTCAGGCCTCGATACCTTTTTTTTAAATCAAAAAGCTTTGCCCTCTTATAGTTGTTTCACAGCTTTCAAATGCTTTGTTTTTTCTGTCAAGAAATGTAGTTAAGTGGGACGAAAATATATACTCCCTCTGTTCTTAAATAATTGTCCAACTTTCCTTTTTTGTCCGTTCCAAAAAAATTGTTATGTTTCTAAACTCTCCTTTTTAGGAAAATACCCACTTTACCCTTATTTTTTCTCTCTACTATAATTTTTTTTGATAAGTATTTATTCTCTCTACTTTAATTATGGTCACATGCTTAAGGGCTTGAAAGGAATCTTTATATTGTATCAATATTTATAATAAAGTCAATTAGTTTTTCTTAATCTGTGTGCCTAGTCAAACTAGACAATTATTTAGGAACAGAGGGAGTACTTAATAGCGGAAAATAAGTGCACCTCAAATGAGGAAAGTAGAGAACTCAAAACAAGCAAAACCAAACTGATGCATAAAGGAAACATTACACCAATCTCAAAGTTAACTGGTATTGACTATTCAATTTAACCAAACAGCTTGACTCTATACATGCAAGCCCTCTCCAAAGTTTCCTGCGGATGGCACTATTCACCTTCCCTCCCACTTAACAGTGCATGGAAGTAACAACACTAGTAAAACATCTCCCCACAACTTCAAAGAGTCAATCTTTATAATAGCTGTAAGGGAAGCAATGGCAGGACTTCTTTAATCTCATAGGAGTTCTCCTTCCAATCTCACAATGTTTGATATCTAAATCAAATGAAGCATGAATTATGTCCGATCAAAATCCAATGACATAAAGGAGACAGTTCCTCGGTGCGTTTTTGGACAGATAAATGGTGTGGAGAGATGGAACTTTGGAGGGATTTTCCTGATCTATTCATCTTGTCAAGGGAGAAAGATTGTTTGGTCAGTGCTACAGATGGAAGAGGGAAGACCGGTGTGGAATCCAATTTTTAGACGTAACTTTCAAGACTGGGAAATGGATTCTTTCATGCGCTTCATCGGAAAGATCCATGCTGTTCAGGTAGGGGGAAGCCGAGAGGACAAGGTGAGATGGGATGGTCCGAGGAGTGGAAAGTTTACTGTCAAGTCCTTCTACGTTAAACTGCTTCGGTTTAATGACATTTCTTTTCCCTGGAAGTCTATTTGGAAGACTAGAGCTCCAAGTCGAGTCGCCTTCTTTGCTTGGGAGGCAGGTAATGAAGCTATACTTACAGGGGATAATCTGCGGCGTAGAAACAAGATCTATGTCAACAGATGCTTCATGTGCAAAGACGATGAAGAAAGTGTAAACCATTTGCTGATTCACTGTCCAGTGGCTTGAGAATTGTGGAATTTTATTTTGGGGATGTTTAAAATTTCATGGATGATGCCTGGATCTTTTAGAGAGGTGCTGCTGAGTTGGTCTTTATATAAAAGAAGAAAGAGATACTTTTTGGGAGACTATTCCGTTAGCTGTTGTTTGGATCCTTGGGGGGAAAAGAAAACAAAAGGGCGTTTGAGAATGAGGAAGGTTCCATCCTGCAGCTAAAAGACACCCTGCTTCGCACTCTATTCTTTTGGTGTTCCGAGCCGACAGAAACTTTATCTACTAGATATTCTTTTGTAGATTTTGTTAATAGCCTTTCTTTCCATTAATGTGTATATCTCTAGTGTACAAAGGTTGCGCCTCCTTTTTGGTGCTATAGTTCAATGCAATACTTATCAAAAAAAAAAAAAAGGAGACTGTGTCAGACATTTATGAGATTAGCTGAAATAGCTACAAACATCCAGTTTTGATCTCCACTGGACGTAAAAAAGAACCATACAATCATTTTAGGTACTCAACAAGTGATTGACTTTTTGACCTGAAGGCGGAACCAGATCGAGCATGCCATTACTCTTAAGTTACTTGGGTGATGCCAAACTCGATTAAGGAGCTTCTTTTGTGCTGGACTCTGTATAAACGTAGAAGAAAAAATAGTTTTTGGGATTCTGCCCAGCTGACAGTTTGTTGGTCCATTTGGATAGAAAGAAATCGTAGAGCATTCGAGAACAAAGAGAAGAACTTGGAAGAGATCAAAGATCAGATTATCTAGATGCTGTTCTTTTGGTGTGCGGAGATGATATCACAGGGGTCTAACCCCTTTGTTGATTTTGTGGATAATATTTTTGGTAGTTAGCAAGGGTCTGGATGTATATTCATGTGTACATAGGACGCTTCACCTTCTTTGAAGCCGTAATTTATAAATCTAACTTTACTTTACTGACGAGAATACCCATCAAATTACTTTATACTATTATTTTATTTTATACATATATAAGTAGATAAGGGGTTAATCTAGCAAGACCTTTTGATAAGGGGTTAATCTAGCTTGACTAAAGGTCTCGGGTCAAGCCATGGAATCCAATTGCGTTAAAACTTGGTAGAAACTTGGTAGGGAGAGTTTTACCGCCCTTGAGGTCCTACGCAGCTCTGGGATTAGTATTGAGCCTACGTTCCTGGGATACCTTAGGAAACAAAAATAAAATAAGTCTTTGATCCTCGAATGCTATAAATTGCCCCTCAATTTTAGCATCTTCAAAGACACTTTTGCATTCCTTGATTTACACTAAGAACATCTCTGTATGCAAAAATTATAAGTACGAGTGAAGAGCGAAGAAGGAAAAACAAGTGTTGGGTTACAGCTCCTCTCGTGATCTGGTGGAATATTTGGCTAGAGAGGAACAGAAGGGTTTTTGACAATATAGAAGCTGATGTAGAGCGTCTCAAGAGGAATGTTTTGCAGTCTATTGGTCTGTGGTGCTTAAAGTTGAATCCTTCCGAAGAGGAATCTTTTGTTAATATTACAGATAGTTTAGTCGGTATATAATTGTTGGTTTCTTGTATATGTCCTGTGTACAAGGATGTGTCTCCTCTTTAGATGCTTTTATATTAATACACTTTATTTATCAAAAAAAAAAAAGAAAGAAACTAACAATAGGCATAAATCACTTAAGGAGGTTTAGTTGAAATTTCTTCACCCTCTTCTACTTCTTTTCTTTTCATCCTTCACCTCACACTTTCCCTTTAAAAAAAAGAGGGGCATAATTACCATGAAACTAATAATCAAAAGCAATAAACCCCTCTATTTAAGAATCAACTCTAGCTGCCCAAAACATCAAGAAGGCGTGGTTCCAACAAGCTTGATATTGGTTCATAACTCGTTGAACAAAGCTACCCTAAACCTTTTCTTACCATTCTATAGGTCTCTCTGAAGCCAAAATATATTTCTCTAAGGACAAGTCCGGTGGTAGTACTTGCCTATAGGTATCAAAACCAAAATTTAATACCTACTGGTTACTATTTATGGGTATCAAATAATCATCTCCAACCATAAATATCAAAATTTGATATAATAATAATTTTGAAAAAATTAGGCCAAATTACAAATTTCCCCCCAAAGTATACACCCAATCTCATATCACTACCCAACATAATTTTATCCCAATTTGGTACCTAATTTTATCCCAATTTGGTACCTGATGTTTCCATTTGTGCCAAATAGCTACCTAGGGTCTAACTTAAGTGTGCCCGACTTAACGTTTTTTCACTAACAAAAAGTTGGCCCTAGGTAGTATTTGGCACAAATGGCAACATCAGGTATCAAATTGGGATAAAATTATGTTGGGTAGTGATATGGGATTATGTGTATACTTCGGGGGGAAATTTGTAATTTGGCCAAAAAATTATATCCGACACATATCATAATATTAAAACAAAATTAAAATATTAATATACAATAATTTACCAACACGTATTATGACATAAATATATGGTCAAAATGAAGTGTATTAAAATTAGGTGCGGTACTAGGGGAGGTATCAAATTTGGTACCTTCCTTAGTACCACACCTAATTTTGATATCTTTTACTTTAATCATTGGAGAACCAAATACTCTTACATATGTATCAAAATTTGGTTTTAATCCCTACCATTGGACTTGCCCTAAGACCTTAATATCTCTGCTACTTGGTAATCATAGCAGTTCAGCAAAGTTATCCCTCACCCTCCTGGATGTGATGTGACCCTGTTGCGATTAAGAAGACATATATCAACTAGGACATTCCTCAAATTTAACAATCTAGTAAAGAGAAACGCGGCATCTAGAACTTTCAGCCACCACTTCCGACTATAATCAACCAAGCCTTTTTTCTGCTGAGCAGCACTAATATGCCCTATCCCAAGGGAACTCTGTAAGTACTTTGACTTCAGTACAAAGATAAAACAAAACTCTATTTGCTCCTTAAAGCTTGAAATCAAAAAAGTATCATGTCGAAAACCCCTAGTAAGTGTCGCAAAAACTAAGACAAGAGTAGCGAGCATGAATAGTATGCGACTGTTTGATCTCAAGAATCCCAAACAGAATGTGAGTTA
Source organism: Codonopsis lanceolata (assembly GCA_013146195.2). Classification (NCBI taxonomy): domain Eukaryota; kingdom Viridiplantae; phylum Streptophyta; class Magnoliopsida; order Asterales; family Campanulaceae; genus Codonopsis; species Codonopsis lanceolata. The sequence continues at coordinate 106,098,811 of CM028381.1, read as the reverse complement.
CTACTTTATTTGATAACCCTGTTCTTGTTTTAAATTGTTAATTTAAATTAATCCAATAGTTAATTTGCTGCAACATTACTGGAGATAACTCTTATCCTTTTGGAGCTTTATCTGTTAGATACACACAAACAATCAAACCCTGATGAGTGTCAACTGCCATACCTCATAAAATTTGATAATTCTGTTTCTTTTTTTGATTCTTATCCCCTTTTTTTTGCTGCAATATATTATAATATTTATTATATTATAGATATTATAAAAAGAAACAGATAATTCTGTTTCTTTTTCTGTATCTCTTAATCCTGTTTTTGATTTGTTGAAGTTCCTCCAACTACAATATTTTCACAACTAAAGAATACTGCAAATGTGGATTAAGCAATTTGCATCTCCATTGTCCAACTTATTATTTATTTAATTTTCTTTTGTCCAAGCAGGAAAGCTACCAGAGGATCACACCCAGAGAGAAATGAAACATACACAACATGGGAAATTGATCCAAGTCGGTTTCTAGTGAATAGGAAAATGCAAACTCTGTAGCGAGACCCTCCCTCCTGCTTTCCTTCCCAAAATTGTTGGTCGGAAATCAACTATGAATCAGATACATACAGTTTGGTTTTGCTTTTATGTTGATTCTGACAGATTCGTAACAAACTTGACTTTGCCATACAGTTGGATTTTGATGAGGTACAAATAGCAGTCTCCACGTGAAATCCTTGCTCAAGAGCTTCATACAAATATCTCTGCTATGAGATAAGAGATGTTGAAATGTATAAGCCAATGTCATGTGATGATAGAATCAAACATGTTTAAAAAAAGCAGAGGGTACAGTGCTTTAGGTGGTTTACGTAGGTCTGATCAATAACTACCCTAAACACAGCAGTTGCCAGAAAAACTTGAAGCATTACATAACTCAATTAGCACATACTGACCATTGGATCTCGGGACAATTCCTTTCAACTAGTACAACTTCTAAAGACCTGGTAAGAGAAATTCTAAACAAAAACGTATTCGAGCAAAGATGTAAGACCCCGGTACAAATCAAAACACCAATTCATAAATACCCAAAAAATAAACAAATAGTTTCAAAATCAGAACCATATATATGTGTCAGCCTAGATCCATCCAATTATTACCACATAACAAAATTTCAAACATTTGTTCCGTATCCATCAGGTGATACATCTTTTTTTATATAGATAAGAATGAGCCCTAGGTATGGGGATTGGAACCAAGGAAGTCGAGGTCTTTGCCTTGGTTGCCCTTGCCATTTCTCCCAACCCTTGGGGTTAGTGTGATATATCATTTTAATGGAACCAAATACGAAGTGTGCTGAAACAAGACTTCTCAATCTCCTCAACTCTCATAACTACTTGTGTGGAGTTTTAAGCTTTTTCTGTAAGCCAAGTCTACCCCTGCTACTTTGCTTAGTGCATTTATTTATTCATAAGACACTCTTACCTGTAACCCAGCCATGCATATAGACCTTAAATGTATATCCTTACACGTAATGGAGCTTAACAAATTGGATAAAATAAGTTTGGCAGTAAAAGTCACCTCCAAATCATTTCTTTGGGCCCCAGGAACCTCAAGAGCTTCAACATCAAAAGAATCGATCCTAGGCCCCGTCCGAATCAGTCTCTGCTCAGCATTATCATCGTCCTCCGAATCCACACCATTGCGCAACGGCGAGTTGTCATCGTCGTCTTCATCAAACTCCGAATCATCTTCGTCTTGGAAAACCCACCGCGATTCTAGTGAATCCATCGACGCTAATCCTCCGTTCTCCCTCTCGGGTCCTTCTTCCGCCATATCTAGCTCTCTCTCTCTCTCTCTCTCTCTCTCTACCTACCTTCTACGGCTTTTCAAATCCATCAAATTCGTAGCAGACTAGCGCTCCATTTTCAGTACCTCCAGATTGTATTCCTGTGGAAATTGAAACCCTAGAAAAATTGTGAAGTGCGGATTGAGTGTGAAAAGATTGAGTTAATACGATTCGGATTTGGAGTTTGGGGTTTGGGATTGTAGTGATGAAAGAGACGATGGATCGTGTGCGTATGCACACTGTAACAACCTTTTAACAGCTACGCTCGGATCGTGTGCGTATTGCAGTCTCTATTCAGGACAGCCTGTTCAACCAAATTACACATTCCCTCCTTGTAATTGGTTCCTTTTCTTTTTTCCCATACACTAGAAGCAAATAGACAGCACAAAAGGATGTTTGGGGCTCTGTCAAGTGTCAATGTCAACCCCTCCCAAGTCCCAAGCTCCGAGCCTCCGAGTAACAACTAAATTACCACTCATTTATACCTTACTAGTTATAGAACCGGTGTCCGCGCATCGGTTATTTTGGTAATAATATTACTGTTATTTTTCAAAGTAACATATTGTACTTTTTTTTTCTTTTTAGTAATAGTAGTAGTATATTTTTAAAAAATTTAGGCATTATGATTAAAATATTGAAATATAAAATCAATATTATTTTTTAATCAAGTTTAACGCACGTCAACTAAATTGTATATAAACAAAATAAGGAAAATAAAAAATCTTAAAGGATAAAATAAAAAGAATCGGTTTATTAACAATTACACATAAATATATCACTAATAATTATAGATTCTACAAAATTTCCTTACACACAACATTTGTTGTCTTATTAGTTGGTTTTTCATCTTCACCGCTTATCGATATCTTCAAACCAAAATAATTTGTTACTCTAGAAACTGCGATATATAACTGTCCATGGTTAAATACCGGTTTCTTCAAAAAGAGACATACGTGCAATTATTGACTTTGACACTTGCTAATTATCATTGCATATGATATCAGCAATGAAAATTGTCTTCTCTGAAACTTGAAAGACAGTTTTACATCGGATGAAGTTAATGACAATTTTGGGATAAAAAAAATTTCTCCAACATTGCTTCCTTTAAAAAAAAATTGTTTCAACAATGCGATCCCCAAGATTTATGATGATTAGTCTTGTTCTATTGCACGCACATGCATCATGGTCAATATTTCTCGATAACATTACTGGAATATCAATTTTAAGTGTCAATTTATGGTATGATAACTCCGAACACTTTATACTATTCAAAAACTCTGTAGAATGAATATATTCGAACAAACTTGAATTTTTTCTACCCTACAAATAAAATCTGAACTCAAATAAATTTTTCCTTTTGAATGATTACTTTTTTAAATTATATTTGTATTTTATGAATAAAGAAATTTCGGATAAGAAAATAAGCTAAAATCAAAATAACGAAATTATTTTTACCGTTAACTATTATGTTTGTTTCCCAAATTATTTTGATTTTACTAACTTCCATTATATTTTTTTGTTTTATTGACTTCGTAACTATTATTTTTATTTTATTTTTAAGAATTAGTTTTAGGGAAAACTTTTGTTCCGTAAATTATTTTTATTATTTTGCTAACCTCAGTTTAAATTGTTTTATTTTATTGACTCTGTAACTATTATTTTTGTTCTATCAAATATTTTTATTTTACTAACGTATTTTTTTACATAAACTATTTTTAAGATTTTGTTTTATACTTTTGTTCCGTAAATTATTTTTATAATTTTACTAACCTCTGTTTAAATTATTTTTGTTTTATTGACTCCGTAACTATTATTTTTGTTCCATAAAATATTTTATTTTACTAATGTATTTTTGTTTTACATAGTTATTTTTAAGAATTGGTTTTAAAATTTGGTTCCGTAAATTATTTTTATTATTTTAGTAACCTCAGTTCAAATTGTTTTTGTTTTATTGACTCCATAACTATTATTTTTGTTCTATCAAATATTTTTATTTTACTAACGTATTTTTGTTTTACATATATATTTTTAAGAATTTGTTTTAAACTTTTGTTCCGTAAATTATTTTATTTTACTAGCCTCCGCATTAAATTATTTTTGTTTTATTGATTTTGTAGCTTTTATTTTTATAGTGGTTTGTTTCATAAATTATTTTTACTTTACTAACCTCTTATATTTTTGTTTTCTTAACTCTGGAACTATTATTTTTGTTTTAGTTACTATTTTTTATGTTTAAAAAGAGAAAAATGTTTAAAATAATTAAAAGATAGGAGATTGTGGTGATGAGAGAGTAAATGGGGAAGAGACGGAAGAGAGAAGAGAAAGAGAAATACAATCATAGAAAATTGGGAGAATATAGGAGAGAGAAAGAGTGGAATGGTAACTCAAAAGTCAATAATTCAAAAGTGATATTTTTTAGGGATAAATCTACCCATACCTATATATATATATATATATATATACACACACACACACACACATATATGTATATATATATTCTATTGGTAATAATAATGAAAGTCTTCTAACCGATGTGAGTTGCATTTATTCTATTAATAATAGTAGTAAAAGTCTTTTATTTTAACACTTTTGAGAGATACATCTATTATGTTAATAACAATAGTAGAAGTCTTTTGTGTTAAAACTTTTGAAACCAATATCATTTTCTAACGAATGTGGGATATATCTATTCTATTAATAACAGTAGTAGAAATCTTTTATCTTAAGACTTTTGAAACAAACATTATTTTCTATTTAATGTGGGATGCATCTCTTCTATTGTTAGTAAAACAATTTTATCTAAAAACTTTTAAACTAAAATAATTCTTTGTAACCAATGAGGAATAAATTATTTTTATTGTTAAAATTTTGTCTAAAGACTTTTAAAGTCAACATCAACTTCTAACAATTGTGAACATATATCTTTTTTTGTTAGTTTAGTAAAAGTCATTTATCTAAATACTTTTTAAACCAACATCAATTTTCAACCAATATTTGTTACATCACTTTTATTAGTAATTATAATAGAGATGTATTTTATATTAGTTATAAATTAATGTTGATTTAAGTAATCATTAAAGTACTCACATAATACTTGTTGAAAAATTAGTTTTTTTAGTGAAAGAAAGTGTGCAACTTGAGGCACGAATTTCTTTACGTGTCATTTGTTTGTTGACAAATGTAATTGTGCAAACGTGTTATACTCGGTGAGAGCATCAAAATGATATATTTATTTGTCCAAATCGAGTTTTAGATAAATAAGATATAAAGACTTAAAGTATGGTGTTAGAAGTGGGTCATTAGAGTAAAGTACTCACTCAATGTCAATAAATTAACATTATCTCACATTGGTTAAGGATTCAACAAAATCAAAAGTTGGATGATTTGTCACGATTAGAGTTGTCCTCGCTAACTTTAATATATATTGTATAGATTTTTCCACTTATCGTTATGAATCACATTTTTTTTTTAAGGAATCGAACATGAGACCTCACATTTTGTGAAGCCTCATTTCTACCATTGGGTCACCCCTCAGGGGCATGAATCACATTAACCGTCTCGTTTTTCTATATAAAATCAAAACATTTAACCTCCAAAAAAATTAATGTTACGCACTTAATTAAGTTACCTCTTTCGGTCTTCTAAATTGATAATTTTTTCTTACGAGCATACTCCCTCCGTTTCGAGCAAATAGTTCATTATTTCATTTTGGAATGTTTCACTTAAAATAGTCAACTTTCAAAAACTAAGGCATAAAAATGTTATTTTATTAGTAATGGGCTACTAAAAGTGTAATTTTCTTAAAAAGTTTGACTTCAAATAGAAACTATTTGCTCGAAACGGATGGAGTATTTGATAATTTGTACCAAATTTGCCCCATGGGTTATAAAGAATTAAATGTCAATTTTATCTTGTCCTTAGCCCATTTTTCTATAATAGTTTTCACACTTATTCAAACTTTAACTTTTTACCCTATCTATTTGAAAACGAGGGTCTCATTTGACTCGATAGAGATTTAAAGAATTTAACTCTATCTATACTTTGAATCTTTCAATGCTCCTAAAAGACGCTTATGTTATGGACGTGTGCATTGGGGTGCTTTATGCGGTGGGTTTGTTTGTGTTTTAGAGTTTCGACAAGAAATTAGTAGGGTCAAGTCTATTGTGCTGGATACAGTTCTCCAGTTGGTGAACGTCCTTAATGACAAGGCGATGTCCGCATAATGGTCAGAACTGTTCATTCTATGTCGTGACGATCGATTATGTACTTGTCACAAGTGCATGTTTTTTTAAGTACTTACGAATTTTGTGTACTTTTTTGTTTGACTAGTTTCTTGGGCTATAGAGGAATGACTTTTTGGTATTTTATATGTTTGGATTTAGATTGTTTGTTCTTGAGATTATTACAAGTCGGTCCACTTTCATTAATTTGTAACCGCTCAAGTATCTCATTTTCTTTAACCTGCAAAAGTCTACTTTTGTTTATTTCATCCTAAAATGCCCATCACCTACCTCAGTGTTTGCTTCGTATTGCGAAAAGTCTTCCCACCTCAATGAAATCCATGGACTACGCAGGAAGACAAGAAGGAGGAAGAAGCTAAAAAACACCAATAGGTTTCAGAACTTTACAAAGGGTCTTACTTGAAATAGAAAATTATACGACTTCTAGATGGCAGTGGGATTTGCATGTGATAAGCTTCCTTCAACAGCAACTAACAATATGAGATAAGGGATCGAAGGAAAGAAAGAGGTTGATAATATTGTAGATCTTAGATCAAAAGGGACTAAACAAATAAAGGGATTTTCCCTTCCCTGATATTTTGTCCTTGCTTGAAGCTCTTCCTCCCCTCCTCCTATTGCAATTCCCCTAATTGCTCTTCCACTTGAGCTCTATTTTAGATTTGCATATGAATAAATAAGGCGAAGTCGAAGGAAAAGCGCTAAGGAAAAAAAGAATGGTTGTGAGTTAGCATAAGGCATCTCATTCCATTCTTGGAGTCAACGATGTTAAAGGCCACAAATATGCTAAAGATGGCGACTGGTGTGTGAGAGAGAAACGATGTGGAGGTAGGGGAAGGGGGTTGTGGAGGGAGAAAATTTAATCACGATGCATTATTTTTACATCTTGATGCACCTACTTGGAATTGCAATGTGTTGTTTTAAAATTGGGATGCATTAATTTGGTATTAGAATACAAAAGAAAATCATGATGCTCAAATTGGATTTCGCGATGCAGGAATCAAATGTATGATTCAAAAAATTCAAATTCACAAATTAGTTTTTGCGATGCACAAATTGGATTTTCAATACAAACAATGATTTTCTGATGCATCAAATTATAATTGTGATGTAGCACATGCCTGATTGAATTTCATTAAGGGTATATTTGTAATTTTGCCCTAAAAATGTCCTTTTGCGGTTAAAAAAATCACGTCCTTTTGCGGTTGAAAATCGATGGAAGGGGATCAGCCCGGTTATCAGCCTTTGTTATTTGTTTGTTTTGATATAATTTGATTAGTGATGCGCATGTTTTTCCTAATTGTTTAGAAAAAAATGTTGTGCATTGTATTATATTTTAGTCAAAAATGTACTTGTAAATGGATGCATGTTTGCAATAAACCTTGACTATCATCAATTCTTAGCATAATTTATTTCAATCACATCGTTAAGGTTTTGTAAAAGGTTCGGAGATCTGTAATGGTAGCCGGTGTAGATATTAGGGGGGGGGGGTTTCAAGTCGTCAGGGAGTTTTTTTTTCTTTTGAGAGTTTAAGAAAAGAAAAGGATATATTATCCAAATAGAAATAAAGAAAGAACAGAAATACAAAATATAAACATCATGAAGAAGGAGATATATTGTCTTCATGAAAAAAAAATCTAAAGCAACCACTTTATATTTATTGTTTTACAAAATACCTAAACGTAACACAATTTAAAATGTAAAATTATCTAACTACCCCTAACATTTATTTCTACAACTAACCTCCCACAATCAACCACCCTCCCTCCATTTACTCCCATTAACGCCTCCATCAACCCCCAATCCTTCCAATTACTCCATTTACTCTCATTAAAGCCTCCCTCAACCCACCCCCATACGTAAACAACCCATCATTTCCTTCGAAGTTAAACATTTTCTTCTTAATTACTTCCTCAGCCAATACGTAAACAACCCCTCCTACATGCGGATTGCCGAAGGCAGGGAAGAAGTGATTCCCTTGAGATTTTCTCTTCCAGACCCTTTTATCATTTCTCTCCTTCATTCAACCCCCCCCCAACTGACTCTCTCTCTCTCTCTCTCTCGTAATCCATCACTGCCTAATACTCGCCCTAACTCCATTTACTATATCGAGAAAGAGTTACCATAAAAATTGACTTTTCCTGGGCAAAGAAGTGGACCTCCATAAGAAGATTCGTTGTAAAGCGGTGGAAAATCATCAAAACATCCACTAAACAATTGCATATCTTTTTTGTTGTTTCCATACGATTGGCGGATGTACACCAAAACATTCACTTAGTGTTGGCGATTGTTTAGCAAGACATCTGCTAGTTTTGGGTGGATGTTTTGCCAAACATCTGCTAGCTTATGGCTAGTGTTTTATTAATTGTTGAATAATTCTTATTTTTTATATGAATAATTATATATAAAATGTGTGTGTGTGTGTGTATGAAATGAGTTGGGGGAGGGTTGTTTTAATTGAAGTAATGGTATTATTGTCATTTTGGCTCTTAAATGATGTTACATTTAGAGATTTGTGTGTTACGTTTAGGGTCTCTCATTGTTTTATTTTACCAACATCTATTAATAATAAAGAAATGGGTTAAACACACCATTGGTCCCTATACTTTGGAAACGTCTGGTAGCAATCCACAATGCGAGTGCACGCCACATACCAAAGATTGCAAATTTTGCACATCGGTAGTCCATGGCCCTAACTACGTTAACAGAAGTGTCGTTAAGTGGCATGTGCTAACCCAAGTGCACAAACAAGAGGACAAATGACTCCATTCCAATACTCTTCGAAAGTTTCTAAACTTGAGGGACCACATGTAACATTTCTCAGGGGCCTACATGTAACATTTTTCCTTCTTCCCCAACCCAACGCATCCCCATGTCCAATAACATCATTTTCTCCTCATCTCCCCATCTTCATCCGTCCTTAGATGTAGAGAGAGAGAGAGAGAAGTCGGGTATTGGTCCCATTCTTTAGAACCCTCATTCCTTCAACCCCCACCCCAAAATCCCATTCTCCAAAACCTTAACTACGCCAATTAGATGTTCATCCTTGGATTATGTCGGAGACTCCTTTCTTGTATCATTTTCTTCCACGTCGACGTCGATACTAAAAATGGTGACAACGAGGAGATCGGTACCACATACACATATTATTCGAAACTCTAACCCAACCCCACCCGCCAACTCCATTTGAGGAATCACGATGTCGAACCCCAACCTCCCACCCCTATCGTATTCGTTGTTGTCCTGCCCCTAACTACTCACGCCAACCTTTTACTTTTGTCATCATCTCTTTCTATCTTCATCCCCTAGGAGCTCTCATTACCACCAACGATGGCTCGCATCATTCCTTCACTTTCCAGATGCAGGGGATTAAATTCAAAACAATTAATGAAGTTGTTATGTGTCGAGGTCAGTGACTTACATGCTTACCCCCTCCTTCACCTCTATTCAAATTGAATACAAACGGTTCTGTTGTTGGTGGGGTTTGCACATGAGGTAGGATGGTTCGAGAAGGGGTAATGAGCAAGGCATTATCGAATCATTATGGTTATGGTACTAACATGTGGGCTAAGATTTTTGATCTTCGAGATGGACTTTTACAAATTATAAAGATTTAGAGTTTTTGATTGAATGAAAAAGATTTGGGAAAAAAAGATTATAGGACCGCCGGAGAAGAAGAGATCTGGAGGTGGTCTCTGTTTGGTAAATGTTTCATAAAGCCTTTTGTGTTGATGATATTACACAAAAACTCCTCGTTTGAATGTTATTTAACATATTTATCATCTTTTCCCATTTTACCCTTAAAAATGATCATGTGATGAACACATGATCACTTAACGGAGTAGCCTTTAACGACATCCAACAAATGAACTATTAGCATGCAAAATTTGCAATATTTGGTCTATAGCGTGCACTTGTGTTGTACAAGGATTGCTATCAGACTTTTCCAAAATACAGGGACCAATGGTACATTTAACCCTAAAAATAAAGGTATAAACCCACCACCCACCTTAAATTCTGAATATAAGTATATAAACAGAATACCTAAACGTAATACCGAAATACCTAAACATAACACTATTTAAAATGTAAAAATACCTAACTACCTTTTAAACTATCTCACACATTACACCACTCAATTATGTTACTCCCTCAACAAACAACACCCCTTCATTACGTAACACCGAGATCCCTTTCCCTTCCCTTCCCCTTCCCTTCCCCTTCCCCTCTCTCAAAAGAACCGAAGACGACAGAAAGGAAGAACTCAAAGCTTCTCAGTATTCTCTCTCACTCTCTTTCAATCAAAGAAGTCAAGAACTGAAACCCTCTCTCTCTCCCAGTGAATCTCTCATTGAAACCAACACTCTCTCTCAAATTATGAACAAGGTATGATCCAATTACATGTAATTCATTATTTTTATGTGTTGTTTAAATTAGTTTTTGCTGCCTAAATGTGTTGTTTGTATTTTGCTGAAAAATCTGGGTTCGTTTCCGTTTTGTCGGTGATTTTTTTTTCCAAGTTTAATGAAACAACCGCTATGGTGCATTGGAAGTTTTGAGATATAGCTGTGATTCAAGAAAAACTCTAATTAAAAACAACCGCAACTTTGTAGCGGTACTTTTATACCACTACCGCATGTTTGTAGCGGATGTTTTATAACACTACCACATGTCTGTAGCGAATGTTGCATATTAAAACCGCATGTCTGTAGTGGTTGTTTTGTACTAAAACTGCTATACTGTAGTGGATGTTTTGTATATATATTTTTTAAATAGGGTTTTTTGAAAAAAAAGTTACATGATGTGTGTGTGTGTGTCTCTCTCTCTCTCTCTCTATATATATATATATATATATATATATATATATATATATATATATAATGTTTTTATAGATAATTTATCACTTCATACATTAAGTTGTAATTATTTTTTTTAAATAGATGGAACCCGGAGGTCGATGAGGGAAACGTCCGGCACAGGCAGAGGATGATCTGGGTAGAGTACATATAACAGGGTTGTGGCTGCTTCCTCGTGCAGGAAAGTCGCTGATTAGGGACATCCAACCACTAATGAATTTGATGAGGGTGCTTTTATGTGGACCCCCGTTCACGGAGATGATAAAAAGATTCCAGACCCCATTGATGGTGACAATATTCCATTTGAGCCTCCTTATAATGCTCCAATGAGGGGGAGAGCGCATTCACCTATTACGATAGAGGATAACGAGATAGAAACCTCATTAAACATGATAGGTGGCATGTGTGGCATGAGTAGTGTGGGTGGCATGGGTGGCATGAGTGGTGTGGGTGGCATGGGTGGCTTGAGTGGCGTAAGTGACATAGGTGGCGTGGGTGGCACGGGTGGTATGGGTGGCGCAAATGGTAGTTCAAGCATGGTACACAGGAGTGGGAAGGGTCCGATGAATATTGATGTATTTACAACACTACGACATAAACAACATTTAGTTGAGGAAGAGGAGGAGGATTTGGGTGGAGGTCGACGACAAAGAGGGGGCCGAGCACCTAGTAGAGGCAGGGGCAAAGTAGGAGGTCGGGGTGATGGTGGTGATGGTGGTGATGATGACGATGATGATTCAAACGATGAAATGGATGGGTATGGTTGGATGTTGATGGAGCCACATGGAGGTGGACCCGAGAATACAGAGTTACTTACTGGATTTTATAGCCATATTGCATCTGCAATATGGAATTGTGAGGTAATTATATTGACTATATAGTATTAGCTCAAATTTATTATATTGACTATGTAGTTTTCTTTTAATATTGATGTGAGATTATTTCATTATGTTCAACATGAGAGGCTAGTATTGAGTTTTCATAGCTCTGTGGACCGCCGAACAACATTGCCTTTGAGTATACACAATATTCTCACTATTTAGTGGATCGCCCGGAGTAACTCGGGATGCTTGGGGGAGTGCATGTTCCAGCACTTGAACATGCCGTTGATATCAGCCTTTGTGGAAAGATGGCAGTCGGAAACCAACAGTTTCCATTTACTGTTCAGGGAGATGACATTGACATTGCACGATGTGCATTATATTTTACAGATCCCAGTTACAGGGATATCCATTTTGGCAAGTATCAAGTTAGCTCAGATCAACTCGTCTCTAATCATTCTCCTACATATAGGTACTGCCAAGGTGGACTGTGAGGTGAGGGGAAATGGTATTAGATTTTTGACATTACAAGAATATTTGGGTGGCGAGAATATTGCAGCTCAACCGAGGGCGATCGTTTATTTGTTGTGGTTGAAGGGGACAACGTTGTTCATGGACAAGTCGTTAAATTGGGTAAATATTCACTTTCTACCGTATATGATGGATATCCTCGATATTCCCAATCACGCTTGGGGTGCAGCGACTTTATCCTTTCTATACCGTCAGCTCGGTATAACATCGAGGATTGGTTGTAGACAGATGACTGGGTGCTTGTCTCTACTGCAGGTATAAAAATGAATATTTTGGATAATGTAAAGTTTAAATTATTTTATTTGACGCTATTTTATTATAGGCTTGGATCTATGAATACTTTCCTCAATTCAGACCAAGTTGTTCATCGACATGGACCCCTCAAGAGCCATACACTAAAAGATGGGCCTTTTCTTTCGGTGGCTGAAGAAATGACCCCGAGACTCTGCTGGAGTATCAGAGAGTCCTTGATCAGATGATTGTTGATGTCGTAAGTATTTATCATTTTTAAATAATGTATCAAATAAAAGTAAACATGTTAAGTTATTTATATTAATATTTATTTTTACAGGTTATATGAACTCCTTTTACCCGTAGGCCATCACAGGAGGTACTGATCAGTTTGTTCATGTGCATAATTCATTGCCGTAAAATTACCGAGCCATACATGCCCAATCACTGCTTAAGACAGTTTGTATATATCCAAACGATTCCCGGCCATGTATTCCTGTCGATGAAGGTTTATAGAGGTCCAAAGACTTCAAAGTACATTTGTGTCCACGATGAGATGCTTCGCAATTTCCAACAATAGGAACATCATTCTATAAACCCCAGGAGGGCCAGATCAAGGGTAGCCAACATTCCGTCTGAGACCGTAGATGGTTACGAGCTTTGGTTTTGGGAGCAGACACATTATCGTGTGACGCCGGTTGATGATGATGATGATGATGATGATGATGATGATGATGATGATGAAACTAAGGTGATGGGGGATCACTCATGATCACGGGCAGCCGTCACAAAAGACATCCTAGAGGTCATCTCATCCATCGAGAGTTGCCGCATATGCGCGTAGATCACTTGAGGATCGAGTTGACTCTATACTTTCTCAGCTTAGAGCACTCCAATTATTCCAGACGAGATGCACTTGTGGTCCAGGGTACTTATATGAATACTGTTGACGAAATTGTTCAATAGTTTGAGGATATATTGTGATATACTTTAAGTTTGTGTGATGTACTTTATGGTAATTATATTTTGGTGATGTATTTTATTGGAACTCGGAGTAATGTATTTTATTTGGACACCATTGTGTTGTATTTACCATTAAGCCCCTAAACTATTAATAAATAATAATTAACCCCATAAACTTTGCAAAAATAACAGTTAAGACTCTAAATTTGGAAACAAATAACAATTAACCCCCATAAACTTTGCAAAAATAACCGTTAAGACCCTAAATTTAGAAACAAATAACAATTAACTCTCATAATTAAATAATAGTTTACATCACATAAAGTGAAAAAGTAATAGTTAACCCTCTACACTAAGGTAAGTAGTAAATCAATAATGTCAAATTGGTAGCCAATGTCGTATCGTTGGATCACAAGAATCTTTTCACCTCAGATGAATGGGCAGATGAGGCAGGGGACTAGAAGGCTTCATCCCAAGTGCTATGAAGTGGATTGCATTGCCCCACCCAAAGTCAATACTTGTGGTTGGTGGTTATGGCAGTTGTCCATCAACAGACCGTCTTTGCAACGACAACAATGTATTGCAACCAATCGGTATATTACACAAACAAGTCACAATCATCTGATACCGTGTAGCAATCACATATCCTAGCATGCCTAGACTCAACAAATGATCGTTTGGAGTCGGAGAAGTATGTCAATTACATAGTTGGTAAGATCCTTCAATGTCATCTTCCAAGAAGATGATGGCTGAGTAGAAGTCCCAGTAGTCAGTAAGTTTCTGCATCAAGTCATTATGCACCTAATCCCATTTTTTTCGTCGTGATAAATAAAGTAGACAATAACTCGGAAACCATAATTTTCATCTGGTTTGACATCTACAACACTTGATAAGAAAGTGATCATTAATGGTGGAAGCTGAGAGGCGTATACAAATGAATTACCCATCGATGCTAATGAACTACGACCTCTTCCTCTTCTTCTACCTCTACCTCTACCTCCTGATTCTCTTTTTGGTTGACGGTTACCATGTTCGTAACCTGTTTATTTTGTAAGATTAGGTGACAATTATAAACATTAAAGCATGAATCATTTATTATAAAGAAATGTAAAAAGTAGATAAAAAATATCATAGTAAATCAAAAAAAGTCATAGTAGATCAAAAAATTTGTCATGGTAGAACAAAAATATCATGATAGAACAAAAATAGTCATGATAGATTAAAAAATGTCAAGCTAGATAAAAAATGTCATGGTAGATCAAAAATAGACATGATTGATTAAAAAAAGTCATGGTAGATCAAAAAAAGTATAGGTAGATCAAAAAATGTTATGATAGATAAAAAATAGGCATGGTTGATAAAAAAAAAGTCATGGTCGATCAAAAAAAATCATGATAGATCAAAAAATGTCTTAGTAGATCAAAAAATGTCTTAGTAGATAAAAAAATCATGGTAAATCAAAAAAAGTCATGGTAGATCAAAAAAAGTCATATGGTAGATTAAAAAAGGTCATGATTAATTAAAAAAATCACGGTAAATAAAAAAATGTCAAGATAGATAAAAAAAAGTCATGGAAGATCAAAAAATATCAAGGTAAATAAAAAATATGCATAATTGATCAAAAAAAGTCATGGTAGATAAAAAAAAGTCATGATAGATAAAAAAAATGTCATGATAGTTAAAAAAAATGTCATGGTAGATCAAAAATATACATGGATAGATCAAAAATAGGCATGGTTGATAAAAAAAGTCATGTTAGATCAAAAGATGTTATGGTAGATTGAAAAAAGTCATGGTAGATCAAAAAAAATCAAGGTAGATCAAAAAAATCATGGTAGATCAAAAAATGTCATGGTTGATCATAAATAGTCATGATATATCAAAAAATGTCATGATAGAGCAAAAATAGGCATGATAGATCAAAAACATCCATGGTAGATCAAAAATACATATGGTTGATCAAAAAAGGTCATTGTAGATAAAAAAATGTCATAGTAGAACAAAAAAAGACATGGTGTGGGTTCTCGGGATATGCACCCGCGCCCCGCGCCCCCTTCGATAGGGGTGCGCGTACTTGCGGAAGTGGGACACCACGCTTTCCATTCCTCCCTTATTTAGGGGAGGACGAAATTAAAAATGCGGAAAGGGTGTTGTCTTAAAAAGCGCGTTGAATACGTCTCGGTAACTTCAGTGAATTTTTGGTCCAATATAAGAGTTTTGAGTTTTCTACATCAAATTATCCTTTTTTTAGGGGATACCAGGATATAGGAATACATCATCCTTTCATTCTCATTCTTCATTTTTTAGGGGAAAACTAAAAAGTGCAAGAAAGAAGTGTTGCGAGGCCCCACTATGGATTTTATGAAAATTGTCTTATGACCTATTTCAGATCACTATGAGTGCTTTGAGTTTTCTATATCAAGTTATCCCTTTTTTAGGGGATACCAGGATATAGGAATACATCACTCTTTCATTCTCATTCTCCCTTTTTTAGGAGAAAACGAAAAAGTGCAAGAAAGGAGTGTTGCAACGCCCCACTGGATCCAAAATGTTTTATAGAGTCGCCATCTTTATTTTAAGGAAGAAATAAAGAAAAACCAAAAAAGAAAACCTGAGATTGCAAAAACGGGTTCGAAGGCTAAGTTACGAGTTGGGAAGGTGCTAGGTACCCAACTCGCCATTTCGTCTCAAAAGCGGTTTTTTGTTATATTTATCTAGCAAATGAATAAAACATTAACTACCTACAAATACATACATATTTACATTATTTACGGACTTGCAGCTGCCTCCTTCCAATAATTACAAATACATTTAAAAATATTTGGTCATAATAATGACTCTATTAAATGCTATTTTCTAAAATAATCCAGGCAGCACAATGACTTGTATTTTTACATTGGGCCGGATGGAAAATAGTTTTTTTATAAAATAAACATCCTTAAAGACTCACATTTTAGAGCGTGGGGTGCTCGCTATCTCCTTCTCGAGAGAGAGTTTTTTTTTGGCTGCTTGCTGCTTTGCTGCTGCTGCGGTGTGGGCAGAGTAACGGCTTGCGAGAGTTGCTTTTGGGACCCGTAAAACGGGCGGAGCAACTGCTTGCTTTTTGATGCTTGCTTGCTGCTGGCAGAATTTGGGCAGAACAAGGGCTTATTTTTGGCTATTTTGGCCTTTTTACTCGGGGTAGAACAACGTCTCTTTCCGAGGTTTTTGGACCGGGGAAATAGGGTGGATACCTAGCTGGGGGGCTAAAGATCACTTTGACCGGTTGGTTTTGTGTTTGGAGGAGGTTTGACAGAGTTTCGAGGCTTTATAGGAGGGGGAACTCACTCTCGCTCACTGATCGCTCGCTGCGTAAAAATAACGCACAGAGTTTCTTCAGGCTTCAAGCCTTTGCGAATTGTGTCCCATAAATGAAGCCGGACACTGCTATTTATAGTTGAATTTGTGCTTCATCGGCTTGTACCGTGCGCTGAGGGAATTGCACATTGCGTTAACTCTAGGGACACTGTTGAGGGCCTTGGCGCCGGAACCATGCTTTATGGGCGCGGCGCCCATAATGTATTATGGCAGCGCCCACTTCCTATTTTCAGCCACTTTTCGACATTTTACCCCCATGCAGTTCACTATTCATGCATCCTGCTTTTTCCTTTTACATTTTTAGCCCTGTAACTTAACATTTGTTAAGTTTTAACATGTCTTAATATCACATGCCAGAATTACGTACCAGGGGTACGAAATTGGGGTGTCTACACATGGTAGATCAAAAATAGGCATGATAGATCAAACAAATGCATGGTAGATCAAAAATAGTTATGGTTGATCAAAAATAGTCAAGGTTGATAAAAAATCGGCAAGGTCGATCAAAAATAGGCAATGTTGATTAGAATTATACATGGTCTAGTAAAATTGGCAAAGGTTGATCAAAACTACTAAAGAACTATTAAAAGTGTCCACCGTTGATCACAAATAGATGAAATTGTTCAAAAATATTATACGTTGATCAAATATAGTCAAAGTTGCTTAAAATTATACAAGGCCTAGTAAACTATTAAAGGTATACTAAAATAGGCAAAACATAAATTGTTCGGTTACCTCAACCGAACAGTTTCACAATTGTTCGATCTAGGTAACCGAACCATTGTTATTTCGGTCTAGGTAACCGAACCATTGTTATCAACACAGTTGTTGTTGTTTGCAATATTGTTATCAACAATGTTGTTGTTGTTTGAAGCATTGCATTTCATAAAATTTACAAATAATCGAACTCTCATAAATATATCAAATTTGCTGCATTGCATATAACAATAAAACTAAATAATATGTTCACCAGAATTTTTAATAGCAACAGAAAAACTAACCACAATGATTGATTTGCCGATCGGTGAAATGATGGAATGAATTCAAGAGATAAAACAATACGAGTTGCAGTATAGAGGAAGAATAATTCGCAAGAGAGTTTGCAGTAGGAATAATGGAATGAACAAAATAAGAAGAATACAATGATAAATTAATATGATGAAGAAGAATACATATTTTTTACGTTCTCAGTCCTGGATTGAATTTGAGGATAGTATAGACATTTCATAAAATAATCATTTAAGTTAATTTTGTAAGACAAAAGGGTGTTATAGACAATTTATCACAAAAATAGTTATATAAGTTAGTTTTTTGATAGGCAAAACACACAAATGAGCCACCCAACTTTTGTTCTGTTGCAAGCGTGTCCATTTTTTGGATAACATTAGCGCATGACGTTAATTTTTTGTAAAATTCCATATTTTACCCCTGTAAATACTAAAACTTTGTGTGGTTTTAAAAACTCAAAGGGGTCCAAATGTAAAAAATTGAACTTTAGTTACAGATCTGAGTTTATCTTCATCTTCCTACAACATTTTCCATGAACGCCATCCATTAAAGCACCCATTTGTAAAAAATATTTTGAAATACCAAAAAAGAAAAAAAACCATCTAACAGATCTGTTGATTCCAGAAAATGGGAAACAAAATAAAACCCAAAAAAGTCCACCTTGAAGCTGTCAATTCCATGAAAACCAAATGCAGAGGAACAAAATCATTTAGCATAGAGCACAATTTGCCCAACAAAGGAAAAAAAGATTCTTCAGTTTCAGAATCGACAAGAGAATGAACCAACAAAAATATACTTTTTCAATCCCTCTTCCCGCGAGGTTCTCTTACGCCCGTACTCAGGATTTGACCTTGGGAGACTACCAGAAAGAGAAAGAAAGGGAAAATCATAGCAAACAACAGACATGAAATCTAGTAACCCAGATCGAGGGCTTGAAATTGGAGGCTTTGAATCTTTCGCCGGAGAAGAGAGAGGACGCGGTGAAATCTAATAACCCAGATCTCTAATGAAATTCGAAAATGTGAAAATTTTGACTTCCACATCCAAAAATAAAAACCAGATGGGACTTATAAATTGCAATAATGGAGGATCTAGAAATCATAGCTCCCATCATCATAACCTAAATCATCCTCTACCTTCTCCGCCATGTCATCAGCAATATTGTCTTCCACGAATCAACGCCTTCGCTATCGCCAATCCACCCAACACCCCAGCCACTGCCCCCACTGCCAATCATGTTCCCATTCCATACTTACTACCCTTCTTCTCCTCTTTATACCCCTGCCCATATCCGCCTTGCCCATAACCCCATGTCCATACCCGCCTTGACTGTAACTAGCCTGAGGCACATTGTAAGGAGCATAGCCCACGGGAGGAGGCGCCATTCCGTACGGCGGTAGAACGGGGTAGTCTCTCGACGTCGGCGACGGAACACCGTAGGGAGGCGCGTTGTACAGATCTGGCGCACGATAGCGAGGCTCACGAACTGAGACGCTGACCTCAACCTTGCCATGTGGACGTTCGAACTGAGCGTGAGAGAGAGAACGAAAGGTTTGGTGATGTTGGGTTTAAAGATGAACACAAAAGATGAACACAAATAGATGAACCCAGATCTGTATTTACAAGGGCAAAATAAGAATTTTACAAAAAATTAACGTCTTGGGCTAACGTCATCCAAAAAATGGGCACGTTTGCAACATAACAAAAGTTGAGTGGCCAAAATAGATGAAACAAAGTTTCGGTGGTCGAATTACAAAAAAAAGTAAAATTGGGTGGCCATTTGTGTGTTTTGCCTTTTTTGATAAATAGGTTAATTTTGTTTTTGTAAAACTTGACAAGGAAGGACGTTAATAAATTATCCCGTTATTTTCTGATACGTGCAGAGCTTAGAATAGAGAATGCTCCATTGACACCACAAAATTTTCTCACAAGCACTATCACAAAACCCTAATTTTAACCCTTGATTATCCTTTGGACGACCCCAACGTTTACATCGATCAAGCGAACAAACAAAAAGAGTGATATCATCGAAATATGTCGCACTTTGGGCGCTCCGGTCCGCCAGACATCGCCGATACATACTCTCTCCTCATTCTCAACATTACTTTCCGTAATCCTTTCATCTCTTACATATGTTTTCTTCATGCAACGCATCAATCGGTCACCCGTTATGTATTTTTTTTTTAAATATAATATTTCGCGTGTTTTTGTTTTGGGAGTACAGGGACGACAGCTGATGATCTGTTCCCGCTTTTTGATAAGTACGGAAAAGTCGTCGACATCTTCATTCCCAGAGATCGAAGGTTTCTTCTCTTTTTTTCCTTTGTCCCCTTGATATCGAGTATCTAATGTTTGAGGAAAAAAGAATGGGCAAGTGCACTCAGGCAAAGAGATTTAGGTTCTTGGTTCCAATTCCGATACCGACAAGAGGCTAAAAATACCTATCAAAAAAAAGTAAAAAAAAGTGGAAAATGATAAATTATGTGCCATTGTTTTTTTTTTTTGAAAGAGAATGAAAGTGGCAATTATTTTTTATCATAAAAACTTATGAAGAAAAGAGATGAGAGGAAACTAAATGGAAATTCCTATATATCATAGCGGGTGTCACTGTATAATAAATTTCTCCAGAAAAGAAAGGGGGAGGAAGAAGGAAAGAAAGTGGGAATTCGAAAGTTGTGTCAGTGTCTCTAATGCTGATATTAATTTTACTATATTTAATAGATTATGGGGTGGAATGTTTAGTCGGAATATTATGTCTATAGGTTGTTGGTAACATAATTTTCTAAGAGCTGTTGGATTAATTTTTATGAGGGATGAATTGAGATTTCAGTTTTTTTTTGGGTGCTTTTTTTTGTTGATTCCTTTTCAGTTTTATTCTTGAAATAAGGAGTTTTATGTAATTGTTTTTACTATTTGCCTCTTTCACCAATTTGCATTTGATGATGTTTAATTTTTGTGATTTCTAGGAGTGGTGAGTCACGAGGCTTTGCATTTCTTCGTTATAAATATGCTGATGAAGCACAAAAGGCTGTGGAGAGGTTGGATGGTATAAAACTTGGTCTCTGAGTCTTTACATGCATGTTCATTCTTAAGTTGGTTGACGACAAAGCAAACTTTTTATGGAAGCTTAGCTTTGGGTGTTTGTAATACCTAGTAAAAGGAACCCTTTTTCTATATAAAAAAATAATTTTAGAACATTTGCATTCATTTTCTCATCATGTGAGAGTTTTTAATTTGGATTCAACATTTTACTGAACCTACTATAGGGACACGTGAATAGTAGACATCTCTATGTACTCGTTATCTAATATGCACTCCCTTCCACTTGACGATTCCAAGTTTTAAACTGAAGATTTAGGATATATATATTCGTTGGAGTTAGGGGTGGCAAAATTTTATCCAGTCCATTGGGTTATCCAATATAACCATTATAAAAGATTTATTGGGTGTTATTCATTGACACCCAATTAAGTTAATGGGTGTTAATGGATAACACCCATTAGGAACCAATAATAAAATGGATAATTTATGGATATTAACCGGTTATCCATTAATGTCATCACAACCATTTGGTTTATCAACTAATGCCACCACCACCACCCGCCTCCTCCCATCGCTGCCACTTCCCAACTCAGGCAACCGCCATCAATCACCACCACCCACTGCCCACCGCCACCACCACCATATGCCGCCAACCTCAGCCTCCGGCCACCACTTGTTGCCTCTGCCGGCACCTTCACCCACTGCCACCACTATTTGCCCCCAACCTCCACCACCGCTTGCTGCACATCGCCGCCACCACCACTACTATATGTTCTTTACTTAAAAATGATAATAAATAGAAATGAAACTTGCTGAAATTTATTACGATGAAGACATTTTAAAAATATTTTATTCGAACATAAATATTTTGATCAAGTTACTTTATACCAAAGCTTGCTACCACTAGGCTAGCCCCATTTTTGAAATTTATTTGAAAGTTTAATATAAATATAAATAAGTAATCATAAAAGTTGTTGATTATTATGAACTTATTTATTACTCCCTCCGTCCCTAAATTATTGTCCTCCTTTCCTTTTTCGTCGTCCCAAAATAATTGTCCACTTTGAAACTTACCTTTTTAGAACATCACTTTTACCACTTTACCCTTACTTTTTCACTCTACTTTAATTATGGAGCCACATATACATGGACATTAAAGGAAACTACACATTAAACCAATATAAATAATCAAGTCAATTACTTTTTCTTAAACTGTGCGCCGGGTCAACCCAGACGATTATTTAGGGACGGAGGGAGTATTTTGTTTTGGATTATTTATAATTATATTGAATATATGTATTTAAATTTAATTTTTTTTGTATTTTGTAAAATTGCACCTAAATTGCAACTTATTGTACCACACACTTTTCATTTACTTGTCTATTTCATTTTGTTAAATTAGCAATTGGCTCCATTTCATTTATTTATCTTAATATTTATTGTTACATTTCATTTGACTTAAAAAATATTTAGCTAGAAATTAAAAGTTGGCAAGACAAAAAAGAAAACAAAGTCTACACAAGTTTAATATGTATTTAAAAAAAAAAATTCATGACCACAAATTATGACATTTTTAAATATTTGATGATCCATTTCATTTCATTAACTTTTTGTAGCCCATTAGTAATAAAATGACATTTTTATGACTCAATTTTTGAAAGTTGACTATTTAAATGAAACATCTCGAAATGAAATAGTGGACTTTTTGCCCGGAACGAAGAGAGTATATTGGTCTGATAGTCGTGGGTGTTTGTTAGTATAGTCGGAATCATAACCATCCACTGCTTGTTGTCTTTTTTAATTTTTGTATATGTTACTTTTTTTGATTCTACTATAATTTCTCTAATTTATTTGGAAGGACAAAAATATTTTATAGCCAACATGTGTCGAGACAACTGAAGCATTTTGTGATATAGAGTTTCCTAGAAAGGTTCCCAAGCTATGGTTGTTTTGCTTGCCAATTGCAATTAACACAAATTATGGTTGTGTTATTCTTTGAGCAGGTGTTGTGTGAGTGCTCGCATATATATATATATATGTGTGTGTGTTTGTGTTTTTGTATAGTTTTGTGTATTTTTTTATGTGTTGTGATTAGTGAATAATAATATATCTAGAAAAGTAATACTCAAAAATAAATTAAAATATGATGTTACTTATTGGGTATTATCCGGATAATATCCATTTATTAATGGATAAAATTGGATATTATCCATTAACACCCATTAAGCTTAATGGGTGTTATTGGATAATATCCGATAACACCCATTAACTATATTTGGTAGATAATGATTTTATCCAAATTATCCGGTAACACCCAATTGCCACCCCTAGTAGGAGTAACCATTGTAACAATTTAGATTGTTGCATCCAACTTATCGAAATATACGTGAACTTATTGACATGTATCCCAACTCAACATTTGTCCTAATTACTTGGTGTCAGCTACATAATCCTCTATTGCCATTTGGTTCGATCCAATGCAAGATCGTCACACAAGCCGCACTTCTGACTCTTTCATATCCTCGTGATTGTCTATGTTAGGTTTGGTCTTCCGTATGTTTTGCCTGGTTTTTGGTATTAATACTACCACACTTTTTAACTGTGCACTTAGTGGTCTACGCCCTAACCATCTCTAGTGATATCCTCTCATTTTCTCTTCTATTGGTGTGACATTTACTTGCGCATATGACTGATGGCATGAATTACCATTAAATTTGATTTTGAAGAGGGTTGTTGCTCGTATTTTCTAATGTGATTGCTGTTTGGCAATGTAATATTTCAGGGAGAGTAGTTGATGGTAGAGAAATCACTGTTCAGTTTGCGAAGTATGGGCCAAATGCAGAACGGATGTAAGTGCTTATATGTTTTGATGTGAAGTTCTTTGTAGGTGAGGAGCTTTGTTTTACTTCCTTTTGGCATTCAATTGATTATGATCTTATCGCTGCTAATTTATCACTAGGACTCTGGCAGGAAAATAGAGCTAGAAGAGACTGTAGTCCTTCTTTTAGCGTTTTGCAGTTCAACTATTTTCTATATTTTATCACATATCGTTTGTTATATTCTTTATTTATTTACTGGATCTTATCTTTTGTCTTGCTTTTGAATGTTTGCTTCCATGCCTACGCATATTTCAGTCATAAAGGGAGGATCATTGAAAAGGTTCCAAGAACTAGAGGCAGGTCAAGAAGTTATAGCCCTCGTCGTAGGTAATGCCTCATTTCTTTTTTCGCCAACTTCATGAAGATATTAACAGTAGTATGTCAGAAGCCAGCTTTGCTAGATTGAGTGCTTTGATGCTGCTGTCTTGAATTTCTAACAGCAGCAATGTTGAGAACTTGGTTTTGCTTATTGGGGCTGCATCATGTTCTGAAGATATTATTGAGAAATTGTCTTGCTATGTTGTTTCTCTCTTTTCGTCTTACATGGTGATCTTTTTGGCATTTTCTGCTTCATGCATGTGGTGTTTGATCTGAACCTTGAAGTAAATCTTAGGTTGTGCTATTTCGGAGTATGTTGGTTTGGGTGTATTTTTTCTTTCTCCAAATAATGACTTGATGTGACTTTCGGCTCTAGGTACCGAGATGATGATTATTACCGAAACAGGAGGAGAAGTCGCAGTAGAAGCTGGGATAGGTACGAGCGTGACAGGTATCGTGGCAGGGAATGGGATTATCGCTATCGGAGTAGAAGCCGTAGCTTTAGTACAGATTATGACAGAGGACGTGGCAGGGAGCGCTATGAAGATGATCGATGGAGCAGGAGTCCATCAGTTGAGAGGTACTCGTGCACCTGCCATGATTTTAGGATTATCAGTTTCTTTTGCTTGTGCATTTTGTTAATATAATCTACTCTGGAATGTTGAAGTGCCCTCTGCTTTCTTTTTCCTGGTACAGTGCTAGTCCTCGAAGGAGTTTGTCCCCTCGGGATGAAAGTCCTGATGGGCGCAGCCTTCGCAAGCGATCACCAGCTCCTCAATCTCTTTCACCTGGTGGCCCTGGTCCTGGTTCTCTTAGTCCACCGCAAAAGCCAGACGAAGTGAGTTCCTGAATTAGGCACTTCGGGTAATGTCAGTTTGGAAGAAAGTTCACTGAATTTGCTATTTATTTGACCTTTTGCAGGAGTGACTGATTTTAAAAGGACAGTTAAACATGTGGGGAGTAGGAGAGCTCTTTTGCCATCTTGGTTCTCTGTGGGATTTCATGCTCATCTATTATGCATGTTCTGTTTGGAGTTCCTAGTGCTAGTTTTGGTAGAATGGGATTTCTCAACAATAAACTATTTCAGTAGGGTATTCTGGGTATGTGACTATTTTCTTTGAAATTTGTTTATTTTGGATATAGTATTGTGTAGTTCTGGTACTTATATGTGATCTAGCAACGTTATGATGTCGTAGGTTTGATTACATCAGTTGCTTTGGTGTTTCTATTCTCACTTAACCTCAATTGCCAATCGATCCAAATCCCATGGATGGCATTTAAGACAAATTAACATGTGTAGGGTGTATTGGCATTTTTCGTACCATTTCCCCTGTTCTTCCCTTTGCCCCTGCTCCCCCGGGCCGGGGGGCTTCTCTGGTTCATTATTTTTTGAGGGAACTATGGAGTTTTCTCAGTCTGGTAGTGTTGTACTAACTTGATATAAAATACCAACTGGATTTTATAGTTATGTTCGTGGAAAGATTGAATGGTGCTCATGGTGATGATGTTGTGGCTGTTGATGCTGTTTATAGTTGGTAGATAAGTGGCTGTCGTTTTGGGGCTGGGTTTGAACTACAGAATGTTGGTTGCAGGGGACAATATGTTGATGAATTCCTTAAGTAATCTATATGGTACGTTTCATATAGACATGCTCTTTCTTCTGTAACCACTTTGTGCCCTCACAAAAATGCTACTTGTTTTCCTCAATTATTTATTGGTGTTTCTAAAATACTGAGACACTGTCTAAATGGGAAATAGTTGCTGTGGTGGTCATAAAGTTGAGCAGAATAGCAGATAGAGAATATGTACTCACCTGTAGCTGATGCTGGCTATATGGGGCCTGTAATATGATTTCAGCTGACACCGCTCCTGATATTTGAATGCTGAATGAACTCTGAAACTATGACGAGAGTTCAGGGTAATAAGTTACTGGTTGGCTTTTTGTTCTCGTATTCAATTAGATTTCTTTCTAACATGAGACCTGCTAAGTTGTTTTTTGTCTTGCATCTTGCTCTCGGTCGTAGCACGTGTGTTCGTGACCGTTGCTGTGAAGTAGCAGCTGACTTGTTGTCTACTGAAAGATTTTAGTTGATTTAGTGATGGCTGTAGAGTACGCTAAGGCTGGATTGCTGTTAAGGCAAGGTTCTGTTGGTTCTTGGATCAGAGGCGTTTACCAAGCTGTTCCTGTCCACCTGATCTTAGTTTTTATTCAGCCGCCCCATTGCTGCTTTGCGGAGTTGGTCGGGATTTTGTTCTTGTTGGTTTTTGTATGATTGCCTCTTGCATTTTGGCAAAGATACCCATCATGGAGAACGATTTTAGAATTGACAATAGCCTGAGGTAAAAAGTAAGAGGTGTGAGAAAGTAAGTAACGATTGGTTTTTAAGTCCTGCTTGCAGTCTTCACGTTTGAGAAGGTTTATAATATTATTATTGTACAAACCAACGTGATATAGCTTTAATAAATTAAAAGATCATCTTAACACCATGGATTGCCCCCTTTAGTTGAACCACTGGTATTTTGTTACTTAATTAGAAGAAAAAAAAAGGTTTTAATGCCTAGCCATCAGTGAGTGGAAGACCCTAAAGAATTGAACAAAGAAGCTATATGGATATGACATATATGTACTTCCTCCGTTTCGGGGTAGAGTTTATTATTTTATTTTGTGATGTTTCATTTAAAGAATTTACTTTAAAAAATGAAAGCATTAAAGTGTTATTTTATTATTAATAAACTATTTAAAGTGTTAATTTTCTTAAAAAATCAATTTTTAAATGAGAATTCTTTGTTTGGAATGGAGGGAAGTAAAATTCATGAGTTAGTCCATCCGTACGTACATAGGGCTTTAGTATAACAAAATGGACGTTCATTTATGTAGTTAAAAAAATTGACATTAATTTCAAAATTAAATAAACCGAAATGTAGACCAGCCTTGACATCTGACATTCTTGCATGAATTCCACGTGAGATATTTCCAACGTTAAACCTCTTGAAGCACATGCACCTCCCATAAATAATGTCTATATTCCAACAAATATAGTTTCACGTTTGTACGTGCATAACCACAGCAGCGGTGCCAACACCAACATAGCAGACTAGTAAACATTGAAAGCAATAACAATCATTTTTCACCACTTGCCCTTGACGAAATATGACCAACTCAATATCAATATCCCCGGATGGAACAAGAATGGTTACAAAGGTAGCAATGTCAAGACGTAGAGGTCCGTCAAAAACATCCACAAGATATTCTACTTAGTCATCTTGGATGAACGTGTTTTTGAGAAGCAGAAGAAGAAAAACTGTTAAAATAGAACATTACTATTGTGCTGGACACGTGACACGTGACCAGGTGCACGTTTTGCAGACTCAGCTACTTAGTTGTCAATCAGAGGGGTATTTAGCGCGAGTTGATTCAATTCCAACTTTTACCCCCCAAATGGGGAAATGAATAAGATATGCTCAATCCCACAAGTAGTAACCAACACTAGCTACCCTAGAAAAAGGGGGAAATAAGATAGATACCAAATCAACAAGTACATCAATCTTGTCAACTTCAGCTAACATTACAACTTTTATGGCTTTGACCAAAAACACATTATAAAGCTGATGCAGCACTCTCTACTCCACTAAACTTAGTTTGTACATAACCTTTTATGTAAGAGTCTTCTTAGATTGTTGTTGTATTTGCTTCAGCCACGGGTATCTCCTCATATGTGCCAGCCTCCTCGTTGTATGAGTACCTGTCAAAGATAAAGCACCGAGTTTCAGGGATAAGTTGACAGATAAGTACTGTCATCAGCAAATTCTACTATCCATTTCCTGAAATTCAAATTACCCAAATATTCTACACACGGGAGAAAATCAACTTTCAATGATTCTATAAGATTGAATAGTTTATACAATGGACCAACTTCCACTTATTGTATTTCCCTCAAAATGACATTGCCACTTAATTTGCTGTGAAGCATGCATAAGAGGTTTCTTCAGCATACTCATTGAATCAACATGGGTAAGAGCTTCACATGAAGTAATAGAGGTAAGAGTCACGATAAGCATATGTGCAAGCTTAAAGTCCACTAAAAATTATAGGACTTGCTTGCATCATTAGGTTTTTGTTCGTTTTAAAATCCACCCTCAGTTTTGCTGGTGAACACTATTTCAGGTGGATGGCAATTTTCGTAGATATGTCAATTTGAACTCATAGGTTGCGCCCACATATTCAACAAGAATCCAAGTGCTATGAGGTTGGTTTTAGCTTTGTAACGGAGGACTGAGATTATGAGTTCAAGGGGACATGGGGGCGATGGTTGATGGTCATAGCAAAACACTAGGATGAGGATTCTGTATACTGATGTGGAGATCAATGAGATAGGATTTATTAATTGAAATAAAATGATAAATTGGTGGACAGTATTTTTTGTCGAGGCCGGTTAAACTTATCTGTTAACTAGACTTGATGAACATAGGTCAGAAGAAGCTAAGCAATGAAAAGTTATGCGTAATGTATCACTAGAATCGAGGCAAACCATAAGGAGGTTTCTAACAGTGTACTGAAAAGATAGTCAATAATTGAAGGTTATTGGAATAATGAAACATTCTCACTCCCTCGATCATTATCAGATCCAAATCCTTCTCTTCTGAACTCTCACTTTCCCTCCTCCTCACACTGCATTTGATATGCTTGTTTTTTTACAGCAGAGGCAGTATGACGGGACAGCAGAACTGAAGCACTCAGCAGAAGAAGCTACAACACAGTTCAAGAAAAATAAGGACAAAGAGTGTTATAAGAACATGTTAAGTTTCTAACATTGATATTTTAAATTGCCGAGTAGGTCATTGTAATTTTCCCCTCTTATATCTCTTCATAATACACAACATAAGGCTAACGTTTACCACCCAAGTGATCTAAAAGCAACCACCAGTACCATCCTTGACTAATCCTAGAAACCCCATAACTTAAGTATTGAAGAAACGTAATATCCCGACATCAGAAAGTAAATTCATCTCTTGTCCTGCAGTCTTGAAACTTAAATCTTAATAGGTTCTTCATAGAAAATTTGAAGTCCTTTCGCGATGTGTATCTGTAATCCATGACCTGATGCTGGCAATGGGTATATGATAGTGTTCTTTCTACACATGGTCTTCAGCAGTAAGAAGTTTCAAAATAGGGATTCTTTTTTCAAAGGCTGCCCCCAGCAATCCAATGTTTCTCAGACATATGAAGACTTTTGAGGCTTCCTTCAGTAGAGACAAAAATTGCAATTACCAATTACCTATATGTAGAAAGAAGGTTTCATCAAAAGATTTCTCTCTCTCAATGTGTGCGCCAATGAAAGTTATGAAACCATTCACATCAAATTATCTGGAAGAAGTAGCTCAACCGACTGCAATTTTTCTAGGTCAGATCACAGAACCAAAAGAAAAAGAAAAAGAAAGTTGTTCGAAAAACAATTCCTGTGCAAAACTGACTTTCACGTGAAGTACTAGCAGGTCTGAGATCCATGTAGTATTTCGAGAAAAGAGGGCAATCTAAGTCATGAATGTGCTACTGTTTCAATGCATCTCCCTATGTTTCTCATCTATGTACCTCTGCATTTATATGCATAGATGGGGTGCTAGAAATCTCAATGCGACCATGGACAGAGCTTCATTATTAGGTGTTGCTGATGATCCCTTGAGGACCTAACGGAGTTTTCTTGAACTAACGGAGGATGGTCTTTGTATAAGACCAGAAGAACAAATGTAGTTTGGGAAACCGCCCCATTGGTAATCTGCTAAGCATTTGGAAGGAGAGGAACTGAAGGATTTTTAAGAATGTGGAGTTTAGACATTGTTAGATTTGTACTTTGTAGGAGATATTTTTCACTTTTCATTTTTGGTGTATGAAGGAGTACCCGAGTTTAGGGGATTCTTTTGTAGAGATTGTGGATAGATTTTCCGTTGTGTAATTTTTTTTGTCGGAGTATACTCCCTGTGTTCAAAGGACGTGTCACCTGTTTTGATGTTGTGTTATATATATATATATATATATATATATATATATATATCAAAAAATGAAAACTTAAACATGTAGCTATCACAAGTTGTAGTTCTTTTCTAGCTTAATCTCATTGCCTTTTCATTAAATTAAAAATAGATGAACCAAACTCTACAATATTCGGAAGTACCAATTGCTAGATTTAGTATATCGAAAAAACAGACCAAACGCCAATAAATACTGATCGATTTGTACTTTTTTTAACCTGACTATTTTCCAATATCTTTGCCTCTTCCTGATTAAAAACCCAATAAACCCAATGCAGAAAGTTCTGTTTAGAATTGTCAAACAACTTAGTATGATCAAATTTATTAATGATAGTTCGCAAGTGAGCTAAAACCTGCTTACGCATATCTGAGTTTGAGAGGTAATTCATCCGTGCGAAAATGCTGGTTTAACAACTTTAACATGGGTAACGCTAGATAAGTTCACAAGCCAAAAAGAGAAAGAAAAGAGTAGCAGCACTTGAATAGAAGAAACTAATGATAGAAACGATTACTCAGTTAAATAAAACCATTCTGAAGACTATATCTTTAGAAGGAACATGCAGTAATAAGTTTCAATTATAAGCAATGGCTATAAATGCTTCTTCTTTCATTCATATTTTGTCAGAAATCAGAAAGATCAAGCACACAATGAAAGAAGGTTCAATGTACACTACCAAAGTCCCGATGCGGCATGACAGTACAATTTTGAAGATGGATCATAGTAGTAGCCCAAACTGCTGCTGTAGTAGTAACTGCAAAAGGAATGAACAAATAAGCTGACATAAGCCATGGCATTCAACCATGCGTGCACACAAGTCATAATGTCCTTGTCTCTGCGCAAAGATTTTGAAGTTACTTCAACTCCCAACTGAATGATTATATTCCCACTTACGCACGGAAACATAGGTATGCCAAACTTGATGACAACCTCCAATATAACAGAAAATAGATGACTTTTTTTCCTCTACTTTTTGTTGTTGTTGATAAAATAGAAGACTAAGAACCTTGGATCTAGTGGGGATCACACAGTAATTTAATGCCTCAACTAAACCAAGTTGGCACATGAAATAGAATAAAATAGTATACAGTAACAATAAAAAGAAGATGCTCAATACAATTCAGATATGAGATTGGTTCTAGAAATCAGAATTGACAGTGCAAAGGCAATTAAACATGAAAAATAGCCCACATAATATTAAAAATTAGCTACACTTACATAAGAAGTGTATCCTTTTGTATACTTCTCTGGTTAGATTAATATATTGAGGCATTTGTAGAAACAAGGCAACTAGTTAACAAATAACCATGTGATTACGCTCCTACTTGCTTATTTGTCAAGTTAGAGAATGAGTGCACAAGGATTTATCCCAGCCTGAGGTTGACAGTCTCAAGGGGATGGGATGCGAAGGGCTAGCACCATTGTGCAGCCTGAAATCTTAAGAAAGTGATCATAACAGAGACACAAGTAACACAGGCAACATGTGGGAGGAATGTTCATCACACAAATACAAGTGCAGAGAGAGAGAGAGAGAGAGAGAGAGAGAGAGAGAGAGAGAGAAATAGAGAGAGATACCCAGAAGACTCGTCGAATACATAATCATTCACTGACGTTTCACCTACAATGGGAAGCAATTACAGGTTATTCATAACTTCAATCAACTAAACAAGTGGATAGTATTTCCTATGGTCGAACGTTGAAGGAACCTTAATGCTTACTTTCAGGAGGATTAGGACCAGAGGCTGGGTTAGCAGTAGCATTTTCATCATCTTCTGCAAACATATCAACTTCATCACCACCGCTGGTTGACATGTCTGCTAAGTTTGTTCCAGTAGAAACAAAGTCTGTGACAGAGGAATCAGACGGCATGTATCCAGAATTTGTGGAGGTACCCTCTCCTCTTGCATGCACTAACCTCTCAAATCCCTCTAAAAATGAACGGAAACAAGATAGAAGCTATCAGTTAAAAGATTATTTACACGAAAACACATGTAATGAGCAGTCTGTAAATTTAAGACGCTGTTTATCCAATCAAGGGTCACTTCTTCCTATGTCATATCAAAACTTTAAGCAATGTGCCTTGACTTAACACAATGAAGTATGTGTACCCTAAGACAAGGGACAGAAGAGTAGACACTTAAGTGGAGTCCATAGAAAATTCAAGATCAGGGCTTAACTAAAACACTAGAGAAATGCATGTATTGAAAGATGGTACACTTTTAGTATTTTGAAACATAGTTTTCAAGTCAGTAATTTGAAACATATGTTTCGCTTTATCCTTTAGTAGCACAAATACTGCTTGATAGTATTAATAAATGATGAACAACTTCACAATTACAGAGATATGTAGACAAATTTCACAAAGAAGCTCCACAGAAAAATATCAAATGCAAAGTAAACTAAAAATGCAATTTCCTTAAGAGAATTACATTTTAATATGTCAAGAAAGATCACGGCCAGAAATGCAATCTTTCCTTGGAGGTCTGTGTGCAAGACCAAGGCGCATCAAGAGTGGCTTTTTTTATGTGGGAAGCAGTCAAGGGTGGGATCCTTACAGGAGATAATTTGCGGGCTCGAAGACAGATTTACGTGAACCGGTGTTATATATGCAAAAGGGCTGGGGAGTCTATAAATCTTTTTTTTTTTTTTTCATTCACAGTCCAGTAGCTAAGGCCATTTGGGAGTATGTTCTTGATCTTTTTCATATTTCCTGGGTCATGCCTAGCTCGATTGTGGACCTTCTCCTTGGCTGGCCTCTGTATAAGAGAAAAAGGAGGAGTTTTGCTGGGATGCAGCCCCTTTGGCAGTTTGTTGGACGGTTTGGATTGAAAGAAATTTTAGAGCTTTCAAAAACAAGGAGATTAGTGTGGACAACCTGAAGGAAAAAACTCTACAGACCCAGTTGTTTTGGTGTTCCAGGTCTAATCAGTCCCAGGATAACTCTTTTGTAGATTTTATTGAGAGTTTAACTGTTTGTTAACTTTGTCTATATGTACATAGGACCAGTCACCTGTTTTGACGCTTATTTATACATATCTTTTACTTATCAAAAAAAAGAAAGATGGTACCTTGGTTTTGAACACTAGTGTTAGCAGCTTGAAACATACTTTTTGCTTTATCTTAAGTAGCAGAATTATCATGAAATTATATTAACTTCACAAATTTCCTTCTTGATTATTTTGAAATAAGAATACTTGTGGAGCTAATAGTTTACTTTCTTAGCATGAGCCATTTCAAATTTAGAACATGATGACATGTCTTAAACATAGCATCTACACTTAGCATACCTGCCTCTCTCTTGAAAACCTCCTGCTTTTCATCATAAACATCTGCAGCAAATATATTGAGTATAAACCAGAAGGTTAGAAATAGTTAAAGCAATTGTTGAGAAGGAATCCTAGGTTGAAGATTAAAGCAAACAAACTGTATTCGCCATCTTCCATCAGTCTCATGGCATCTTCAGTTAGTTGATCAAATACTAGTTTCGTTTCAGGCGCCATCTTTTCCTTTCTGCTATTGGAAGTTCCCTTCAGCCTTCGCAAAGCTTGTAAAACCTGCGAAGTATTAATACAAAGACCTATTTAACATGACAATCACTTTAACGGAGACTAATATAAACCAAAGATTAAAAAAAGAATTCATACTGAGCTGCAACACCAGTATCCAAAAGTAAAAAATGCATGTGCGCATTGGTTATTTAATATAAAGATGAAATTTTATCCATGGTGTGGACAAAAATGTGAGAATTCATTAGCCTGTTGGCTTGTTACATAAAATATACATTAAGATGACCACAAGCTAGAAATAGAAGAAGATCATTGAATGGCTCAAGCCGAAAAAAGTGAGCAAAATACCGATTGCTGCATTGATTTTAGTTCATGCAGACAGGTTATCAAGAAATATGAAAGGGAAAATTATATGGTGAAAACACTCTAGCACATATGGTTAATAAAAACAATTAAGTAAACAAAAATTGTAAAATAACAAAAAAGGTAAACGAAGATGCATTATGTGCACAAATTGAGTAAATCGGGCTTTCCAAAACTTCAGTTTAGCTTATTTAATGCACAGAACTATGTGCAGCTCTTTCGACATCCAAAAATCACCTCAAAACTTTTTAATTAAAACAGTGGAATGATATATAGACCTCCAAACATGAACCAAAAATGTGATGATCAGGCATATGATATTTTTCTAGCAAGGATATAAATTGTTACAATGATATATGGCAGGAAAGCTATCAAATGATGTGATACATGGCAAGGACACATCTGAATAAACAGCAATAAAATCTGGTACAACTATTCTCATCAATAGTATCAAGATTAAAAAAATTGTGCTACTGCACCAAGGTCAGGTCAGGTGACATATATAACACAATATCTTCCTAGGAGTAAACACAAGCGTGTAGATTAGTTGGTATGGGGCTGTCTAGCTTAACCATAGGTCTCGGGTTTGAGCCATGGGAATGGAACTGCGTTTGACTTGGTAGGGAGAGCTTTACCGCCCTTGTGGTCCTACCCGGCTCCGGGATTAGCCTTGGGCCTATGTGCCTGGGGATACCTAGGGAAACCAATAAAATAAAAGAAAATATCTTCCTAGGAGTATGTACCACACTGAGTGTGCTTGTGCAAGTCAGACGTCAAATATGCTTGGTGATTCCAGCTTGATGATTTCTATTGCTTGGTATAGTTGGCCATAAACCCGAAAACTAATAATGTTACCTCAAAATAAATACTAGGATTTCGAGAAAGCTTCTTACAGTAGGATACTTAAATGTATTAGATGAAAGTAATAAAAAATGATAAAATAAAGGAGTCAAGAAACAAAATTGGTACATGCAAGAATCAATGCGGCCAGAGCTAGATACTTAAAGGGGCCAATCGGGCCAAACCAAAGAAATTAGTAGGACAAGGATGTAAAGCCTAATATTATAACAGATTGTTCTAGGAGCACAAAGAATGCATGATATCTACAGTACTCGTAGTAGGACCAAATTAGAAATTTACCGTCTCCCCTGGCTCAAGAGCATCAGCAATCCGCCTCTTCATTTCTGCAATTTCTTTAGATGACAGGTCAGCAGTCTCGGCCACGATACTTGTAACAACAGAGCTTTTTCCCTCAAATTTTGGGTCAACATCGACGCTATCAAGCCATGCATCCTGCTTGAATGCACATGAAACATATAAGCAAGTTCCATTTAGAGTGAAATCCATAGTTATGTGAAATACAGTACCTTGATCTCCCTGTTATCAATAAATTCAACATAATTTCCTGCTTGATCAAAATACCCCTCTTCCTTCTCCTTTGTTAAGTTAAACGGTTCAATCTGGATTCCATCATCAATGAATGTCTCATTATCCTGTTAAGGACCACAACAAGGTTAACAACTCTTCGATAACATATTAACAATATTTTTAGCGTAGCATATGTTTGTATGGCCTATCATGCGTCGGATAATTATGTTCCTATTGCATTAACTTAACTGAAGAAGGCAATAATATCAGAGATACATGTCATCATCTAAAGATATATATATATATATATATATACACACATGACCAAGAAGAAGATGTTCTGTTTCTTTCCATCTTGGCTCTTCCTTGCATCATCTTAGAGTATCCATTTCAAACAAAAGGTTCATAAAGTGCTGAGCTTCAGCTTCCTCCAGTACCAAATCTTGCAAATTCATCCTGAAGGGGGTAATTCAGACAGATCTATTGTTCCCACTCACCAATCACCACATAAAATAAACCTCCAAAGCCTATTAATCAATCGTAATATCGAACATGTGAGGAAATCTAACGCGCATCCGAGTCTCTCTGTACCAAGGGTCTTGTGGAAAAAAAAAAACCTAACTTTGGTGCCATTACTCAACTCCACAAACTTACTGAACGAAGTCCAACCTGCTGCAATACCCTTCTTCCCCAACCCCTCCCCATTAGGATTTTTGAATTGCCCCATTATTCTGGATCTCTGATAATCGCGATTGTTTGAAATGTTTCCTCAGAAGTTAATTGGGGCCAGGCCTTGCATTGCTTCAACCTGGGTGAAGTAGAATAACCAAAATTTTGTTTTGCAGTCAGAGCATTTTTGGAAGTTTTCATTCCCGTCATCTCCTTCCTGTGTGAACTGTGGTTGTGTTGCAAATGTGCCCAATGTCCCAACTCCCAACAGACCACTAGGGAAGGAAGCAGTTTCGGATTGGCGGCAAATTCAGTTCTCCTAATTGAGGAGTACATAAAAGAACTGCATAACTCGTGTTCCTATATTTGTCAAGTGATCAGGTGAGCAACTTAAACAACTCCTTATACAAGAAACATGCAAAAGGAGTATATAAGCACAGAAAATTAGGAAGGAATATGCATTTAGGTCATAGATGAAGTTTGAACACCCTTGTCATTTCTGTTTCAGAGGATCTTATACTTGGTGTAGAATAAATACGTCAAAGACCAAGTTTATTACTTAGGCAAAGACCTTGAGATCCTTGGTTCCAATCCCCATACTAACAAGGGGTCAAACTTACCTATCAAAAAAAATTACGGCACCCAAATGTCGCTCTACCTTCACACAAAATAGTTGAAACTTGAACGCTTAGCTCTTCATAAGATGAATGTTTGCCCATCTACTTATCGATTACATGCATGATGGTACATTGGTACTAACATCTCTCTACCTCACTATTGCACAAAACTGAATGTATAAATTTGTCATGAGACAAAAAATAGTTATAGCCATTACACAAATGCGAGTGTAGCACGCCTCTAGCGGCAGTTATTTTTTTTGACAGGTAAGTGTGACCCCTTGTTGGTATGGAGATTGGAACCAAGGACCTCAAGGTCTTTGCCCAAGTAATAAACAGGACACAGTATACAGAACAAGAAATCATATGATCTAGAAGAAAATATGAATTCGATCTTAGCATGATAAACAAGCTCCAAATCAGGTATGCCTTAATTAGTCTCATGTGTTCAACCACAAGAACAGCAATCACTCTTTTAGAATTATAGCTAGAATACAAGAAAAAACACACCCAAATACAATTTGACAGCAAAAATGTATCAGAAAAGCAAATTGAAATTAACAACGGATACCAAACAAGAAAATGGAAAACCGAACCTCGTAAAATTCCTCTGCAGGTCCTTTATCATCAAAAAACTCTTTGTTCTCTACATTGTCAAGTACAACAACATTCTGAATCCGCCTTTTACGCGATTTGGCTACATTATTAGGAATTTCCCACTCTCTTGGAGCATCTTCGGTATCTTGGGGTGCAGCCATGACCTCATCTCCAGGCTTCACCTTCTTCCCCTTCGGAAATCTCACCTTTTTCTGGCTGTGCACACATTATTTACATCAGAAACTAACAATAACATGATACCTCCAGAAAGTATATGAATTTCCTGACGTGAGCAAGCCCGCATAGAGCACTCTTTGGAGGCTAAAAAATCCTTACTATACAGTAATAAAGCTCTAATTGCAACACTTCTTCCCCTCCTGAATTAACCTAAATATATTGAACAAATGGTATTCTTTTCATCTCTTTTTCTTTATAATTCAAATGCAAACGCTTGGTTCATTCCGTTATGTTCCCATGGATTTTGCAAGAAACCACTAACGCAGTGTTTGGGAGCTCAGAATCCAAGAACCAAGACATAAAGTTGGAATTGGAGCTCCTTCAGGGTGTGCTCTGATTCACCTAGAATTCTACAACCAGTGTTTGAATTTTAGTGTTAGGTTGCATGATGAAATTCACCTAGAAATCTACAACCAGTGTTTGATATTTAAAAGAAAATTACACCAATATCGGCTAAATTTTGGGTATTAAAAAATTGAACCCCATTTCAAAAGTTCTCTATCTACTGCAACATGGTAGTATAAAGATCACTCGCCACTTGTTAGATCACATATACAAACACATCTTTAGCTCCGGTAGGAACCAACTGCCACCAAACCTCCAATGTTTCCAGTGAGGACCCAAACGATCATTGTTCATTGAATTACAAACAAGTACAACCACTCAAACCTTTCGCTTCTCACTCCAAGTTCC
This sequence comes from Codonopsis lanceolata, assembly GCA_013146195.2. NCBI lineage: Eukaryota > Viridiplantae > Streptophyta > Magnoliopsida > Asterales > Campanulaceae > Codonopsis > Codonopsis lanceolata. Next base: position 106,060,670 of record CM028381.1, on the reverse strand, counting down.
AAGTGTTTTTATTTAGCTGTGCCCCCTCCCCTCTCTCTATCTTTCAAGAGGTGGAAGTGCTGGCGTGGTGGTCGGTTCAGGTGAACATCCCATCAATGATTGGATTAGGCAGAGGTACGCATCGCCGGCAGTGTGTGCCTAATTTCTCACAATTGCCAGTCCACTTAGGCGGACGTCACCAGCAGTGAGTGGATTTAGCAGAGGTAGGCATCAACGGTAGTGTGTCACGGCCTGTAGTCGGATGGTGCTATGTGGTTCTCTCGAAAGAGAGAAAAGAAAAGCGTATTAGCGTGTGTTTTGGTGTGCATTTGTGAGGAAGGGTCTCAATTCAGGTTTGAAAATTCTTACCATCTACTACAGAATTCAATTCCTAGAAATGGGAGGCCATGGAATAATAATTCAATTTAATTCCAAACCCAATTTTATAATCCATTCAGTAGATTTACAATCAGAGAGCTCAATTCCAAATCCAAGCCTTGAGAGTGAGGCTCCCAAACACACCTTCGGTTCAAACAAAGAACTATATTTGCTTGAGTTCCAATTCTTTGGTGTGAACTCTATAAACCCAAACCTAATGGAATAAGTCTAACTCCATCATTCCTCCATATAATCAGCAATTCAGCATATGATTGGAGAAGGAAAAAAAACAAATAATGATTGAAAGACAGAAGATAAATTGAAAAATTAATTCATTGACACAGTGGACAACACCAAAACGAGCCTGGCTGATCAACTTCGAGAAAATTCAATAATAGCGATGAATACTGGGGGAAGCTAGGGCTTTGCACAGACAGAAAAATCACGCAATGATATAAATACAAATATATATAAATACATATATATATATATATATAGTAATTAATTAGGAGATAAAGTTACGGAGGGGCTTTATCAAAGTCGTCGATGCCGGGGAGCGGTCGCTTTCTTGACGGCGGCGCGTCCATGGTCTCCCTGCAGTGAATCCTACCGGCAGCTTCTGCACGTCACTTCAAACGTGTGTGTGTGTGTGGGGAATGCTTCGAGCAGCAAAGGTGGTACCGGTAGAGTCCTGATCACCTGTACCAACCTTATGTACCCCAACATGTGCCACTGATCAGACTATGCCACGTGGCCTATTTTTTAAAACCCGTTAGCTAACAGATTTGGGAAAAAAAAAACGTTTCACGATCAAATTATGTAATGGGTGGCGCTATTCCGACCTCCACCGATTCTTCCAAATTGACCTTTCATTTTAATTTTTTTTTAATAACAAAAATACTTCAAGTTTAAAGATAATTATACATTTAAATCTTATAAGTAGACTTTTATTCTATTTTTCCAAAACAAACAACCTCTAAGTAAATCCCCATCCAAAACAAATATATTCTCTTCTTCCTAACTCATTATTCATTTCCTTCATCCCCTTCATTCTCATTCTTCATTTTTCCCCCAATAAATCCTCAAGTCTTCCCAAGACATTCTTCTTTAAACTTTTTTTCTTCATCAACTAAATATCTTTATTAACACAATATTTTATTCTCTTTTTATCTTCCTCTTTTTTTGTTGTGAAGAAATCACCTTCCAAAAACCTTTAATTTCAAAAAAACATAGGGCTTCAACATTGGATGTGAAGATATCAAACATGGATGAAAAACAAGTCATTATGACTTTTGTGGTAAGTATTTAAAACATTGTTGTAAGGGTAAAATAGCATGACTTATTTTGGTTTTGTTTTCCCTTTCTTGGTCCTTAAGTTTTTGACATTTTTGGAAATAAAATATTCATTATATTTTTGGTTTCTTGGTCTAAAACTTATGAGTAATTTTGGAAATAAAATCTGTGCAAAAATCATTTCCTTAAAATCGTGTCCTAGAGTCCTTATCCATTTGAAAATAGAATCTAGTAATTATGGTAGTATATTTAATTACTAATTCTAATCATTTTCTATATTGGAGTTTGTTTCACTCTTTATGTGCAGGTCTCCTTCATAGTATAAATAAATAGACATGGGCGGTGAAGACGCGTCGAAGAGAGAGAGCGAGAGAAGGCAAGGCGGCATATTTAGAGTTTAGAATTCCGGCTTTGGCGGCGAGAATTTGAATGCGACTCAGAATGTTATAACATTCGGAACTACATCCTTTCTTTGGAATAGTTTGTCTTTCTAGGGATTCTAGGAAGCGATTTTTTCTTCCCACATTTTTACGTGGGTTTTTTCTCTCCAAGACTTGTTGTCTTGTGAGAGTGTTTGGTTTGGTGATTTCACGTGATTTTTGTAAAACAATTCATCGTTTTTAGTGAAATCTTTTTGGCGGTTTGGTGATTTCACATGATTTTTGTAAAACAATTCATCTTTTTTAGTGAAATCTTTTTGGCAATGAAGTTAGATCTACAAGCATAGGCTTGTAGATTGTTTGGTAATCGTTGGTGCTTATTTTCTGCTTTATAATTAAAGTCTTCCGCTGTTTATTAATTTTTTGACCAATGCACCTTCCAGTGTAGCTTCTGCACAAGCTACATTGGGAACTGCATTGACAGTTTAGTGAATCCTAGTTACTGTTGATTTTTACAGTTGTTTTGCTTAAATTTGTGTAAAAAATCTTTTTTTTCTTTTTAAAAAATAGGTCCTCATCGTAAACGGTTCAGAATTGTAGATCATAACTTTTTTGAAATGTTCGGCTTCATCCAACTGAACATTTTTGAAATGTTCGGCTTCATCCTACCGAATATTTTTGAAATGTTCTTCTAGTTCCAAAATGTTCTGATGGAACCAACCGAACATTTCAAAAATGTTCGGATAGACAAAGTCGAACATTTCAAAAATGTTCTAATTAACCATGCTGAAAATTTGTCATTTGTGCGAATTTGTCTAAACTGTTCGAGCCTATCATGCCGAACATTTCGAATTTGTTCAACTAGTGCTGACCGAACATTTTGTAAATGTTCCACCTGTTGTAGCCGAACAATTTTAAAAAACTAAAGGAGCTTGTGTTTTTGATAGATTATTGTATTTGGTAACATGATTCAAACACATTGTCAACAAATCCTAGTGTTGATGGTCCTACTAATAATAAGATTGTTAATGTTGAAAATAATGCGATAGTTCATATTCAAGATATTGTGACGGATTACACCGATGTCTTCATGACACACGAATTCTTTTCATCTCGCCAAATGTTGATTGATTAGGTGCGTGCTAGGGGGAATGAGCTTGAAATGGTAATAATAGTTAGGAGGTCAGACAGTGGTGTGGGTAAGAAAAAGCCTCAGGTATTAATGACTTGTGAAATTGTTGGTCATTACAATAGACGTAAGAAATCACAAGCAAATGATGAAGATCAAATTGGAAAGATCATAAATAAGCCGGATCTAAGAAGCTTGGTTGTCCATTTAGTTTAAGGAGCAGAGAAGTGTCAGTTGGAGAATGATTATTGGTTGTGAAGTGCGATGTCCACAATTATGAACTTGGAGCGTATAAAGAAGGTCATTCATATGTCGGTCGATTATCAAAAGTTGAGGAGGAATATGCGGTTGATATGACACACGCCAATAGTAAACCAAAGGACATTTTGGTGCGTTTGAAAGAAAAATTTCAAGAAAATAGATTTACAATAAGGACGGTCTACAATGCACGTTTGAAAAATAGAGTTATTGAGCGTGAAGGTCGATCACAAATGTAGCAACTTATGTTTATATTGGAGAAGCATGAATATGTCCATCATCATCGGCAGTGCGAGAAGACGAATATTGTGAATGATTTGTTATTCGCTCACCAGGAAGTGTTGATTTATTGTGTGTCTTTCCGAAAGTCATATTAATGGATTGCACATACAAGACAAATAAGTACAAGTTACCTTTGTTGGAGATTGTTGGTGTGACGTCTACAAATATAACCTTTTTAATTGCAACTGCTTATTTAGAGCATGAGAAAACAGTAGCTATACGTGAGCGTGCACATGCTTGAAATCATTGATGGACCAATGGAGCATGCCTAATGTGATCGTTACTGACAGAGAAATAGCTTTAATGAATGCAATTGAGATAACGTTTCCTACCTTGAGATATTTCCTTTGTCGATGGCACATCAATAAGAATGTTTTGACAAATTGTAGGAAAATATTAACGACTAAAGAAAAGTGGGATTCGTTTAATATGTTTTGAAATTTGTTGGTAAAGTCTGATATTGAGTCGCAATATAATAACTATTTGGGAAGATTGCAATCTGAGTTCAAAGATTATCCAAGTGTCATCAAATATGTGACGGATCAATAGATTGAGTCATATAAAGAAAGATTTGTGTCATGTTGGACAAATAGTGGTGTATAGTAGCAGTTCGGAATATATTTACATGTGTGCGCGTGTGTGCAATATCTAAAAAGCAGTAAAATCTTCTTCTTTTTTCATATATAAAATAGAAAATAAAACAGATATGGCATGTCTTACTGTTATTTGTGAATTTTCTCGGCTTTCTTAGTTTGAGCGCAAGCAAGCAAGCCAATCACATTAAGCACCGACTCTTTTATTGTGCTACCCGAAATTGATCATAATCCCCAAAATAAAATGGCAGAATGAATGCAAATATATACATATTTTGCGAAATAAAAATAATAAACGGAAAAAAAAAATATAGAGCCGAAAATGAAGCAATATTAAAATAAAGCACCGGCCCTTTTATTGTGCTACACGAAATTTTATTGCAAATATATATATATATATATATATATATATATATATATATATTTAAAAAATACATATTTTTAAACATACATGTAACAGTTACTGGAACGAAACTACTGCAAGATGGAGGATCATATCCACAAATATAGACATGGATGTATAGGAACACAATATTCAAATGCATAAATTAATATAACAAGCATACTTTAGCCAGAAATAAAGAAAAACAAAAAAAAATTTATGAGTTTAGCCATCCATTTTTATTTAAAATAAAAACGATCTCCCCAGATGAGTCGCCACTGTGGGTTCCCGGGACTGCGCCCGCGCGCCCTTGGATAGGGGTGCGCGTACGTGTGGAAGCGGGACACCACTGCTCTCATTCAATCCTCCCTTGTTTAGGGGAAAAAGAAATTAAAAGTGCGAGAGGAGTGCTGTCAAAATAGCGCGTTAAATACGCCTCGGTAACTTCAGTGAATTTTTGGTCCAATATGGGAGCTTTGGGTTTTCTACATCAAGTTATCCCTTTTTTAGGGGATATCAGGATATATGAATACATCACCCTTTCATTCTCATTCTCATTTTTTTAGGGGAAAACGGAAAAGTGCAAGAAAGAATATTGCGATGCCCCATTATGGAAATTGCCTTATGGCCTATTTCGGATCGCTATGAGTGCTTTGAGTTTTCTACATCAAGTTATCCCTTTTTTAAGGGATACCAGGATATAGGATTTCATCACCCTTTCATTCTCATTCTCCCTTTTTTAGGGGAAAACGGAAAAGTGCAAGAAAGAAGTGTTGCGACGCCCCACTGGATCCAAAATGTTTTATAGAGTCGTCATCTTTATTTTAAGGAAGAAATAAAGAAAAAAAAAACAGAGATTGCAAAAACGGGTTCGGAGGCTAAGTTACGAGTTGGGAAGGTGCTAGGCACCCAACTCGCCCTTTTTGTCTCAAAATCGGTTTTTGGCTAAAGTATGTGTTATGTTATATTTATTTAGCAAATAAATAAAGTATTAAAAGTCAGGAAATAAAAGCGAATACATCCATGGCTACATTATTTACGAACTTGCAGCTGTTTCCTTACAATAATTACAAATACATTTAAAAATATTTGGCCATAATAACGGCTCTTTTAAATAGTATTTCCTAACTAAATCTGGGCAGGACAACGACTTATATTTTTACATTGGGCCGGATTTGAAAATAACTTTTTACATTGGGCAGCACAGAGCGTGATGTGCTCGCTCTGTCCTTCTCGAGAGAGGGAGTCTTATTTTATACTCCTGTTGTTGCGGTTTGGGCAGAGTAACGACTTATTTTTGGTGGTTTTGGCCTTTTCATTCGGGTAGAGCAATTGCTCTTTCCGAGGTTTTTGGACCGGGGAAATAGGGTGGATACCTAACTAGAAGGCTAGGGATCGCTTTGACCGGTTGGACTTACTTTTGGCAGAGTTTTGGCAGGGTTTTGAGGTTTTATGGAAGGATCACTCCCTATCTCACTTCGCTCTATAATTTCTCAGCGTAACAAAGACGCAGAGAAATTTTATCGGTGTCTAAGGTGTGTCTGAAAGTGAACCCCGAGCTTTCTATTTATAGGCTAGAGGAGGGACTCATCGAGGATTACAATTTCTCTCTTGGCGCTTCATTTCCTTGTACACCGCGCATTAGAAGCTGCACAATGCGTTAACTGGGAAACAATTGTAGCTACACTGTAGCTCTCTGGGCGCTGCCATAACACTCTATGGGCGCCGCGCCAGCCCACTGTTCCAGGTTCCAATTTTGACGCTTTAACCCCTGCATTTTCTGTTTTACGCATCATGCTTTGCCTTTTGCATTTTTAAATCCTGTAACTTGACATTTTTTAAGTTTTAACAGGTCTTGATATCACATGCCAGAGTTACATACCAGGGGTACGAAATTGGGGTGTCTACACACCTACTTGCAAGATCCTGACCTTCGTAATAGTGCACGTTAGGAATAGTTGTTGTACACATTTGGAATCGCTCAAATATTCATGCCTATTTGAACAGAATACACACCATTTAACTATAAATACAAGTATACAAATTAAAATTAAAATACAAGTATACAAATTTAACTATAAATACAAGTAATTACCTTCAATAATGTGGAATATCCCGCCATTTGTCTCGTATTCACCTCTGTTGCACTCCCTAGATGTTTATATAGAAAGACTAGGGCTACCACTCCCCATGAGTAAGTATGCACAACATTCAAATCGTTGAGGAACTCCAAGTAAGTTGTGCTAACCCTACTTCCGCTCTTATTAGCAAAAATTGTACAACCCAACATGTATAATAAATAAGCGCAAAGAGAGAAAGCAACCATTTCTGGATCCTTAGACAATGCATCCGAAGCAAAATGGGTGCGTAGCCATTCTAGCCTCATAGATGACCCTCTAGCACCACGTATTCCATCTTGCCTCATCTTCAGACACTCCTAAATACTGACAAAGAACATCAACCGAACTTTGCGCAAAAACTGAACCTTCCAAAAAGACCGACTTCCCAACAATTGGAAGACCAGTAATGCAGAACACATCATCAAGTGTTATAGTCATCTCACCAAATGACATAGGGAAGGTATTAGTCTCTGCATGTCACCGCTCCACAAAGACACTAACAAATACCTTATCACTTTTCATATATGAAACATGCCTTAACTGCACTAGTTTGGTCGCAATAAGAGTGTCCCTCCATGGTTGGGAAGTAGTTTTTGTGTTTACTTTCCATGCTAAAAGTTTTTGTTTGTGGTTGTTCACCTTTAGCACCGGCTGCCCTTGATATATATATGTACAATTATGTGTTTCGGGTAGAAATGAAGTACACTTGGTTGTGATAGACCTCCAGGACATGGAAAAGTAATCAGTGGCTCTCCATGTTACTCCATTGGTTCAGGTTCTTCCTCCTCGACCTATCCATGTGCTTGTGCATGTGCCTGTGCTTGTGCCTCAGCCTCAACGGGGCCTATGCTAGTGCCTCGGCTTGGGCCTGTGCGTCAGCCTTTGCTTTTCGAATCGAGGCAGTGGGTCTAATCTTCCTCCTCGGGTATGTCTCTGTACATGTAATTCATAAATTAACATGTTAGTTCATCAAGTTTTGAAATTAAAAAAGGGACAAAAATTCATAAACCAAATTGTTCGGCTACCACTGCTGGAACATTTTGAAAATGTTAGGCCACCTACGTTGGAATAGTTTGAAAAAGTTTGGCCACTAGCATTGGAACATTTTGAAAATGTTCGGCATCTAACGTTGGAGCAGTTTGAAAAAGTTCGGCCACCAACGTTCGAACATTTTGAAAATGTTCGGCCTTTACATTGGTACAGGTTGAAAATGTTCGTTTGACCAGGACCGAACATTTTGATGATGTTCGGACCCCCTCTACCGAACATTTAGCCCTAGTTCCGTCGTTTATGCCCGAATTTTTCCAAACGAAAATCAAATTTTATTCAATATATTCAACAACAAAAACGTGAAGATGGCTTGTATAAACACACCAAATCAAACTCAACTCACAAATACATTGCATAAACACTCTAGCATAAAACTAAAATCAATTAAAAATACATACCTCTGTCCATTTTTCAATTGAATGAGGAGATGAAGATGACTTTTTGGTGAAAGGATTGCGTAAAAGAAAGAGGATTGCGTTAGGCTAGGTTGAGCGTGTGTTGAGTGTAGAAGCTGTCTTCTTCGTATGAAGGGGGTTATCAGTTTATTTCAAGATGGGTAGTGGGGTGTTAGGTTTTGAGGGGGTCAATGTAATATTGTGTTTTCAAAATTAGGAAGGGTAAAATAGGAAAACAAGGGGGTACACTCATAGGTATCAAAGTATTTTAAATTAAGGTGGGGGTATACTTATATGGGGGGTCAACTTGGAGGATCCGGGGGTCAAAATAGCGCGACCCAAAAATAAAGGTAAAACACACAAATGGGCCACCCAACTTTTTCACTTTTTGCAATTCAGCCACCAAAAGTTTGAAATGTCTTTTTGGGCCATCCAACTTTAGTCATGTTGCAAGTGAGCCCATTTTTTAGATGGATGTTAGATTTAACCGTTAAGTTATGTCAAATATATATTTTGCCCTTCTAAGCATAATTTTTTTCCTATTAGAAATCTAAAGGATCTAACTGAAAACACAAACAAAAAGAAAGAACAATTATAATTAAAAATGGGTCAAACTGTAAATAATAGAGCTTTGGAGTTACATATTTGGGTCAACAATGTTCATCTTCATCTCTCTAATTTGGGGAAAAAATCCTAGAACCCAGAAAAAATAAATTCAAAAAAATTCGGGAAGATGAAGATGCTACCACCTGCAACCCCTACTGCATCAAGGTGCCACCACTCAACCCATCGGCACCACCCATACCCATACCCAAATCAGAAGGAGAAACACGTGGAGAAGCAGGGGAAGATTCAGAAGAGTTTTGATTCGAACCCGTTGATACCTCGATGACCTTTCCCATTATACTTCTGAAACAATCTTGTCTGCATCTAAAGTGGAAAACTAAAAGTATAGAGTAAGGGGGACGGCTACCCTAGTAAATAGCGATTTTTCTCTCTCTCTCATATCTCTCACGCTCAATAGGCCTCCTTCTCAGTTTATCCCTCTCGACAAACCCAATAAACCCAGCAAAATTCCCTCAACCCCGAGATCACTCTCCCAAATTCGGGCAGAGTTCCGCCTCCTCCATCTCTTTCCATGCCAACCAAGCAAACCCTCCCTCAAATCCGATAGTCAGATTCTCCATCGCCAGTGAATCATTCTTCAATTTTATCTCCACCGACCAGAAACATCCCCAACCTACCATCTCTATCCCCAATCGCCATCACCCCTATCACCAACTCAGTCCAGCAGCCCATTTACCTCCGCCCAACCGCCATTCTCCATCGCTGACGCCAACAAAAGCGCTAACCTTCCTTCTTCGCTTCCGGCCAAATCTAGTCATGGTAATCTCCCCGTAAGCTCCCTCTCCGGTTCTCTTTTTTTTTTTTCAACAACGCCTATCCCCCAAATCCTCCATAGTCGTCGTCTTCAGTCCTATTGTCTCCATTCGATCTTCAATATCAAAAGTATAGTTGAAAAGGTCCTGCTCCATCTAGAGTCATGATGAGAAGGAATATCTCATGATGAGGATGAATATCTGGGTTTTGTTTGGGACAAAAGAAGAAGGAATATATGGGTTTTGTTTGTATGAACACATGTGTAACCAATTGAAAAAGAATTCTATCTCTCTAATTTTAATGATTTTATTTTTTGTGTTCTGAGATTTTTTCAACTTGATTTTATTATTGTTGACCCTTAACCCCCAAAGTTTTATTATTTACAGTTGAATCCCTTTTTGATCATAATTGTTCCTCCTTTTTTGATATTTATAGGGGTAAAATAGGAATTTGACTTAAAATTAACGTCATTTTCTAACGGGCGTTAGAAAATAAGATCGCTTGCAACAAGACTAAAGTTGAATGACCCAAATAGATATTTCAAACTTTCGATAGTCGAATTGCAAAAAGTGGGAAAGTTTGGTTGCCCAATTGTGTGTTTTGCCAAAAAAAATTAAAAAGGACAAGTAATTAGAGACGGAGGAAGTATCATGAATTCATGATACGAGGTTAACTCAACCGCAATAGTGGTCGGAAGCTCGGAGCTTAATCAAGCTTTAATAAGTCGAGCTTTAACCTTCCAAATTCATTAAACAGTGGTACAACAGTTGGCAAAAAATGCGCTAATTATGTAGAACATGCAAAATATGTACAATTATTACCAGATGCAACAATATGTTGTTTCTGGCCTTTATCAAAGTAATAACAAGGAAGCATCAATAACATTGTTCCTAATCCCCCCCTCGGGAGTATTTTTTTTCCTCCTAAAGAACGGTTTTGGACCTGTTTATTCTGCTCATAGTTGGGCCCTCTTGGCTATCCTTCGTACCCAAAAAAAAAAAAAAAGGAAACAAAGAAGAAGAAGAAGAAGAAGAAGAAGAGGATTTTACATTTTGCAAGGAAAGAGTAGAGCACAATAATACAAGAAGGAATGTGCTAACACTACAGGTCACTCCCTAGCCGAACGTGACTCTTTCCCCCCTAGTGTCTGAATTATGGCTTCTAGAAGCTTGATCTCCTTATCTCGCTTATAAATCTCTTCTTGCTTTGCACGCAACTCTTCCATGTGAAGTTCAAATACTTCTGCATTCAAGAAGAAGAAGGTAATTGAAAACATATAAAGGAGTATATACGACTGTTTTGGAGCTACAGGTCCAGTTTATATGCCTTTATGCCAAGCCACTTCTTTGTAGACTTGTAGTACCCAAAAAAAGAAAGAAAAGACCACCCTCTCATGCGACAGATTTACTTTTCCCTGAATAATGTAGAATACATGTTCAAACTTTGTAATTAAATTGATAGATTGGAGATAAGGCAGATTGACTTGATCTGGTTTTGGTTATATTACGATCTTAATGTCAAATCAAATGAACTTATTTTTTTATAGGTAAGTGTGACCCCTTGTTGGTACGAGGATTGGAACCAAGGACCTCAAGGTCTTTTCTTGATAGTGACCATCTTAGTTGGTCAAGTTTGATAAATATTTCAAAAAATTTAGGGGCTGTAAGCTAGAGTTTGATAATGGCTACATCTGAATAAAAATGAGCGTGAAGAGATAGAAAAGGAACATTGTGCACATACTTGTGGTGTTCTCAAGCTCCCTTGTGATCTCCTGTGCACGCAATTCAGCAGCCTTTTGTCCTGCCTCGGCCTGTCGTTTCTCTGTACGGGCACGAGCAGCAGCTGAAATGGCAGCATCTAGTTCTCGTTCCAATGTCTCTACCCTCTGTTCAAGAACCTGCAGACGAAACAGATCCAGCAATAAAAAATCACTCTTAGTATTGCCAGAGAAAGTGTTTCCACAATTACACACAAAGTTAAGTGGGAAACACTGGAACGGCATAATCTTCTGAATTACTCAGAGCTGCTAGTTTAAGCAAATTCGAAGCTTTGTACTAAGAGCCAGTTTTCATAAAGAATTACCGAAACAGAATATGTTTTCACACTAAAAATGGAGAATCATCTTTGAATCAGTCAACCATTTTTCAGCTACGACAGTTCCCATGAAACACATGATCTGAAGATCGTGCATGACTTGAAGTGAACGATCGAAATTTGAGCACCATAATATGAAATAATAACCCTTTAAGAAAGTGTAGATTTACTTCTACTCATCAAGATGCTGCAAGCATATAGATGTTAGATTAAAAGTTTAATTGCAGTTAATTTTCATCAGGAACAATAGAACCAACAAATAAACCAGTTCCCACTTAGTTTTCTTTTATTATAATCCCTTCCCGGTTTCTTTTTTAGTGAATATTTAAGAAGTACATATGAAAATGAAAAATCTTCATACTGCTTGAGGGTGTTTAAATCACCCACATGTTGGGATATAGAAAAGTTATAGGCCAATGAACGACTTTTATGCACTTTGACTTGCATCTGGAAAGGTATTATGGGAGTTTGGATTGCTTTCAACAGTCTCATTAAGTTAGAGATAGGCCTTGGTACTCAAGTCAGGTTCTGGAAGGATTTTTGGTGTGGGGATACCACTTTGCAGGGATTGTTTCCCAGATTATATAGTATCACGGTTAATAGGGATGAACCGGTGTGTTCGTTGGTAGCAAATCATGGGGGGACAGATCTTTGGAGCACTCTCTTTCGCAGAAATCTCCATGATTGGGAGATCGATGATGCTGTGCAGTTCATAGATTTTCTCCACGGTTGTAAGAGGCAAGGCTCGAGAGAAGATAAAGTCATCTCCGAGGGCTCTAAAAAGGAATGTTTTTTGTTAAATCCTTCTATTCAAAGCTGATTGATAGGGGTACTGTTTCGTTCCGTGGAAGGTTATATGGAAAGCTGAAATCCCTGGTAGGGTGGCTTTCTTTGTGTGGGAGGCAGCTAGGGGAGTTATTGTGACAGGGAGAATTTGAGGTCTCGTGGCATGATATACGTCAATCGGTGCTACATGTGCAAGAATGAGGAGGATGTGAATCACCTACTCTTGCAGTGCCCTATTGTGAGGGAGTTATGGAGTTTGCTTTTCCTCTATGCTGGTGTTTCTTGGGCTATTCCCAGGACTGTTATTGATTTGCTCCGTGGATGGCCATTATTCAAAAGGAGAAGGAGGAATGTCTTCAGGACTACGCTCCTACAGCTATTTGGTAGATCATCTGGAAAGAGAGAAACAGGAGGGCTTTAGAGAATATCGAATCTGATATCGAAGGAATCAAAAAGAACTTTTTGATGTTTTTGCGATCCTGGTGCTCCATAGCTGACCCTAATTCAGAGGACCCTTTTTATGGATAGTTTCGGTTAAACCTTTTGCTTAGTATAGTTTCGATCTTGTATACCTCCGGTGTACTAGGACGCGTCACCTCATTTGACGCCTGTTAATATTACTCATACCTTACCTATCAAAAATAAATAAATTAAGAGCACTCTCTCTAACTTGCCCGCATATTATATGACGGTGTAGCTAAAACATTGGAGAAACTAGTGAGAGATTTTCTATGGGAGGGACATTAGGAAGTATTATGGGGTTAATTTGGGAGTCGGTGACGGTGTGTTCCACTATGAGAATGGGAGGTTTAGGAATCAAGAATCTTAAGAAATTTAATAGGGGAAATGGTTGTGGTAATATGCAAGTGAAGAAAACACCTTATGGAAGAAGGTGGTAGTGGGTAAATATGGGAAGGGAGTTAAGAGGTGGACTCCCAATGTGGTTCAAATGACATACGGGGTGAATGTATAGAAAGACATTAGGAAAAAATGGGATATGCTGAAGCGGTGGATATCTTTCGAAATCGGTAATGGGGAATCGATTCGTTTTTGGAAGGACAGGTGGTGGTGATATGGAGCTGCGAAGAGCTTTCCCATTGCTATTTAACATAGCATGTAATGAAGATGAGACTGTTAAATCGGTTGTGCAGGTTGAAGGCGAAGGTATTACTTGGAATCCATCCCTTAGAAGAAATCCTCAAGACTCGGAGATGGACTCCTTGGTGCAGTTTTTTGAGTTCCTGTACAGGCAAAAGATAAAGTAGTGGGGGAGGGGGAGAAGAACAAGGTTTTTCTCGTAAGATCTTTTTATCAGAAAATGATGAATAAAGATGGATCGTTTCCGTGGAGGAATGTATGGAAAACAAGGCTCCAGCTAGAGTAAGTTTTTTTATGTGGGAAGCTGTCAATGAAGCCCTTCTAACCAGTGACAATCTGCGTAAAAGGAAGAAAATTTATGTTAATTGGTGTTATTTATGCAAGACGGAGAGTGTAAACCATCTCCTGTTGCACTCCCAGTTGCTAGGAAGCTTTGGGATTATGTTTTCAATCTTTTCAAGATTTCATGGTTTATGCCGAGATCGTGAAGCACTTGATGGAATGTTGGTCTTTATATAAGAGGAAAAAGAAAAATTCTTTTTGGAGTGTGGCTCCTTTGGCAATGTGCTGGTCCACATGGAGGGAAAGAAATGGAAAATGTTTCGAGGACGGTGGAGGATATGAAGAAGCTGATTTTGCAGACCATGTTCTTTTGGTGTCATGAGCTGATTGGGCTGGGTTGCAATCCTTTTGTAGAATTTGTGGATAATATTTCCAGTGTAAAGTGATCGGCTTGTATACTCTTGCTTATATAATACTCTTACTTATCAAAAAAAAGTGATCAGTGATACATAGGTCGCGTCTCCTTTAGACACATATTAATACAATCTTTTACTTATCAAAAAAAGATTTATCCCCAGAAAAGAAAATTTTAAGTAGTTTCACTGTAATGTACTTCGTAAGGACCTCAATGTATCCAACTGCAAAAATTAGGACTTGGTTGATGGATGAGTTCCAAGGTTGCATATTCTTGCCAATTTTAGCAGCCACTTTCAGGTAATTGGTCTCAACTCTCAACCATCTCCTTCATTTGCAGCTTTTTATTGATCTGCCCGTTACACTTGGAGAGTTCCTGTTTTAGATACAAATATTACAAGGAAAAATCACTATAAGGTTAGTCACTATAAGGTTAGAACATCCTGTAAAGGATTGACTTCAGCAATCAAAAATGAACTCTCTAAGTGGGACATCCTAAAATGGAAAAGAAAGGTTCTTTAACTGAGACATCCTGAAAAGGAGAGAGGGGATCTCTTAGTCGGACAAAGAGAGTAAAATGCAACACTGCTTGTTTCTCCATTTAAATAAGCCAGTACTGATTTCAAGTTGTAGATTTTCGCTCAAGCGAGAACTTTTTCAGGCTGCTTCCCCTCAACCTCTTCAGCATAGAGTTTGTAGGTTCTCATGCTTAGTAATCTATCTTCATTTGAACAACTGTTAACTGACTGAAGGCAAGAAAGCTCATGATTGGATCCATATTAAATAGTTGATCTACAATTCAGCTCAAATCAACTCATGTTCTAATTACTTGGGGACATCTACATGAATCCTTGTTTGCTGCTCTATAAGGTCCAATGCAAGATCAATGGTTCAATCACACTCACTCATACCCTTAAAGGCCTTAATTATTGTCCCTTACATCAGTTTCTGTCTTTCACTACGTTTAGCATGATTGATGCTATTGATATGACCACTTCCTGACTCTGCATTTTAAATGGCATGTGGCCAAACCATCTCAAGCAATTTTCTCTTACTTTATCTCCTATTGGGGCTACTTTTACTGTCTCAAATCTTTTTTCCAGATTTTATCTTTTCTAGTTTTAACATTCAGCCATCTTAACGTTTTCTTCTTAGCTACTGTCATTTATTAACATGTTTGTTTCTAGCTGCCTAGCATTCTGTTTCACAAAGTAAAATGGTCTAATAGCTGTGTATAGAACTTTCTTTCAGCTCAAAGAAAAAACAAATATATCAATTATATATCAATTAAACATAACAAATATCAAAAATTAGATGAAAACAAACATTTTTTTCCTTCTAACTTGTCTCCATGACCAACCACACTGAGACATGTCAGTTTAAACTCAAAGTTACGAGTCAATGAACTATCACACTTCAAACTGTCAGTTAAAAGAAAAATAAAAAATTAAGCTGATTATTTTGGGATTGCCTAACCCAACCCACATATTAGATCAAAAAAAGCACTCACCGGCAACACCAAATACCTCCACAACCATGTTGGCTTAAATTACTAACAAATTCAAAACATAATTCAACAACAACAGTCATAGAATCACTGCAAAAACAAGAAAATTGAGATGCAAAATTGAACAGATTAAACCTTGATAGTACGGGCTTGTTCGGAGCTTAGAGAAGCTCTAGCGAAAGTCTCATCATCAACGTAAACTGCTTTTTTGAGAAGAAGATTTTGGAGGGAGTCGAGATTGTTCGTCATCTCCGACAAATTGGCGATCGCTGCGCTCCATCTCTCGCTTCCTTTCCCCTTCTCCTCTTCCATTCTCGCTTCTATGTGCTTTTTTATTTCTATTTTTATTTATTTTTTGTGGTTATTAATACTATTGGGCTTTCTGTTGGGTTTTTGATGAGCTGTATATGGTCTTGATTTTGGGCTAGTGTTTGTTGATTTGTGTATTAAGTTTTGACTTCAGCGGTTTTATATGTAGGAAAAATTGCAGGATCAATTTTCATTTCCCAAGTTTATAACCTCTTGCGTATTTTTTTCAACAGCTAAAGTTAATTTTTCAAAATATGATTCCTAAAATGCCCAAGTCGTTTTCTTCCACAGCATCGGTCAACACTTTGGATTTTGAAAATCATGATTCTTGCGCAATGAAACGGGGATCGACCTGCCTGGTCAGGTCGCAGGGGTCGAAGAGACAACCCCTAAAAGGTTAATGAGTTTTCTGATTCATTAAGTACGAAATTTTAATGAAATTATGTTATGTTTAAGGATTTTCACAGTAGAGACGAAAGCAAAAGAGGAGGAATAAGAAGACTTACAACAGAGGAGAAGAAAGAAGAAGATGAGGATGGAGGATGGTCTAGTTCATTACGGATTTGCTTCACGGTGCAAGCGGGTGATGCAGTGCGATGCAAAATTGGATGATGGATTAAATTGATGCATCGTGGTGCAAAAATTGATGTATCGTGGTGTAAAAATTGATGCAGCGCGGTGCATTTGAGTAAATGATATGTATCGTATCTCAGGCTCATTAAGGGTATCGTTGTCTTTTCATCCTCAAAAATGACTTTTTCTGGTTTAAAAAAAACGATAAACTGTAGCGATTAAAAACTTTGAGAAGAGACTAACTCGAATTTACCCCTTATATGTATGTGTGTGTGTGTGTGGTCTGTGATGTCGTTCGGTGGATATCTAGATGTTTAATCTGCAAAATGGAGCACCATGAGTTGGCGAGGAGAGTTCCTCGCCAAAACCCTTCGATAAGCGAGTAAGTCTCGGTCGAGAAAAGAGGGAGCGTGCCTCCCGTGCGTGTCTAAAAGAAAGAGGGAAATGGAGAGTGTAAAAGAAATAGTCAATAAGGAGGGAGGACCCCTCAATTTATAGTATCTCATGGGCTTTAAATGGTTTGAGTTTGGGCCCTTCTTTTGTTATGAGTCTAGCTCAAGACTTTTTGGGAAGCACTTTAGAGTGTGTATTTTCGATGCACATCAATATTAATAAATAAACTTTATTCGAGCGGTGGAATTTTGGCTTAATTCTCAATTTGGTTATCCTACTATTTTGAAAAGTCCGTTAAACTCACTGTACAATTTTTTTCCACACTTTAATCACTGTACTTTACAAAAAGTGTCACTTAGTCACTCAGTCTATTTTTTTTGGATTAACTGTTTAAATTATTTTTGAAAATCGAAAATACACTTACTATTTTTGAAAATCGAAAATCGAAAATACCCCCACCCCAACCCACTGCACCTCACCTTATGTTGGAACATGAATGTTTATAATTACTTAAATCCATTAATTAGACTTTAGAAAATAAAATAATAAGTAATAATCAGTAAGGACTCATAGAAACTCACCTACTGAATTCAAATCACCTTAAAAAGATATATTTAAGTAAACCCAAAAGGTTAAGTCACTTAAATCTTGCATGTTTAGAACTTTAGTTTGTTGTTAATTAAAATGAAATTGATTAGACTTTAGTAATTAAAATGAAATTGATTAGACTTTAGTAAGTCTAAAGTTCTTCTACTAAAGTTCAGCGGGTAGACTTACAACTAATGTTTTACCGCCTTAAGCAAGATAAAATAAACTTAGACTAAGGTAGGCCACTCTTACGAGTCTTATTCTTCTATTTGTCGTGTCTTAGTCATCAGTAGCTAGCTAGCTAGCTACTGATCCACTCACTTAACAACCACAGTTTTCTAAAAACATTTTCTTACACGTGCTGATATTTTTATACTAGTTTTCACCCGATATGCTTTTCTATACTTAAATCCATATCTACTAAAAATTGTACGCTGATGGAATAATGTGGTTCAAATTATATAATGACTTTAAACGTCTTCAAACTTTGGTTAAAAGTTTTCAAAAACAATGTTTGTAAAGACACGTGATCTTAACTATCTTTTAAAAGACACTTAGCTAAAAACAACATTTCGTTAATAGATGAATCCATCTGCTGTAGGCTGTAGCTAAGTGATCAGCAACTGGTATCTTCTGATACTCAGTGTAAGTCACCATTTTATAAGCCACTATATCTACTTACACTTTTTTTATTAAAATACTTAATTACAAGATTTCATATGAATATTCTATTAAACAGTATTTTAAACAAGTGTTTTGAAAAACACTTTTAGCTATTCTCACGTATTTATTTCTTGGCTATCTAAATTCAAAACATGAAACTGATCAAAAGGAGACTTTTTGTCAATTCATTAAATTACTCAACAGTTTACCATTACATTAAATATTCAACAGTTTATCATATTTTCTAGCTAAACCACTTTCTTTATTATCTCATGTTAGAGATATCTACTCTTCTTATTTTATGTAAAAAGATATTTAACCTCTTTCTATGTATTTATGATCTTATGCTAGGTGATAACTTCTTTATCAAATCCTCTTCAAGATCTCTAAGCTTTAAAAGATAGATTTTATCATCACTCTCAAAAGATCATCTATGCTCTATCAAAACGACTACATTTCAAGGATCTCTATATTAAGCAGTTTGGAGCAAGGATTGAAAAGGAGAAGAACTGGATCGAAACATTTCTCTTATCCCATCAAGCTACTCCTTCCTTGAAATGTTTCGGTTCTCATGGTGGAAGATATAGAGAAAAGAGGATTTAAGGGTTGAAGAAATCATTCATCACTCAAATGATATTCTTCTTTGATTTGCTTCAATTCAGGGCTAGACACTCAACTTATTATTTCAAGGAATTCTTTCCTTGATGTGTTCTAGTCCTTAAACAATTGCTAGACGTTCTTTCACTTCTTATTCCTTTCTAATTCTTGTTTTGACAATCATTGTATTCTTCCACACATCTTCCTAATCTTAAAAGAAAAATTGATTGTTGCACAAGTATGATTGTTGTTAAATCATACTCCTCAAACATCGGTTTTGTTGTACACAAATCCATTAGTGCTTACTTAGAATTTCAATATGTTTAGTGCACTTCAAAATCCAAGTTTGACTAACTTGATAGTGGACGCAACAATTTTTACAATGTGAACCACTCCAAATACTCTGTTCTGCTACATGTTGTTTTTACTGTTCATACACTTAAGCAACTTCTATCCACTTAAGTGTTTAATAGTTATATTCTTGAATTATTTACTTAGTTGTTTTATAGTTTGTCTTTTAATTCAGTCCTAATATATATTAGTGATCAAAAGAAAACCAAACCAAACTATTTTCAAGTTCAACAGCTGCTACATACTGATTTTACAGCTGCTGAAAACTTATCTTTTCCGCTATAACTTTTAAAGGTTTTCAAAATGACATTTAAAGTTTTAAAAGACTATTCACCTCTCTAACCTTATTTTGTTGCTAACTGGACTGACACCTTACCTAACCGGTCTTCGTTCTTTAGATTTTGCCTTTTCTTGATTTCCCTTTGCAAGCTTTTGTAGATCAAAACCGAATCAAAGTCCCAAATAATCAAAACTCAACTATTGGTGAATAGTAATCAATATGGTCAACATTATCATTCTCCTTTTGTACCAAAGATGAAAAATCATTAGCAGTATTCACTTTCTTCGCCTCCAAACTGGAATTGTTAACTTTTTTCTCTCTCTTCCACAACATCTTTCATTGCAAAATCCCCTAGTTCTAGTTCATATGGTAAGGATTAGGTGTAAAATTCCATTTACAAGTACTTAATGACTTCTTTAAATTTTGGTTGAGCCTTCTCTATTCTCCAAAGGGTAAACCTTTAACTCATCATCATATTTGGACTCTTCCATGCATCCATTTATGTAATTGCAATCGAGATAAAATTTCATTTCAGTTTTCTATTAGATTTAATTAAGAGTTTTTTACCTAGGGCTTTTTTTAGCTTTATTATAATCGGGGGAGTGATCGTTCCGTCGGTAATTAGAATATTTGACGTACGTTGAATAGTCAGAACTGCAACCCCGACTTTGGATCCCGCTAAGACTGCGACTATAACTACAACTAGGGCTCTGGCTGAAACTACGACAGGAATACCCATTCCCTATGTGGTTACGGATATGATTAGGGCTTTAGCTCAAACACAATGTGAATAGTCGTTCCCTTTGCGGCCTCGACTAGGACTTTGGCTCAAACCACTACGTGAATAGCCCTCATCTTTGCCAATGCAACACCAATCTGAGGGAATTTGAACTATGGTGGATGATATTGCCATTTGCGGAGAGTGAATAAGACTGAAACATGGACCATATGGATTAGCCTTTTTTATTTTCTATCTGGGTTCATATTTAATTACAATATGAATTTGATTTAGATGAATGACGATAAATTTTGTTTAGATGAGTCTTAAAAGAGTCTTGTTGGATGAAGATGAATGGTAGTAGTAAAGCACAAAGAAAATAGATTTTAAAAGGGATGGACAAGGCCCACGTACACATCATGTGTTAGTGAGGGGGGTATTTTGCTATTTTTGCAAATTTCCGTCCAACTTAACTAACAAAAATTACTTAAGTGATCTTATTGAACTTTCAGACTAAGTACACTGATTAAAGTGTTGAGTGAGCTTAGCAAACTTTTCGAAATAATAGGTTGACCAAATTAAGAATTAAGTCTGTAATTTTATGATAAACTTATGTTTTGGTTTTGTTTGCAAAACATGTGATTGACTAAAAAATCTTAATTATAATGTTTCATGGATAGTTATAGCTGTCAACTGGCTTGGACCGAGCTGGAGCTCGTCGGGTTTGGATGAACAACGGTCGTGTCGGGCCGAGCCTTACAAAACTCAAGTCCAGCTCATACCCACCCCAGGCCTTTGGACTAATTTTTTTAATTCTAAACATTCACATATTAACTAATAAAACACACTCATTAATCAGAACACCTAAACGTAACACCTAAAACCCTAAACACAACACCATTTAATACATCAAATGACCTAACTACCCCTACCTACATTTACACATTACCCACCCCTCCATTAATTCCCTAAATCAACCAACCCCCCCCACACTCTCACCCATCTCCCCCTCTCTCTCTACATCCTGACCCGTCTCTCTCCCTCTCACTCCAACCCATAAATCTCACTCCAGTCCAGAAACCTCTTCTCTCACCCTTCTTCCAGAAATCTCTTCTCTCTCTCTCAATCCCTCAAAACCGAGCACAAAGTGAAAGAAGAAATCGGGCAATCCAGGTATCTCAATCAACCTACACCTCTTCTGTTTCAATTTAAGAAATCGGGCAATCCAGGTATCTCAATCAACCTACATCTCTTCTGTTTCAATTTGGACAATTTTGTAGATCTGCAGGATTTTTTTTTTTGAATTTGGCGTGACACACCTCTTCTGTTTCGACAATATTGTAGATCTGGAGGTTTTTTTTTTGAATTTCGCGTGAAAGAACCGCTACTCACCAGCGGTTGTATACACCAAAGTACCGCGATTCACCAGCGGTTGTGGCATAAAATATCCGCGAATTTGTAGCGGGTGTTTCATGCCACAACCGCTGGTGAGTCGCGGTACTTTGGCATATACAACCGCTAGTGAGTAGCGGTTCTTTCTGACTACAGCCGCTGGTGAGTCGCGATTGTTTTGATTAAAACGTGTTTTTGGAACAAAAGATATGTGATATGTGTATATATATATATATATATATATATATATATATATATATATATATATATATATATATATATATAACTTAAGTTTTCATTATTTTTTTTGAAATAAAACCAAAAGTGGGGGATGATTTGTGTTTTTTTAAAAAACATGTTTTTTTAAAACATGTTTTAAAAAAAAAACTTATGTAATAGGTGTAATATATGTGTATATATTTTAAAAAATGTTTTATAGATATATTATCACTTCATAACTTAACTTGTATTTATTTTTTTGTAATAGATGGAACCCGGACGTCGACGAGGGAAACGCCCAGAGGATGCAGGTAGAGCACGTAATGTGGTTGTGATCGCTCGTAACGCAGAAAGCTGCTAATCAAGCGCATACATCCACTAATGAGGGGGTGAGGGGGATGAAGCGCGGACCCATGTTCACAGAGATGATAAGAGGAGTTCAGACCCCATTGATATTCCATTTGAGGTTCCTTATAATGCTCCATTGAGGGGGAGAGGGCATTAACCTATTACGAGAGAGGATGAGGAGATTGAAGCATCATTAAACATGATGGGTGGTATGGGTGGCATAATGGGTTGCATGGCTGGCATGGGTGGTATGAGTGGCATGGTTGGCATGTTGGTATGGATGGTATGGGTGGCATGGCTGGCATGGGTGGTATGGATGGTGTGGTTGGTATGGGTGGCATGGCTGGCATGGGTGGTATGGTTGGTATGGGTGGCATGGCTGGCATGGGTGGTATGGTTGGTATGGGTGGCGCGAGTGGTAGTTCGAGCATGTTACGCGGGCATGGGAAGGGTCCAATGAATGCTAATGTATTTATTGCACTATGAGATAGACATTGGTTAGTTGATGAAGAGAAGGATGAGGAGGAGGATTTTGGTTTTGGTCGACAACAGAGAGCGGGCCGAGCACATAGTAGAGGCAGAGTAGGAGGTAGTGGTGATGGTGGTGATGATGACGATGATGATTCAGACGATGATGTGGATGCATATGGTTGGATGTTGATAGGGCCACATGGAGGTGGACCCAAGAACACTTAGTTACTTTCTGGATTTCGTGGTCATACTGCATCTGCAATATGGAATGGCGAGATAATTTATTATATTGACCATGATAGTATTGACAAAAATTTATTAAATTGACTACGTAGTATTGTTTTAATATTGATGAGAGATTATTTCATTATGTTCAACAGGAGAGGCCAGTATTGAGTTGTCATAGCTCCGTGGACCGCCGAACAACATTGTCTTTGTCTATAAATGATATGGAGACTATTCAGTGGATCACTAGGAGTAACATGGGACACTTGAGGGAGTGCATGTTACAACACTTGAACATGCCATTGATATCAGCCTTTGTGGAAAGACGGCAGCCAGAAACCAACAGTTTCCATTTACCGTTCGGGGAGATGACGCTGACGTTGCACGATGTGCATTACATTTTACAAATCCCAGTGGTCGGGAAACCCATTTTGGCAAGTACCAAGTTAGCCCAAATCAAGTCATCTCTAGCCATTCTCCTACGTATTCCTACTACCAAGGTGGACAGTGAGGTGAGGGGAAGTGGTATTAGATTTTGACATTGCAAGAATATTTAGGTGGCGAGACTGTGTCAGCTCAACCGAGGACGGTTGGTTATTTGTTGTGGTTGATGGGGACGACGTTATTCATGGACAAGTCGCCGAATCGGGTAAATGTTCACTTTCTACCGTATGTGATGGATATCCGTGATATGCACAATCACGCTTGGGGTGCAGCGACTTTATCATTTCTATCTGCGGACTCGGATAGCATCGAGGATTGGTTGTAGCGGATGGTCGAGTGCTTGTCTCTTCTACAGTATAAAAATGAATTGTTTGGATACTATAAAATTTAAATTTTTATTCGACGCTATTATATTTGATGCTATTTTATTTGACACTATTTTATTTGACGCTATTTTATTTTATTGTAAGTTTGGATATATAAATACTTTCCTCAATTCAGACCAAGTTGTTCAGCGACATGGACCCCTCGAGAGCCATACGCTAAGAGATGGACCTCTTCTCTCGGTGGAAGAAGAAATGATCCCGATACTCTGTTGGAGTATCGTAGAGTCCTCGATCGGATGACTTGTAAGTATTTATCATTTATAAATAATGTATCAAATAAAAGGTTGGATATTTATATTAATATTTGTTTTTCCAGGTTACTTGGACTCCTTTTACACATAGGTCATCACAGGAAGTACCGATCAGTTTGTTCTCGGGCATAATTCATTGCCATAAAATCACTGAGCCATACATGCCCGATCGTTGCTTGAGACAGTTTGGATATATCCAAATTATTCCCGGCCATGTATTCCAGCCGACGAAGGTTTATAAAGGTCCAAAGCCGTTGAAGTACAGTTGTGTCCACGATGAGATGTTTCGCAATTTCCAACAATGGGAGCATCATTCTATAAACCCCAAGAGAATTTGGATCGAGTGGAGCGAGATTCCATCCGCCACCATAGATGGTTACGAGCAGTGGTTTCGGGAACGGACACATTATCGTGTGATGCCACCGGTTGATGATGATGATGATGATGACTACACTGAGGAGATGGGGGATCATCAACCATCGTGGATCACCCACGATCGCATGCAGCCATCACAGAGGGCATCCCAAAGGCCGTCTTATCCATCGAGAGTTGTTGACGCATTTGCACGTAGATCGGCTGAGGATCGAGTCGCAGGTGTACTTCCTCAGCCTAGGGCACTCCATCGGTCCAGGCGAGATGCACTTGTTGTCCAGGGTACTTATATGTCTACTATTGACAAAGTTATTCAACAGTTTGAGGATGTATTGTGATATACTATATGTTTGTGTGATATACTTGTTGTTTGTGTGATATACTTGATGTATTTTATTTGAACTTGGAGTGTGATATATTTGTTTGGACATGATTGTTAGATAAGTTTATTTTGTTTATTTCGGCTTGTTGTGATGCATTTACAATTCACCCCTATACTTTTATGCATTTACAATTCACCCCTTGAACTTTTAGGAATTTAACAATTCACCCCTACACTTATAGAAATTTAACAATTCACCCCTACACTTTTCAAAATTTAACAATTAACCCCCTACACTTTTACAAAGAAAATATTATTGTGACAAACAAACTTTGCAAAAATAACAATTAACCCTCGAAATTAATTAATGTTTTACATCACAAAAAGTGTAAAATTAACTGTTAACCCTCTACACTAAGGTAATTAGTAAATCGATCATGCCAAATTGGCAGCTAATGTCGTATCGTTGGGTCACAAGAAAGTTCCCACCTCGGAATAATGGGAAGACGAGGTAGGGGACTTGAAGACTTCATCCCAAGTGCTATGAAATGGATACAATTCACCCACCCAAGGTCAATACTTGTGGACCAAGGTTGTGGCGGTTGTCCATCAACAGACCGTGCTTGCAACGACAACCATGTATTGCAGCCAAGCGATATATTAGACAAACAAGTCACAATCCTCTAATACCGTGTAGCAATGATGAAACCGAGCATGCCCAGATTCAACCAATGCTCGTTGAGCCGAGAGTATGCCAATCTCGCACATACCACCGATCTTTCAAGGTCACCTTCCAAGAAGTTGATGGTCGAGAGAAGTCCCAAGAGAAAGTTCTAGCATCAAGTCATTACGCACCTGATCCCATTTTTCTTCGTCGTGATAAATAAAGTGGGCAATAACTCGGAAACGACAATTTCCATCCGCTTTGACATCTATAACATTTGATATGAAAGTGATCATCAATGGTGGAAGCTGAGAGGCGTATGGAATTGAATTACCCGTCGATGCTAATGAACTACATCCTTTTCCTCTACCTCTACCTCTACCTCCTGATTGTCTTTCTGGTTGACGGTTAGCATGTTCATAACCTGTTGAGGTGAAAATTATAAACATTAAAGCATAAATCATTTACTATACACAAATGTAAAAAGTAATGTGATATAAACATTTAACATTGTAAAACCTGAGAGGTCTCTCTTTGTCGAGTTCTTCTTTGGACGCCCTTTGTGACGCACTATTTCTAGTTCCTCAATGTTAGTTGGGGGATGTACAATATCGAAAAACTATTTAGCATAGTGATATTGTTGCGATTCAGAAGTCCCGTCCATATCTGATAATAGGTTTTTGATCAAATCAGTCGCAGATTCCCTTGATGTACTCATATCTTGAACTCCGCCCATAGACAACGTCTTCCAAAACACATAGATTTGATGGGGTTCAATCGGGACATTTTCCTGCTCCATGTGCCACATTTGGCAACTACATGGTAAACCGTAACTTGTCGTCAACAAACACCCACACCTTTTAGAATCACCCAGCACTGGAATCTTTATACGATGTGTCGAATTCCAATCGTATGCTAGCAACTCAAGGGCATGAGAAGATACCTTATATCTTAATCGACAGAGAATAAACATTGAGGATGTCAAAGGATGAGCTACATTCAAAAACCTTTCAAATAGAGCCAAGATCTCATTGAACTGCAGCTCGATAGCATCGTGGATTTGATCGAATATATGATCGAAACCCCCAGCTGACGTGCATAACCATCTTTTCATCTAGGAGTGTGTACTCTCAACTCTGTAACATATTGCACAGTTACAATAAATATATTACATTCATAAACAATAAATATATTGCATTCATAAACGTATAAGTTTTACCTATTCGTCATTTGATTGCCGAATTAACATATCGAACTAAGTCGAATTAACATATCGAACAACTGCCTGAGTATGTGCCCACGCTTCTTCCATATCTCGACAATGTTCTGTGTATTCTTCCTCAGTTCTTGACTCAACTATATCCATCCACCTCTTCATAAATATTGCAGTAGATTTCCTACTTCTCAACAGGTTCCTTACATACTTCTCAACATCCTTCGCTATTTGTCTCTTACACAACATATGCTGAGACATTGGAAAGTACGCTCGTATTGCATTCATGAGAGCCAATTCTCTATCTGTGACAATGATATCGGTGGGCGAACATGAACTAATAAAACACGCAATTGATGTAATACCCAACCAAATATTTCATTTTTCTAATTCTTCAAGAATGCAAATGCGACATGAAAATTATTCCCCACATATGTAACTCCAATGATTTCCAATAACGGCAAATCATATTTATTAGTCTTGTATGTTGAATCCATAAGGAGAACGTATGAAATAAGGCTAACATCTCTTCAGCCTTCGGATGAGCAAACATAACATCAGTCAATAAAGCTTTGTTTTTTTGGGCAAGTTTCTTTGACCTGATCAACAAGAAAATATATCCACGTCGACGCATCTTATCTAAAAAATACTTCATTTTTGATTTATTTTCCATTTTCTTCTTTCTTATACCTACCAAAGCATTCTCTACATGTTTTCTCGAACTTCTGTTATCAGGATTTTCCTTTTTCAATAGATTCAGTATCTGTTTCGACTTCACATTAGCAATATAAAGTTGATCAACCCTTTCAATCTCAGTCTTTGTCAACTTCGATGCAGAAGTGTGCCATTTTTCTCCCATTGAAAGTGGATGGTTATGAGCATTGTTAAACTCACTCTTAACAACGTTCACTATTTATCTCGTGTAGGTAGCTGGGAGACGTGACAAGGACGACCGTGCAAATACCGTGACAAGGACGACCGTGCAAATAACGGCAAATACCCTTCCTGTTTCATACGTGAACAATAAGACAAGATCACCACCAAAATCGCGTGATCAATATATATATATATATATATATTATTATATATTATTATTATTATTAGCCAAAGTGTATAAAATAAAACAAGCATATTGTAAACCAATTGTGAGACCGAAAGGGCGAGTTGGATGCCAAACCCCTTCATAACTCGTAACTTAGCCCCCGAACCCATATAATCTGATATGTTTGGTTTTTCTCTGTTTAACCATAAAATGGAGGTGGCGACTTTGTAACACATTTTTTGAGTCCACAATTGAGGCCAATTGCATTCCACGCGCTTCGAAGTTTCGAAACCACCCCGCCTTTCAGTGGCGCGGAGCCGGTTAAAAACGGGGCACTCACAGTGGCGACTCTTCTGGGGGCTTTATTGTTTTCTTAAAAACAAAAGAGGGCTAGACTCTTTTTTTTGGTTTATCAATATGCTTGTATTTTCTCTATTATATTTCTTTGGTTTCTTGTATTTATATAATTTTTTCAATTTTTTTTAAAAATATATATGACATGTTCATTCATCTTATCATTTATCCATAAATATATATGCTCCATGAATATATATGCTTCATGTCATATTATTTGTACATCCATGCATGTTTGCATTTTTTTTATTAAAAAGATATCAAAAAAAAACTTCTTTCCTTTAATATCAATATGCTTGTTTTTTTTTATTTTCTCTTTAATATTTCTTTGGATTCTTATATGTATATAATTTTCAATCTTAAGAAAAAAAAACAAAAAAAATCGTTTTCAAATTAAAAAAAAATAAAACAAAACAAAATTCATTCTTTTGAAAAAAGAGTCACTCTTTCAGAAAAAAAAAGACAAATTTGTTTTCCAAAATTTTAAAAAAAATCATCTCTTTTCAAAAAAAGTAAAAAGAAACTCATTTTCTCAAAGCAAAAAAATCGTTTTTCAAAAAAGGATATTAAAAAAATGTTCAAAAAAAAGGGGAGAAAATTTTCTTCAAAAGTTCAAAAAACAAAATAAAATGGTTGAAAAAAAAAACATGAAAAGGTTAAATGGAGTTAAAAGACAAGAAGGAAACAAGAGAGGATCTAAGTGTTAAAAGAAGAAAAGGTGAAAGGTTAAAGTGGACAAAAGGAAAAAGTAAAAATGAACAAATTCATGTGGGCGCTGTGCCCACCTTTTTCTGCGCTGACCATTCCTCATTTTAAACAATTTTGTTCGATGTTGTGGTCATTTTATCCGTCGGGTCACCTATTTTTATCGTTTGGAGCACCCATTTTTCTTGTTACACCACCTTTCAAAAAAAAATCATCATAAAAAAAAGTTTTCTTTCCTTTAATCCAGTTTTGTTTTTATACATATTGGGATCATTGTTGTTTTCCTTTGTTACCGCTAACAATTTTCCAGGGGTTAAAAAAATAAAATAATTGATTATTTATCCTTTGATCTCCTGAGAGGATTGTCTAGAAGTACGTAATCGTCATATCACATTTCAAGGTTCACAAAAAGAAGGAGTTTTCTAATAATAATAAAAAATCATGTGTAATACTTAGTTCTTTTTTCCTTTCAAAAAAATTGTTTCTTTTCGAAAAAAGAAAAAGAAAAGATATGATCATTTAAAAAAAACAAATAAAAAGAATTTCGTTCTCTCTGAACAAAAAGAAAAAACAATCTATATTCTTTCAAATTGAAAAAAAAAGATTAGCAAAATGAAAATTTCTCTGGCAGAGTTAAACTACGATGAACTGAGCCTTGAAATGAGGAACCTAGGCAACCTTCGGGTTCGGTCAAATACTTTGATTCACTCTTCAAAAAAAAAAGAGGTTTTTCTATGTGTTTTTCTTTTGTTTTCCAAAAACATGTAAAGACATGAAATCTCATCACCATTATACTCAATTTGCCATCTCCAAATTCATCTTCCCTCTTAACCTTTCATAAATGCATCACTAGTTGATTAATGCATCGTTCACTTTCGATTTAAAAAAAAAAATTCAATAAGTCCTACTTCGAGATGTCAAGGTCTACCACTTCAAACAAATAAAATAAAAAAATAAAGAAGAAATAAAAAAAAGACCGATAGGGAGTCAGTGAAGAAAGGAAGGTTGGGAAAGCCAAGAAGCCAAGAAAATGGAGAAGTCTGGAAAGTCGGGAAATCCAGAAAAGGCGACTCAAGGATCATAAGTAACAATTCAGGACTGGGGCTTTCAAATCACCTAGGGGTGTCTCTTTTTCTCATATTGATGCCTACATCCCATCCTTGCAGAGTATGCTCACTAATCCATTTGGTCTCCGTTATTTCAAAAGTCTAATCAAGTCCTCAAATCGAGCTTTCCAAAGGTATTAATCTATATTTGAGTCTAGAAAAAATCTTGCTTCTCCTATATTAGCTTGTCGAATTTTCTTCTTGATCTCTGAGCACCACCTATCGCCAAAGTATCTGTTATATGTAAATAAATAAAAAAGATGATGAATCAACTCATGTAAAAACATGATAAAACTACACGGGTTGATAATGAGTCATTTCGAAATATGGACCCACAAGCCATTAAAAATGTTAGTTAGATAAAACAACATTCTGTCTTGGTAAAAGGTCATCTTTGACCCATTGCAACCGAGCTGTTAGTAGTACACTAGGGGTTTCCAACCATACATCAAACCCCTTTCAAATACCTAAACAAATACACGATATATCAAAGCCTAACCACCTCTAAGATCCAGCTTCTCAAAACTGGGGCTACTCCACCCTATATATATATATCCACCAAGAGTGATCACTTTTTTATTCATAGAGAGAGAAGACATATATCTCTTCAAGCACTCTTCAAATTGCTCTGAAAAGTCAAAAAAAAAAGGAAAAAAAAAGAGCAAGGTTGAAAATTCACAAAAAAAAAAACAAAAACAAAAAAAAGGAGGCCTATGCATAAAAAAAAACATTAAAAAAAGGAAAAGAAACAAACCTCTTCTGAGTAATTTCCTCAAAATCTCTCTCTCGAAAAAAAAAACCAATCACTCTTGGACAACCATATAACCCACAACCAAAGCCAAAAGCCGATCTCTCAATACTTACCAGGTCCAGAAACCAACTTCACATCCAAATCCACAGCCTAAAAGGTCAGCCAATGATCGCTTCTAATCGCCTTTCCGAAAATAACTAAATCCACAACTCAAAATGTCTTTGAACTAGAGGCCAATCAAATCCTCAACCCTAAAGTCAATCCATCACCAAAGACTTAAAACATTATACCCTAACCTAGTTGCCACCTATAGCTTTGTTTCAATTGGTTATAACGTGATATGTGTCCAAGACAGAACTTCTTGCTAAAGACATATAAAATTATCAAAATATAAACATTAAATAGGGTCCATGAAACTTGTGATACTCGGCGATAAACCCTAGATCGTGACTCTCTTTTTGTCAATTAGAAGTCATCCCTTTTTCTTTGAGCATACTCATTTCTGTCTCCCTCAAAAGTCTTCTCCCAATCAAGTCTTTCTAGGGCTGTCCCTATTTAATCTCTTCAGGAACTTTCCCATTCCATTTTACAAAATTTGGTTCATCGAGTCATCCCGGGGCTTCTCCGCCAAAATCATTGGATACATAAAGGCTCATCATCTCCAGAAACAGTTATCCTTTCCATCTTGCCGGAAGAAACAAAGAAGCTACAAAGGCGTGATCCCTCAAGAATAAGCAGCTTATCTTCACATGCATTGAAAGACCAACTCCTTATGAGGTAACGACTCTCTAAGTTGAAAACACGAAAGGGTGGCTTAGGCAAAAGTTAGAGCACAAAAAAAAAAAAAAAAAAAAAAGAAAACAAGTGGTCCTTTCGAGGCATCGATTAGTAGGACTCACTAATCCTGATTGAATTCCTTTCTTAAAAGATATGCTAGTCAAATGACTATAAAGTAACCCTAAATTTCACCCACTTTCATTTCAAATATCACCATCAACTCCTATACTCATAACCTTTCAAAGCCAACCAGAAGCCACATCTCAAGCTCTTATATTACATTTCCATCACCTTGCCTTATCTTGTTTTAATATGTTTAAGAAACGGATAACACACATACACATTCAAGAGTCCATTTTGTAAGAAAAAAAAGCTTCATTCGCATGCTTGCATCTTTTTTGCATTCTTTTAGTGCATCTTATCAGGTCTTCTGCCGCATTGGCCCTTGGAAAAATACAAATGTTCTTCTATCATCTCGCCAAGAACCGTTTCCCAAAGATCCTCAGCAACATCATCAAAAGCTACACAAGCCGATCATCGACAACATTCCGCCACAACGCTTTATAATCATCACTTCTCCTATGCTGGGATGAGCACATTTTAAAAAAATTTGCATCGCTGCTCCTATGCTGGGATATGCAAATTTAAAAAAATATGCATCGCTACTCCTATGTTGGGATAAGCACATTTTAAAAAAATTTACATTGCTTCTCCTATATTGGGATAAGCACATTTTTTTTAAAAAAAGTTGCATTCCTGCTCTTATTCTGGGATAAGCACGTTTAAAAAAAATTTGCATCGTTTTCCCTATTATTTGGGAAATGCGTTTTAAAGCTGCATCACTTTCCCTATTCTGGGGGAAGAGAATTTAAAAATGGCATCGTTTTGACTTATCTTGCAATTAATATTGCATCTTAAAATTATGTTGTTTTAAAAAAATTTGTTTTGCAAATGAATATTGTATTTTAAAGATTGCATTGTTTTGACTTATTTTGCAATGAATATTGCATTTTAGGGTTGCATTTAGTTTTTGCTTAATTTGCAATGAATATTGCATTCTAAATTAATGTCTTTCTCAAGGTGATACAATGTATATTGCATCTGGTGTTGCGGTAGTCTAAGAGTGATGCAATTAATATTGCATCGAATATTTGTTGTAGTTGTTCTTTTAGTAATGCAATGAATATCACATCACGTTCTTCTTACCCATATAACCTTTCGTGTTGCAATGGATATTGCATCACCTCCTTTTTACCTGCTTAACCCTTTGTGTTACAATGGATGTTGTATCACGACCTTTATGCATGCATTTACTCTTGTTATTGCATGAAATATTGCATCTAGTCTTTTTGTTAAGTCTCATGGGGATGCAATGGATATTACATGTGATCTTTTGTTAGCCTGATAATGATGCAATGGATATTGCACCAGATATTTGCATACACTTTCTATTTTGTACCCCTGGTATGTGACATGACATGAAATATCAAGACCTGTTAAAAG
This sequence comes from Codonopsis lanceolata, assembly GCA_013146195.2. Classification (NCBI taxonomy): domain Eukaryota; kingdom Viridiplantae; phylum Streptophyta; class Magnoliopsida; order Asterales; family Campanulaceae; genus Codonopsis; species Codonopsis lanceolata. The sequence continues at coordinate 106,027,853 of CM028381.1, read as the reverse complement.
GACTAACGAATGTCAAGTTACATGGTTGAAAATGCAAAGGAAAGCAGGATGCATAAACAGTAAATTGCAGGGACCAAAGTGCCAAAAAACAAAAGAAAAAAGGCCCTGGGCGCTGCCCCAAACCTATCCAGGCGGCGCCCCATAGTCCCAAATTCACTGTTGCACTTTGCCTAAGGTACAATCTCCTTAGTGCACGGTACAAGCCGATGAAGCACGGAAGATAAACTCAATGACGAAAGAAGTCCTCCTCCCAGCTTATAAATAAAGGCCCCCAGCTTCAGAATTCAAAGGGTGAAAAAACACACTTCACGCAGCAGTTTATGAAAGTTCTTCCGAGAGAACATCGAGGTTATTTCCTCTCCAGCCTCGAAGCTCTGCCAAACTGCTAAATCTCTCCCCTAAACACTAAAACTCTCCCGCCAAAGTGAACCCTAGTTACCCTGCTAGGTTTCCGCCCTATTTCACTGGTTCAAAAATCCCAAAATAAGCAGTTGCTCTGCCCGATTTCAGACTCAGCAAGCATGCAAAACAAGTAAGCAAGCAAGCAGTTGTACCGCCCGAATCTCGAGGTGAAAAGCAACTAAAAGAAGCAGCCACGCTGCCCGAAATCTAGCTACAGCAAAACAGAAGAAAAAAGACTTCCTTTCTCGGAAAGACAGGGGAAGCACATGTAGACCGCCTAGTGGGCTTAAGCCCAGGCATACCGGGTTCAGACACTCACGTTCCGGGAGGTAAGTTCTGTCCCCGCAGTTATCTATTATAATCTATAAATTAAATATAAATATCTAATTAAGTTTCATTTCGGTTTATACTTTAATATAATAATAGTTATATTTCATTTTCATTTAATTAGTTTCTTTTTCTGTTTTTCGAATCCACAATTGAGGCCGAGCGTATTCCACGCACTTTGAAGTTTCGAAACCACCCCGCCTTTCAATGGCATGGAACCGATTAAACACGGGGCACTCACAATGGTGGAGGTGGAGGTGGTGCGGCTGGGCGGGAGTTGGTTTTTAATTAAATGAAGAAAAAAACTATTTTTTTCTGGGCGAAGATGGTGGCGGAGGCTGGGCGGGCTGGGGGAGGGGCAAGCGTTTGGGCTGGGTGAGGGAAGGATTGGGGGAGGCCTAGCCCGTGTGGGAGGGGTGGGGGAGGGACTAGCGAGGCGCGTGGGTTGGGAGGGACTGGGCTTGACCCAGACGGTGTGGGGGGGCTTGGGACTGGGTAGACGATTGGGCGATCAGTGGTGGTCCGGTGGAGGTGTTAAAAAAAATTGTTTTATTTTTGTTAAGGGTATTATAGTATTTTTTTTTGACAAAAAGTGTTGTATTACGTATCTTTACGGGTGGGTATCGGGTCGGGTTTCAAGATTTTCGGGTTATCGGGTCGGGTACCCGAAAAAAAACATGCTGAATATTTTACTACCTGCAACCGCTTCGAAAAAATCGGATACCCGAATTCATTGGGTAACCGCAAAATCGGGTTCGAATAATCCGTTATGTTTAAAACCACTTTTTTTAATTTAAAAAAAAACCATTTTTTTGTGCTTGGCATGCTTGCAATTGCTTGATATTGATATTGGTAATGGTAATTTGATTTAAGAGTAGACTAAAATCATAAATAGTTAACTAGTTGGTTTAATGTAATAAAAATATAAAAAATAATAATAATTAACCATCTGGAAATCGAGTACTCGGTCGGGTTTTTTGGACACTACTGTAAAACCCGATAACTGACCCGTTTTTCAGATCGGGTTCGAGTAACTCGTTAACTGAAAATACCCAACCCGATCGGGTGAATCGGTTCGGGATCCGTAAACCCAAACCCGTTTGCCCACCCCTACGTATCTTATAGGTGATGTATTAAGTATTACCCTTTTAAAAAAATATTAAGCCAAATTGACCCAAAAAGTATCAACAATAAGTGGCCAAATAATAGTGGCTTCCCAATTGGCAAAAATGTGGATTGGGTTTACAAAATGTGAATTACACCCCTATTGTGAACTGATAACGTAATAGAAGGGGACTATTTGTAAAATGTGGAAGCCTAATTTTCAAAACTTGTTGTGGGAAGGTTCATGTAGGAAGTAGGAACCGTTGCTCCTTTAGGGCCTACATGGGATTACTTCCATATCGTACCTTTGCAGTTTGCAGCTACACTCTGTCCCAACTCCCAAATATGTTTCCATAATGCTCTTTACCTCGTTGGCAAAGCTGGTCCCATTCACCATTTTTGTACAAAGCTATCCTTCGCCTTAGCCTTCTATTAACTCAGTTTTCCTCTCCTATTTTTCTCTTTCCCATTCTGATTCTGATAGTGACTCTATTTAGCCAATTCATGGTTATCACTCCAACCAGGCTAGATAGCTACTCAATCCCATTATACATGTTTGAAAATTTTAATTATTAAAAGATATATAATTAACATTAGATTGGTCATTATTAAAAGATATATAATTAACATTAGATTGGTCATAATTACAAATCTATATAATAAATATATTTAAAGTTATCAGTGAAGAAAGCTTGAGGGTGTGATACCTCACATCATTTTGTTAAAATTGCATTCTCAAGCTTCCTAACAAATGAGATCTTTTCAAATTCAACCTTAAATGATTTGTTTGTTATTATCTAATAATATACTTAATTACAATAATTATAACATGAGGTTATTAACCTCTTCTATATAAAACTCATAATCTTTCCTATAAGACCCTTACTATTACCAATTGTAGAAGTGCTTTAGTTATTGGCTCAATAACTCAAAAAGTTTCATATATATTGTGTGTTTAAATTGACAGAAATCATAACATTTCTCAACATCATCCCTTCCATGTCTCGCCCCCGACCTTTCGTTTTGATTCTCACATGCGGTAACTTCATCATCCTCTATACTTATTTTTCATTCTTCAAATGGAGAGAGATTTAAAACTAGATCCCAAAAGATCACTGATGGACGATGACATCAGTTGAATTTGACAGATTGGAGCAGTAAACTAAAAATATTAAAGTGAATTTCTTTCTAGTTAACGCCTCAAGCATCTTATGTTGGGACCTCATTAAAGATTCATCTTTCGTACTTTTAAAAGTTTATTAAGTTGTTATCATGTCATGCAAAAGTGATAATGATACGATAAGACCCCTTTTAAGCTATTTAGGTGATATAATTTTGATTTTGGTTTTGATGTATGGATTATTACAAAATTATTTAATTTTTGTTTTGTTTTCAACTTTTTAGATATTGACCCTCACAATTTGTTTTACTTTTTAATTATAAATTTTGTTCATCCGATGATTTTGATATTAATTTTATTTGGTATTTAATTTTAGATGTAAATATGATTTCAGTTTTAAATTTTATTTTTAATTCATTCCTAGATTTCTTTTTGGTTTCAATTTTGGTTCATGGTTCTTGATAAATATCTTTGCTTCAATTGTGCTTTTGATTTTTAATTTGCTTCTATTTAGATAAAATTATATTAATTTTGACTGATTTTAATTCTTGGTTTTTGCACCTATTTTAGTTTTATTTTCGATTTATGTATTGTTTTTGATATTTGATTGTTGCCTTTGTTTTCTTAACAAATTATTTTATTTTTATTAATTATTTTTAGTTATAATTTTATTTGTGTTATTTTCTTTCTTCGATTCCGTATTGATTTCAAATCTAATATTTGCTACTTGATATAAATTGGTTTTTTATTTTGCTCTTGATTTGACATTTGATGTATTACATTTTGTTCATCTGATGATTTTCATATTATTTTTATTTTTTATTTTATTTTGGATTTAAATATGATTTCAGTTTTAATTTTTTGTAATTGATTCATAGATTTCTTTTAGGTTTCGGTTTTGATTTATGGCTCTTGATTAGTAGCTTTGTTTCAATTGAGCTTTTGATTTCTTAATTTGCTTCTATTTAGATAAAATTATACCGATTTTGACGGATTTTAAAATTTGGTTTTGGCACCGATTTTAGTTTTGGTTTAGATTTTTGTGCAAGTTTTTATATTGGTTTTGATATTGATTGTTGCTTTTGTTTTTTCAAAACAGTTATTTTATTTTCATTAATGTTTTTTAGTTATAATTTTATTTTTGTTATTTTTAAAATTTTAGACATTATGATTTAAATGTTGGAATTTAAAGTCAACATCATTTTCTAGCAAATGTGAAATATATATATATATATATATATATATATATATATATATATATATATATATATATATATATATATATATATATATATATATATATATATATATATAGTAGAGATGCATCTTACATTGGTTATAAATTAATGTTGATTTCAGAAATCGTTAAAGTATTCACCTAATATTTGTTAAAAAATTAGTGTTTTTAGTGAAAGCAATTATGCAACTTGAGGCACTAATTTTTTTATGTCATTTTGCTGGCAAAGGTAATTGTGCAAATGTGTTCTACTCGATGAGAGTATCAAATTGATATATTTATTTGTCCAAATCGAGTTTTGGATGAATAAGATATCAAGGTTTGAAGTATGGTGTTAGAAGTAAGTTATAAGAGTAAAGTACTCACCCAATGCCAATATAATAATATTATCCTACATTGGTTAAGAAATAATGTTGGTAGTAAAAGTCTTTCTATATAAGATTTCCACTATTACTAACAATAGAAAAGATAGAAGAGATTAATAGTAAATAATTAATATCACAATATCATATTAATTATTATTTTTAGCTAATGACTAGAAAATGAAAAGTCTCAAGTCAATACTAATTAGATTGTTAATCTCTTCCATGGTTATAATTTTTTTCTATTGTTACTAATATTAAACGATTTTTTTACCTAAATACTTTTAAAACTAATATAAGTTTCTAGTTAAAGTAAGATACATATTTTGTATTAATAATAATAATTTTTTTTGATCTAAAGACTTTTAAAATTAATATTTAACTTGATAATAATATTAGAAGTCATTTTGTTAAAAACTTTTAAAATCATAATTCATTTTTAAACAATGTGAGATACTTATTTTATATTTTTATTGGTAATGAAAGTTTAAGTCTTTTATCTAAAGACTTTAAAACCAACACCACATTCTAACCATGTGGTATACATATTTTCTATTAGTAATAATAGTAGTAGATAAAAGACTTTTTAACCAACATTCATTTCTAAACAATGTGGATACATATTTTCTATTGGTAATAACAAAAGATGTCTTTATCTAATGACTTTTATAACCAATACTCATTTCTAAATAATATGAGATGCATTTCTTTGTAATCAATGTGAGAACTTTTTAAACCAATATCACTTTTATAACCAATGTGAAATACTTCTCTTCTATTGCTAATAATTGTAAACTTTTAAAATCAGCATCACTTTCTAACCAATGTATAATACATATCCTCATTTGGTAATAATAGTAGAAGTCTTTTATTTTAAAAATTTTATAACCAACATCCTTTCCTAAATAATGTGGGATATATCTCTTCTATTATATTGATGATAAAAGTAAAAGTCTCTTATCTAAAGACTTTTAAAATCAACATTATTTTTTAACAAATGTAGGATATCTCTTCTATTAGTAATAATAGTAAAAGTCTTTTATTTAAAATTAAAATCAACATCACTTTCTAACCAATGTGAGATATACATATTCTATTGATAATAATGAGAGAAGTCTTATATCTAAAGACTTTAAAAACAAACATTACCCTCTACCAAATGTATGGTACATCTATTCTATTGGTAATAAAATTATTTTTAAAACCAATATTAATTTATAACCAATGTGTGATACATCTTTTATATTGATAATAATAGTAGAATACTTTGTAACCAATGTGAGATACATGCATCTATTCTATTTTAACAAAAAAGTATTTAATCTAAAGACTTTTTAAACCAACATTTATTTTTAAACAATATGAGATACATATCTTGTATTGGTAATACGAGTAAAAGTCTTTACTATAAGACTTTTAAAACTAACATCTTTTTCTAAACAATGTAAGAAACACTTTTTTTCATATTCTAACAATGTGAAATACTTATTTTCTATTTCTATTGGTAATAAAAGTTTAAAATTTGTATCTAAAGACTTTTAAAACAAACATCTCTTTCTAAACATATGATATACATCTTTTCTATTGGTAATAACAATATTTTTAAAACCAACATTAATTTCTAACAAACGTGAAATACATTCTTCTATAGTAATAATAATAGTCTTTTATATAAAAACTTTTTAAATCAACATCTCTTTCTAAACAATGTGGGATACATCTCTTCTATTGGTTATAACATAAAAATAATAATAGTAGTAGTATTTTATCTAAATAGTTTTGAAACCAACATCTCTTTGTAAATTAACAATGTATGATACATCTCTTGTATTGATAATAAAAAAAAATTCGTTTATCTATGAATTTTATAACCAATATATGTTTCTAAATAATGTGGATCTCTTTGTAACCAATGCGATGTACATTATCTAAAAACATTTTAAACCAATATCACTTTCCTAACTAATGTGAAATACATATTTTTTCTATTGGTATTAAGTCTTTTATAAAAAAAAAAACTTTTAATACCTACATCACTTTCTAACCAATGTGTAATACATCTCATCATTTGGTAATAGTAGTAGAAGTTTTTTTATCTAAAAAAATATCTAAAACCAACATCTCTTTCTATATAATGAGATACATCTTTTTTCTTCTCTTTTATTAATGATAAAAGTATAAATCTTTTAATTTAAAGACTTTTAAAATCAACATCACTTTTTAACCAATGTAAGATTTATCTCTTTTATTGGTAATAATAGTAATTAAAACCAACATCAATTTATAACAAATATGTGATATATATCTTCTATTGCTAATAATAGTAAGTCTTTTATATAATCTAAAATAATTAAAAATCAACATCATTTTTTAACCAATGTGAGATATACATTTTCTATTGGTAATAATGGTAGAAGTCTTTTATCAAAAAAACTTTGAAAATCAATATCAATCTAACCAATGTATGATACATCTTTTCAATTAGTAATTAATAATAGTATTTTTAATACAAACATCAATTTCTAACAAATGTGTGATACATCTCTTCTATTGGTAATAATAGTAAAAAAATTTGTAACCATGTGAGATACATCTCTTGTAAAAGTAAAAGTCTTTAGTCTAAAGACTTTAAAATGTAACATTTACTTTTTAAACAATGTGTTATACATCTCTTTTATTGATAATAATATAAAAATAATTTAAACTCAACATCTATTTTAACAATGTGAGATAACATCTTCTATTGGTAATAATAGTAAA
>CM028381.1:105926589-106020441 GCA_013146195.2 Codonopsis lanceolata | reverse complement strand
AACTAGTTATTTAGCTCGTGCTATGCACTCCAGTATAATGTGAGATATATATATTTTTGTAATAATAATATAACTTTTAGACATTATAATTAGATTGTTAATCTCTTCTATTGTTATAATTTTTTTATATTGTTACTAATATTAAACGATTTTTTTTACCTAAATACTTTTAAAATTAATATAAGTTTCTAGCTAACGTGAGATACATATTTTGTATTAATAATAATAGTAATTTTTTTATCTAAAGACTTTTAAAATTAACATTTAACTTGATAATAATATTAGAAGTCATTTTGTTAAAACTTTTAAAATCATAATTCATTTTTAAACAATGTGAGATACATATTTTATATTTTTATTGGTAATGAAAGTTTAAGTCTTTTATCTAAAGACTTTAAAACCAACACCACATTCTAACCATGTGGTATACATATTTTCTATTAGTAATAATAGTAGTGGATAAAAGACTTTTTAAACAATATTCATTTCTAAACAATGTGGATACATATTTTCTATTGGTAATAACAAAAAATGTCTTTATCTAATGACTTTTTAACCAATACTCATTTCTAAATAATATGAGATACATTTCTTTGTAACCAATGTGAGATACATCATCTAAAAACTTTTAAACCAATATCACTTTATAACCAATGTGAAATATTTCTCTTCTATTGCTAATAATTGTAGACTTTTAAAATCAACATCACTCTCTAACCAATGTATAATACATATCCTCATTTGGTAATAATAGAAGAAGTCTTTTATTTTAAAAATTTATAACCAACATCTCTTCCTAAATAATGTGGGATACATCTCTTCTATTACATTGACGATAAAAGTAAAAGTCTTTTATCTAAAGACTTTTAAAACTAACATCATTTTTTAGCAAATGTAAGATATCTCTTCTATTAGTAATAATAGTAAAAGTTTTTTTTTTATCTAAAATTAAAATCAACATCACTTTCTAACCAATGTGAGATATACATATTCTATTGATAATAATGGTAGAAGTCTTCTATTTAAAGACTTTAAAAACAAACATTACCCTCTACCAAATGTATGATACATCTATTCTATTGGTAATAATAGTATTTTTAAAACCAACATTAATTTATAGCCAATGTGTGATACATCTTTTCTATTGATAATAATAGTAGAATACTTTGTAACCAATGTGAAATACTTGCATCCATGTGGAAACTTTAAAAACTTTTGGTTTTCAAGTGACTTTGAAAATCAACATCACTTTCCAACCAATGTATGATGCATTTCTTCTATTGATACTTAATAATAGAATTTTAAAACCAACATCAATTTCTAACCAATGTGGATACATCTCTTCTATTGTTGAAAAAAAATAGTGTTTTTAGTGAAAGAAATTGTGCAACTTGAGGTACGAAATTCTTTACGTGTCATCTGTTTGTTAACGAAGGTAATTGCGCAAATTTGTTCTACTCGGTGAGAGCATCAAAATGATATATTTATTTGTCTAAATCGAGTTTTGGGTAATAAGATATCAAGACTTAAAGTATAATACTTGTTAAAATAATTAGTGTTTTTAGTGAGAGAAATTATGCAACTTGAGGCACGAATTTCTTTACGTGTCATTTGTTTGTTGGCGAATGTAATTGCGCAAATGTATTCTACTCGGTGAGAGCATCGAAATCATATATTTATTTGTCCAAATCGAGTTTTGGATGAATAAGATATCAAGAGTTAAAGTATAATACTTATTAAAAATTAGTGTTTTTAGTGAAAGAAATTATGCAACTTGAGGCACAAATTTCTTTACGTGTCATTTGTTTGTTGACAAAAGTAATTGTGCAAATGTGTTCTACTCGTCAAGAACATCGAAATGATATATTTATTTGTCCAAATCAAGTTTTGGATGAATAAAATATCAAAGCTTAAAGTATGATGTTAAAAGTGAGTCATTAGAAGGAATATCTAACCTTGAAGAGTTTTATCCCACATTGGTTAGAAGTAATGTTAGTTGTAATTTTTTTTAAATATAAGTCTTCTACTATTGACAATAGAAGAAGTTATATATACTAATACTAATACCCATAATCATTATTATTATTAGTATGTATTATTATTAGTTAATGGTTAGAAAACCAAAAGTATATATATATATATATATATATATATATATATATCTTATATTGCTAATAATAGTAAGTCTTTTATATAATCTAAAATAATTAAAAATCAACATCATTTTTTTAACCAATGTGAGATATTATTGGTAATAATGGTAGAAGTTTTTTAACAAAAAACTTTAAAAATCAACATCACTTTATAACAAATGTATGATACATCTTTTCAATTAGTAATTAATAATAATATTTTTAATACAAACATCAATTTCTAACCAATGTTTGATACATCTCTAGTATTGGTAATAATAGTAGAATAGTTTGTAACCATGTGAGATACATCTCTTGTAAAAGTGAAAGTCTTTAGTCTTTTAAAGACTTTAAAATCTAACATTTTCTTTTTAAACAATGTGTTATAATATAAAATAATTTAAACTCAACATCATGTTCTAGCCAATGTGAGATATACATCTTCTATTGGTATATATATATATATATATATATATATATATATATATATAATTGGTGAAGAGCACTATGGTTGTGCCACCTCACCACCTTTGGATAAATCTTCATTCTAAAGCATCCATGTGGAAGCTTTAAAAACTTTTGGTTTTCTAGTGACTTTGAAAATCAACATCACTTTCCAACCAATGTATGATGCATGATGCATTTCTTCTATTGGTACTTAATAATAGAATTTTTAAAACCAACATCAATTTCTAACCAATGTGGGATACATCTCTTCTATTGTTGAAAAATTAGTGTTTTTGTGAAAGAAATTGTGTAACTTGAGGCACGAATTTCTTTACGTATCGTTTGTTTGTTAACGAAGGTAATTGCGCAAATGTATTCTACTCGGAGAGAGCATCAAAATGATATATTTATTTGTCCAAATTGAGTTTTTGATAATAAGATATCAAGACTTAAAGTATAATACTTGTTAAAAAAAATCGTGTTTTTAGTGAGAGAAATTGTGCAACTTGAGGCACGAATTTTTTTACGTGTCATTTGTTTGTTGGTAAATGTAATTGTGCAAATGTGTTCTACTTGGTGAGAGCATCGAAATGATATATTTATTTGTCCAAATTGAGTTTTGGATGAATAAGATATCAAGAGTTAAAGTATAATACTTATTAAAAAATTAGTGTTTTTAGTAAAAGAAATTGTGCAACTTGAGGCACAAATTTATTTACGTGTTATTTGTTTGTTGACAAAAGTAATTGTGTAAATGTGTTCTACTCGGCAAGAACATCGAAATTATATATTTATTTGTCCAAATCAAGTTTTGGATGAATAAGATATCAAAGCTTAAAGTATGATGTTAAAAGTGAGTCATTAGAAGTAATATCTAACCTTGAAGAGTTTTATCCCACATTGCTTAGAAGTAATGTTATTTGTAAAAGTTTTTAAATATAAGTCTTCTACTATTGACAATAGAAGAAGTTATATATACTAATACTAATACCCTTATCATATTGATTGTTATTAGGTATTATTATTAGTTAATGGCTAGAAAACCAAAGGTTTTAAAACTTACATGGATGATTTAGAATGAAGATTTATCTAAAGGTGGTGAGGTGGCACAACCGTAGTGCTCCTCACCAACTTTAAATATATATATATATATATATATATATATATATATAGATTTGCTATTCAATACAAATTGGTTTCTTATTTTGTTATTGATTTTGACATTTGATCGTCTTAGTTTTTTTTAATTTCAATTTAAATTTTGGTATATAATTTCTTGGGTTTGATTTACTGTGTAGTAACCTTAAAATAAATTTAATAAATTAAAATCTCTACATATTTGTTTAAATACTATTGGTTACAAACATTACTACCAAATGTATGTATTTTATATAAAATATTAACACATAAAATAACAAGTATACTTTATTTTCCTTATTTTTTTTTTAATTTTGAGCTAATACAAGAAAAAAATCTGATGTCAAATACAATGTCATTTCACAAGTAGGAAAATATATACGCATAGATTGATCATGACATGATCGATACAATAGTTGACGTGCAACAACTTGAAAAAAAAAATAATGAATCATACGAAAATGGAAATGTAAAGGGTCTTTAGATTGAGAAGAAGATGAGGATGAAAAACAATAATTTGGTTCTCATTATGTTATTAATATGACATTAAAATGACCATCAATTGCATTAATTAGGGACAATAATTAAGGGTATTGTAACAATAATTCATGTAACCGTAAGAATTATTAATCATTTACTTTTTATTTGAGTAATAATAATAATAATAAAGTGAACATAATTAATTACTTTCTTAATTGACAACATTTTAAACTTCATTTACCAATTTGTAAGTTTTTTTTTTACAATTTAATTTATTATTAAATGACATTAACATATCATTCATGTTTCAATTATATCATATTATATATTGTTGATATTATCCTATAAAATAAGTATGTCTCATATTTAATAAATTTAGTGAGAAAATAAAAACTATATGTGCAAAGCACGGGTTACACACTAGTTTACAATTAATAATGTTTGAACATAATCTTTATGTTATTATCAAATGTGTTGGGAAAAATTCAAATGCTATGAAGATTGTAAATATGATTTTTTTTTTTTAAAAAAAAAGTGGACTCTTAGGGTTTGTTTGGTACATCGGTTTCAAAACGCTCATTATTTAAAATGCACAGTTTTTAAAACGCAGCTTTTTCAAAACATATATTTTTTTCTTAAAAACACGTTTGAGATACAACTTCAAAACGCTATTTTGTAATTTGAATATTTGTTAAAATGACGCTTTTATCCTTTTATATAATTACTTATCAAGCAAAAATAATTTCAAAATAAAAACATCAATTATTATAAAGTTTTAAAGAATTAAACTTATTAATTTATTTGGATGAGTGATTGTTGTATTAAAAAGTATTAAAAAATGAGCATAAAATTTATTTTTGGGTCCACATTTAATAATTATATCCAATTAGTTATCTCACCCCCATCTCTTCAAACCCATTTTAACACTCAAAGTATCAGTTCTCTCCCTCTCACTCTATGTAGATTTTTTTTTTATCAAATCAAAGCTTCTAAGGCCTCATCTGATGCAGCGTTTTGAAAACGCAGTTTTTTCTAAACGCATCGTTTTTAAAACGTAGCATTTTCAAAACGTAATTTTTTTCTTGTAAATATGTTTGGAAAATTATTTCAAAATGCTATTTTTATAAGCAAAATAGTTGTAAATGCAGTATATTTTTAAAACGATACATATTTTTAAAACGTTGTATTGAAACATTTTTAAAGAGAAAACGCTGTGTTTTTTACCAGCATTTTGGTCAAAACGCTCCACCAAACAAGCACTAAGTCTAGCTCCTCCTCCTCGATTTCTCTCAATCCAACCCTCCTTCATTTCCCCCAAACCCAAACCTAATTTTATAAGGAAGAAATCCTTATACACCCCGCTCTCTGCTTTACATTTTCTTCCTCTCCCCTGCTTCTCTTCAACAAAATATTTGTCCCAATTATTAGATTGAAATCCCTAGCCCCAGCGTTCGATTTCAAGTTCCAGATTTCTGTAGGTTCACTTGCAAGGATTGACAAATTCTTTTCTTCTCCGTCGTCGACCCCATTCGATCTTAGTTACAAAACCCCCTAGGGTAGCCGTCCCTCTCTCCCTGCGTCCTTGCCATCGCAACAATTGCCAAACTCATGTATCTACCAATAGTTCAAAGAAGCCACCGTTGTATGTTGGGAATTAGCGATGCAGCAATGTCGAACACAAAAACCTGGATATATTATAGAATCATACACCGAGCACTTTCTTGCAAGAATTATTCGACCCTATCAAATGTCATGGGTTACACGAATATTATTGTGGGATAAGACTACAATTTCCCTCATGTTCTGGCACTAAAGCAGAAGACTGCTTTTTTTTGAGTATTCTATATTTTTGGTTACACTAAAACGAAGATGACTAATATTTAGTTTATATGTGTCCCTTACAGATAATCAAGTTTCCTTTCAAATGGTTGTAACCCTTGTAACTGCCAGGGTTAATCGTTGCGAGAACAATAAGTCGAAAGGAAACATAACACTTGATTATTAACACTCGTAAGCTCGTAAAACTTATGTGAATGTGCACTCTGCACCCCCAGATTCACAATGTAGTATTTCCGAGCTCACCCATCTTTAAAACATAAACCCCGACTATACCAAATAACCAATGATTTTACTTAAATCATCAACATTGTAGATGAAGCGATGTCATTGTCAAAAATGCATGACACACTCGACATTGCCGTGTATAGAAAAGAGGACAAAGGAGGAAATGATTGTGGATATTTTTGTCCATCAACTATCTAAGAGCGTTTTTGAGGAAGCGTTTCTTAAACTTGGCATGGACACAGTGGTGTAAAAACACTTCCATTTTTAAAACGGAGCGTTTCATAACGCAACATTGCAACAAAGTTCTTTCTGTTTTATACCACGTTTTGACCCAAAACATGATACCAAACAAGCTTTTAAGGTGAAACATTATAAGATAATATAATGAATTTTTCGTCTAAAACGGAATAAGTATATCAAAATATATCAACTAGTTATCACTTCTCTCAAAATTAACGTTCCTTTGTTCCTTTCTATAGAAAGTTTGTTATATTAACTATATAACGTCAATTTTTTTGGCTGAGATAGAAAAAGTACTAGCCCTGATCCTAAAAAATAAGTTTACTAATCTTTTTCATGTGGATAAAAAAAATCTAATATTTTTTTTGGATTAATATATTTTTTTGATGTCTGAACTTACGGTGATAATTAGGTGTTAATGGTCAGTTTTTACCGATTATCACCTATTCGCACCTGCTATTTATTTTTTAATTCGTTGAGTCCTTAAACTCAATTTTCACGTGAGATTCCCTTGGGCGATGACCGTGATTTTTAAGATTTTATTGAGATCTCAAATTTGTCATTTCTATTTACGGACTGCAAGGAGCTGTTCATACACGCAACCCATTTCAGAAAAACTCTCAAATTCTTCAGCAAACTGAAAATCTCAACCCAACCCATTTCAGAAAACTGGATTTCAAGTAATGGGTACTCTTCAAATTTTGATTTTTGGTTTGTGAAGGTGTATGCGCAAAGATTAGACTACCCATCTTCAAGGACATTTGGGAGGTGCTCGACTGAAAAACTCTCGAGAACCCGTAAGGGGGAATCAAAATTTGACGAACACCATTTCTCTCTCTCTCTCTCTTTCTCTCTCTCCCTCTCCTCTCTTCTCCAGCGTCCGATCTATCGCTCCCTCCCCAGCTCCTCAACCATCAATCAATCCTCTCTCTTACGCGCGCCAAATTTACAAATCTCCCTCCCTCTCTCTCCTCCACTTTCTCTCTCTACAGGTAACCTTATTCCCCTTTCCCTCCTCTCTCTAAAACTCTCTCCCTCCTCTCCGTGTAGGAGCTAGGGTTACGTTTTCTTTTTCCTCTTTTGTGAGTGTGTGTCGTGCCATGTGTTCTTATCGTTTGTTAATGAAGTTAGGGTTCCGGCAAGATGGCCGATCATCCGGGAAGTCCGGCCGGCGTTAGTCATGAAAGCGGTGGTGGTCAGAGCCCTCGCTCCAACGTTCGTGAGCAGGACCGGTACCTTCCAATCGCTAACATTAGTCGGATCATGAAGAAGGCGTTTCCTGCTAACGGGAAGATCGCCAAGGACACCGTTCAGGAATGCGTTTCTGAGTTCATCAGCTTCATCATTAGCGAGTATGCCATCTCGCGTTCATTGTATTTCTGTGTGTGTGTGGAGTTTGATTGATTGAGTTCGACATTGTATGAATTGATGTTTGTGTAGGGCAAGTGATAAATGTCAGAAAGAGAAAATGTGGTAAACCTTTCGATTAAGGGAAATTTGAAAAAACAAAAATATATTAATCATTTTCTTTTTAGAATATTGCTTTTAACATTATACAATTGATTTGCTTCATATTTTAAGTTATAGACCTCATTATCACATTGACCTTTTGGAAAAACTATTCAAATCACAATCTTAACATTCGACGGTAATCGATTTGACCAATCTATATTACAATAGACATGGAATTGCACATGGGCAATTGGTGAAGGCTAATGAGGGGTTGGGATTGATTTTGTAACCAAATTCGTACGGCCAAGATTAAATGAATTTTGTAAGTGTGCGAAGGCAGTTAAAATTCCTACTCTACACGTTACTGTTCACGGTTCCAATTTTTCCGCCAACACCGACTCCTTCTTCCTCCTTTGCATTCCCCCCATTGATTACCAATCCGGCAGTTGAATTTTTGCGACCCTCTTCGAAGTCTCTCTCTCTCTCTCGGTCCACTGTTGCATCCATTTCAAGTCTTCCCCTTCCTCCCTTCCAAGCCACTCCTCTCTCTTCTGCTTCAGTTCATCCGTCTTCTTCCCCTTCGATCTCTCCATCTACAACTCTCTTTTACATCTCTCTTCTCAACCCAATTTATAATAGATCTCTCTCCTCTGTCCCGGCGTTTAGCCAGCCTCGCCATCTCATCATCTCCTCTGTTTATCCCTTTCTTGGTTCATCAGTCCTCCTCCCTCTCTCCTCGTCGGCGTTTCGCCGACCTCGCCATCTCAGGTGTTACAGACTTCCGCCTCGCCGACCTCACTATCTCTCTCTGTTTGTAAGTTCTTATCTCTGTTGTGTTTGTGGTTGCCGTCGCCGCCGTATGTCCGACATCCGGCAAAAAACTCTACCAGTCGTGTAGTTGGTGGGTTTGGGTTGGGTTGATTTTGTTTAATTTGCTGTTTATTTGTTTATAGTTCAAAAATTGGTTTTTCTGTGTAAATTTGTTTAAATTGGTTTTGTTTAAGTTGGTGGGTTGATTTTGTTTAATTTGTTTATTTGTTTATTTGAGTTGCTAATTGGATCAATATAAATTCCTTAAGCGATTTTTTTGTTCGCTGCTCCTTATAGTGAGACTGAAACAGACATTTGCTAAAGAATAGTTAAAGAAATACCATGTAGTATCCCAGAAGTTGAATGAATACAAGTAATTTAGAGAGAGAGAAATGAATGAAGGTGGTGGCAGTAATAGCGGAAATTTGCAGAGTGAATTGTGGTGGCCCTGGTGGAGTGGTGGGTGAGAAAGCAATTCTGAATGTGTAATTTGGTTCTTAAATTAATACTCTCATCAGTCATAAATAATTATGGGGAAATTGACTAAATTTCAACAAGTTTAGTTACACATATTCTTTTTCTCAAACTGCTAAAATAATTTTCATTACAAAACATAAAATTGTATCGCAGCGGTTTGAAAAAAGTATTGAGAACTAAAGCGGTTAAATAACTATAATATCAATATTGATGTAAAATGTGTCTTTCTAAAAAAAAATTATAAACATAACTTTAGTTTCTAAGAAAAAAAAATCATCTTATACTGACATCATCCTATACTGACATCATCCCATACTGACATCGTTTCATACTGGCGCCGTGCCATAGGCACGGGCACAGAATCTAGTCATATTATAATACTAATTAGTATTGGTGCGATGTATGGTTTCGATAATATTTTATGTAAATAAAATTTATAATAAGATGATTTTTTAAACTTGTTATATATAATTAAAATTTTAAAGTAGAATATTTTGAACAAAATTAAAATTAGGTAAATATTAAAATTAATCATATGAATGGGTAATTGAAAGATTTGTATATGAATTTTACATAGAAAAAATAACTTAAAATAAAAAAATTTAATAATTAATAGATATAGATTAATTAGCAATATTTAGATGAAATTGACCATTTCAACAGAAAGTCATCATGTGACGGTCGTGGCTTCTGTTAATAATAATTAATAAAATTTGATTTTTCATCCACCGTTGGTATAATTTTTTATATATACAAATGGTCATTAGAACACGATACTAGGGCAACCAAAATCTTAATAAATCAAGACAAATATTGACACGTGTCATAATCCAATAGCCGCTTGTATAAAAAAGATTATACACCACCGGTTGATGTAAATTTTACTCAATTAATAGATATAGATTAATAGAAAAAAATATTAACATAAAATTGTTCCATATATAACTTGTATAAATAAAAAGTAGAGGATATGAAAATGAATGAGAATTCAAAAGTTTCAATCAAGTTAAAATTATATAAATTAAACATGATAAAATCTAGTTTTAAATTAAGTTTGATTTGACAAAAAATAAAAAATATAATATTTTCTCATTTTACATCAACTTGACACGTGACATTTGTTTCACATAAAGTTGCCACATTTAGTAATAGTTAATAGATCTCAATTATGATTAATGTACTCACTAATTGGGTGCAAAGTGATTTCAAAGTCTAATTATTAAAAAATATATAAACATAATTAATATATTATTATTAAATGTGAAGTATAAAGTTGAAATATTATGAAAATTATATTCATAATTTTTGCAAGTGGACTTTTAAAGTAAAACATTGTAAATTCTTTACTTAAAACGAATGAAATATTTTGAAACAGACGAAAAATAAAAGAATAACAATTATGTATTTAAAAACATAAGAGTGCATTTTTTTTTTTTTTTGCCTTGGCCAGAGCCATACGCAACTAAATGCATTAAAAATAAAGAGAAAACTCAGAAAATAAGTTTCGTATCGAGAATCCGAGATTGTAGCCTTTAAAAAGAAAAATGAGAAAAAGAAAAAGAAAAAGAAAAAAGAATTGGTCAGAGGGATTAATATACTTACCAGATTCAGCCCAAAGAAAACGACTCTGCCCGTAAAATCGCAGTTCGTTCCATTAAGAATGTTTAAAGATTACACTTGGCATCAATTTACTGGTTGTGTAATGCCATAAGCAGAGTATCAAGGTGTGGGTCCAAAAGGTACCATCCCTTTATGGTTAAGGAAACAAGCAAAAAGATAATTGTTCGTTTCTGTTTTTGACTTTTTGTTGCCTCCCTGCCAATATTACCCTTCAACTCGTCCAATATACCCACAATATCCTTGGAGTGGATTTAAAATTTAAATTGTTCTTGCTTGGGAAAATGGTCGTGTTGGATTTATTTATTTTTTTGAATAAAACTTGGGTGGAAAAGCCTATACTACCGAGCCCGAAGGCGATAAACCTCTTTCTGTCGAGTATAAACGTAGCCGCAACTGTGTTTCCATAACTCCAATTTAAGTGTTTGTTTGGTGGAGCGTTTTGGTCAAAACGTTGGTAAAAAATGCAGCGTTTTCTCTTTAAAAATGTTTCAATGCAGCGTTTTAAAAACGTGGAGCATTTTAAAACGCTACAATTTGTAGCGTTTTAAAAATATGCTACGTTTACAACTACTTTGTTTATAAAAAATAACGTTTTGAAATAGTTTTCCAAACGTGTTTACAAAAATAAAACTGCGTTTTGAAAATGCTGCGTTTTGAAAACGCTGCGTTTTGAAAAAGCTGTGTTGTCAAAACGCTGCACCAAACGAGGCGTTTAATTTACAATTAAGTTAGAACAACAACTTATTAATTTACGTTTGATGTTATTGGATGAGATTTTGATTACAATGGTAGCAAATTTTTATTTTTTTAGACCGGGTCATATCCATTGAGGTTTTGTATTATTAATTACCTTCTCGTTCCGAATAAAGAGTTAATGTTTGAAAGTTAAAATTTTTAATAAAATAATACTTTAGTAGCTCATTAGTAATAAAATATCACTTTTGTACCTTAATTTTTTAAAAAATGAACTAATTAAATAAAACATGTTAAAATAAAATAGTGGACTCTTTGTTTGGAACGGAAGGAATAGTAATTTTCTCATTAAACTATACTTGATTTGGAAATATCATTTACGAAAAATAATAATACACCGATGTAAATCATGAATGGACGTGGATTGAAACAGATGTACATGTATTAAGTAGGTGGAATGAGAAATCTATATTCCTATTATTTTCCATTAAATCGAACTATATGAACACACATGTCCTATTAAGTCCGTTAAAGAGACCATGCAAGGATTAAAAAGACAGGAGACAAATAAATTTGTGTTTTGATAGTGAGACGTTTTTTTTTTAAATTTAGTGTACACGATGTTTTCTATCTTGGCCAACCCAAAGATCCTTTATTTTTGGTGTGGCTATCTTTTATTGCTTTTACTAGTTACTCCCCACATATCACATTTAAAAAGTAATAATTAAAAGATATATTAATGTTATTAGAGTTGATTATAATTATAAAAATATTTAAATATAACTAATATATTTACGCCACAAGTGAATAATATAAAGATGAAATGTTATAAAAATTATAAACATAATTTGTGAAAATAAACTTTTTACGCAAAACATCATAAAATAGAATAATAAACTATTTATTTGAAACGGATGAATTGCAATACAATGGTGTCAAATATCAAAAGATTTCTTAAATGATAAATGACCAGGAATATAATAGGTAAATATGACCCCTTATTAATATAAAAATCGGAACATAATAATATGTGCCCTTACATATTTTATATCGGCACATAATAATATGAATGGAACAAGATTCTCTTTTTAACTCAAATAGTAGAAGGCCAACCCTTTTAACCTAATCACTTGAAGATGTACAACATTTACCCGAACATGATCACCCAAATTTTAATAAGAATAACAAAAACAATAGCAAGTGCATGCGACCATCGTCAATACAATTATTAATTTGATTATATATGACTGATTGTAATTAACACTTTCAATTATATGGGATAATTTTCTCTTTTTATTAAAACATAAAACATAAAATATAAAATATGATATATATTATTGATGCTCTTTCTAACGACTTAACCCTTTAGATGAGCTAATAATTTAACTTGGTGTCAGAATTCATGGTTTGACAAGGTAAATGGTTCAAATCATCCTATTTGCATTTATTTTCAAAATATTACAAATGATGCATACATAAAATATAAAACATGATATAAATTGTTGGTATTCTCTATATAACAACTTAAGTTGTTAGACGCGTTAGTAACTAAACAAGTGATTTGATCTTAAGTGGCATGTGTCATATTACTAAGATGAAATTTGATTAAAAAAAATTACAAAATAAAAGAAAAAAGAACAATCAATAGAAAATGTTTTTAAAAAGAAAATGCTGACTATGATGTATTTACACACTCAAGTATAATGTAAAAAATCGACATTGTTGTCCATAATGTGAAAAAAAAAAAAAATTTGATTGACATATCATATCTACACTATTATCCATAGTTGTATTAAAAATGTTTTTTTCTTAAAAAAATTTAAATCTTTAGTAACGCCTAATTTTTTTTCACATTAGTATTAACATTAACATTAGTAATGCTCTAACATTCGAGTCCAGATTTCCTGTATTATTTCTGTGTATCACTTTTTATCTCAATCATTGGTTGAGATGCAATGATTAGAATACAGTGATGAAAATGAAAAGTGATACACATAAGTGGTACAAGAAATCTGGACTTCTAACATTCGGTCTCAAAATCGTTGAAGGTTAAGTTAAACCACTACGGACAATCTAGATTGGACCTAAAGTTGCTAAATTTGAGACTTCTAAATTGCATTGCGTCTTGGGAGAATATTAAACCGTAAATGCAATTAACCTGAGTCAACAAATAATAAATGAAGATGGTAACAAAGAGATTTAACCATGAACTAGAAAGAAAAAAAAATTAAACCAAAAGGTTAGATTAGTCATTAACAAACGATATAGCTAAATCTTTTTAAAATCTTCAACCGTTAAAGGTGGAGAGAATTGGGAAAGGTTGGTTAAATGAGATACGAATACCGTAGAAAAAATCAAACGAAATTAAACAAATTAATCTAATTTACTTAATTCTTACCCACGCGCTATCCAAATCTGGGATTGTGCAGTTTAAATTCCCGAGCTGCCCTATACTTTGGACCAATTTCAATGCCAGTCTCTTATTTTCGGCTCCCATCCAACTTCACACCCCTTTTGTTATGATTTACTCCAATGTCCCCAAAAGTTTAGTATGTTCCAAGACGACAATACTTCTTTTTTTTTTACACAAAAACTGCATATATCTAGGCTTGACATATCAAACATGACATTTTTTTCTTAATTAAAGGAGAATTAGTCTTCATCCTCATTTTAATCCTCATTTTATCAGTCAATCATTTAACTTGTATACCTTTTGAGTGTTTTCAAAGTCTGCATTCCCTTAGTTGAGCTAGATCACCACACAGAAATACCATCAAACCGTCTCTCACATGCACACACCTTCAATAAATGCATAACTCAAATGAAGTAATTAAGTCTCTTATAAGATCGGGTTACTGATCTTAATTTTTAAGATGGGGCCTCACTATCTCATAATTTAACCCACCAACACAAGGTGAGTCGGGATAAGGAGATCCGTTTTATATAATATACTCGTAAGATCGTCTTTCCTAATTTTTTGTCATTCAAATGAACACCCTCTCTCTCTCTTTCACACACACAAACAACACAAACATAAACACAAACGCACAGATCTTTTTGTATTCGTCTTCGAATGCTTAACTATAACTTCTTTTATTTAGAGGCTTTAACTGAAATTTCATGGAATCTAACCTGAATTGTCATAGAAAGTCCTTGATTTCTTTCATTTTTGTTAGGATATTTGAGGATGAATAATGTTGAAATTACTTTTTTAACTATTGTAACGAGCTATTATGAAATATAAGGGTGGTAACAAGATGAGAACCAAAATTAAGGGATACGTACTAGATTGAACCAAAATAGGCATAAAAGAGTGAAAAATTGAAAGCAACGATGTTACTGTTGGCATTGTATCACTAGCCAATAATAATACTCCCTCCATCTCAAAATAATTATCTTGTTTGAAATTTTCATCATACCACTTTAATTATGAGCCACAAACATATTTATCACTTTACTCTTAATTTTTCATCATATTTTAATTATAAATCACAAACACGTGAGCTTTAAAAAAATTATACATCAAGCCAACATTAGTAATCAATTCAATTATTTTTCCTTAATTCGTATACCGAATCAAAGTAAACAATAATTTTGGGACGTAGATAGGACAATGAATCAACAAATTTATCTGTAATTTTACTCTCCACAATAGCAAAATTTCTCGTTTTTTACATTGTTGTCACATAATGATATTACTTTTAGTTGTATCACTATTGCACTCAATATTTTTTTTCATAATAGGGTGGTAGTAGGACAATAACCAAAACTAAGGGTTATGCACTGAGATGGTACAAAAACATAGGGGGTTAAGCTGGAATTTGACCCCCTTATAAAGACACGCGTGGTATGAGAGAGTATGGTTAAGGTTTCGTATAAATTTTCTAATTTTCATATTTAAATTAAATTAAATAATTAAAAATATGAACAAGGAGTACTGTACTATATATACACAACAGTGGTTTAAGAATTAAGGCTCAGCGTAGTGATTTAGTGCGTCTCTTTGCTCACTTTTTGTATGTATATTTTTAATTTTCTCTCTCCTACTATCTATATAAGTATATCTTTCTAGAGAGAGAAAGAGAGTCTGTTCTGTTCCTCTCTCTCCAGCTTTTATGGCGTGAGACCGTACCAGTAACCAGTGTATACACCTATCAGTATATGTAACCGTATTGCTAACAATCCCCTTCATCTTTGCATGCTTCACCAAACTCATTTCTATAGAAAACCCAAAAACCTAAATGAGATGATTCTCATATGAAAATTCAATGCAATTCAAATTTCACCACCCCAATCAAAAAAAACACCACCTTCAATCAGATTATTGGTATCTCAGGACCAATCCAGATGATTTAAAGTGGTAAATTTTTTCTGGGTTCTTGATATTCACTCTTTTCTTGATCAGGGTGTGTTTTTGATTTGATTGTTTTTGCTCTTATTGTGAATTTTGGTTTAGATTTATTGTTTCTTTCTTCTGTGATTTTTTTTTCTGTTGTTGTATCATTTTTGTTGTTGTGTAATGGTGGAGAGAGTAGGGAGTGAGAAGAAAATTGGAGTGAAGATGAAAGATGATGAGGAGCTTGAAATGTTGTTGGGTGAGATCCCTCATGCAACATCACTTAATCATCATCATCATTACCCACATACCACTAATGGGAATCATGGCCATGGTGGTGTGCCTTTTCTTACACATACTATGAATGGGATGATGTATGGTATGTATGATGATGACCCATCATGTAGTTACAAGCATAATACATGTGTCTCCCCTGTTAGTGGTTTCTCCCTGCACTCTGATGGTTCTTCCTCAAGCTTGTTCTCTGGTAGTGGTGGGCATTCCTTGTCTGACAATGGATCACCCACCCCACCTCAAGTAGAAGAGCTTAGATCACACCTTTCTAGAAGTCCCCATTACCCGAATGGATTACCGCCATCCGATACAAAATTAGCTGATTTTTCGTTTGGCAAGAGGGTTGATCGCGAGAATATGATTGATCAGTTGAGGTTGTCGAGAAATCTTAGTAAGATGTATTTGAGTGATGAGCAAGAGGATGAATTGGTTCAGTTTGGTGATGGTAGTCATAGCAATGGGGGGACTAATCCAATCAATTTTACAAAATTTGTTGGTGTCACTGATAATTGTAGCAAAGCGATTTCTGATTACGGGGTGGTTCAATCCCCCGTCTCAAGAAGTCCCGTGAGTTTTAATGGTGAATTAGGTTCAGCATTGTTTGGATTTCAGCAAAATTGTGGGATTGGTAACTTATTGGGGCTGCAGTATGTTCATGGTCAAGCTGATGGTTTGTTTTCGCAATCCGTCGCTAACAATAGTCTTACCAGTTCTCAATGTCATGGAACTAAGGGGCAGGATGGCTATTACTATCAGAGGGGATTAGTGGTTCCTAATTTGGACACGAATGTATCTAGGCCTTCGGTGGCAAATGCGTTATTATGTGCAAGGCAAATTGGGTTAATTGAAGAAAGAGGCTCTTCTAATTTGCCCAATATGCCTCATTTGACTTTTTCAAGGTCTAATAGCATGGGCAATGTAAATCAGTTTCCATCTACATTGAACAGAAGGGTGAGATCATCTTCAAATTTTCGTGTTTCTCAAGGGGATCTTGAGACTCTTAGTAGTGAGGATGGCTTAATCATTCAAGGGGATGGTTTGAATTACATGACTAGCAGAGGGTTAGGGGGTTTGAGTGGACAATGTAAGAAGGGTTCCTTGCATGAGATTGGAGGGGTTAAGCCTCAAGAAAAGAGGTCACAATTAGAAAGTCGCAACCAGTTTGCAGGAGCTTGTGAAAATGGTAGAAGTGCAAGGATGCATTGCCCTTTCTCTTTGCCGGTAAAATGTAACACCTTGGCAGAAGCTCAAGGTTATATACTTTTGATAGCTAAAGACCAACATGGTTGTCGGTTCTTACAAAAGATCTTCGATGAGGGTAGCCCACAAGATGTGCAGATAATATTCAATGAGATCATCGGCCATGTGGTTGAACTTATGATCAATCCATTCGGTAATTATCTTATGCAGAAGCTTTTGGAAGTTTGCAATGAAGAACAGAGAATGCGTATTCTGCTTGTGGTAACTGAAGACCCTGGGGAGCTCGTCCGAATTTCCTTGAATACGCATGGGTAAGTTTTTATACTCTTTGTTATTCCACTTTGCTTTAGTTGGTTTAATTAACACCTGTTATTTTACCAGTACTCGAGTGGTACAGAAGTTGATTGAGACTCTCAAAACGAGGCAGCAAATTTCGCTAGTTATTTCTGCTCTTGAACCGGGATTTCTCAATCTTATTAAGGACCTGAATGGGAATCATGTCGTACAGCGATGTTTGCAATGCCTTAGCAATGAAGACAATAAGGTACAAATATATCTCCTATAACTCAAGCATAATAAGAAATGAAAAGGCTGGTTGATTATCAATTTACTTTTTTCTTCTGGGTGAATATAGCATTCTTTTTTATAATCATCTTGTTTAATCAATCCATAATCTTTTGCTAAATTATAGAAGAATGGCAATTTATATCAGGTTTATGTCTAGAGTGCTTCGGGGGACGTTATTGTTAAATGAGTTTTTCCAAAATTGTAAAATTGAGAATACTTTTAGCTAATCATTTGTTACCATTTACCTGCTATGTGCATTTCACAAATGGCTATTGATTCACCTTAGTTAATTTCTATACCATAACTTGGGAGTTGAAACATTAGCGTCCTGAAGAAGGTTCAGCAATTCTTTTCAGGCGCTCAATGATTCTAATTACTCCAGAATAATAAATATTTTTGTTAGCTGCTAGCTTTTGAAAGGTAGATCCTCCAGTACATTGAATATCGGGTCATGACTCTTAATCATTATCAAGTTAGTAATGTATTATCACTTGCTTTTTTCTCAAGAAAAAAGTTAACTCACTTTCTTAAGAGTTCCATGAAATGTGAATTTGTGGAACTTTGTATGATTGAGATTGTCACAATGTGCTCTCCATATGCTAGTATCTGAAGCATGTTCTTTACTTCCTTCCACTTTGCTGGGGTTCTGAAAGCTGTGACTATTAACAAAATTTGTCTTTCACTCAGAAACAGTTGATTTAAGCACCCATGAGCTGTTGCATGCAGAAATTTACATAAGCAAGCCTAGAGAACGCGATTATGAAAGCTAATTGCTATGCGTTTCCCCCAGTAATTTTAATCTCAGCTCCTTTACAAATCGAACGGATTCTTTAAGACTCTTATTGCATACTCGTTTTAGCATATTTTGTTGCTACAACTACAAATTCAGGGCACAGTAGTTCATGATGGATAGTTACAAACTAAGATGTTGCTGCTCATTTCTTTTGTTTAATTTTCTCAACGCAACTTTAAGTGAATAATGTGAACAAGATGATGGTTGCATGATTGGGAATTCGCAAGACATGTTAAATATCCGTAAACCAGCATTCGTGAGATTATATGAACAGTTCAAAAGGCTCTTCCAGTGTACTTTCTGTCCAGTGCTGGTGAGGAGTTGTAAAACTGTAGGAATGCCATTCAGCAAGGAAGAAAGAGACCTTCGTCTTCTAGGCATTCACATATAGAAATTTTGGTCTTCATACTCGTTTTTTAAAATAATTTTTAGATGAATTTTTCTGGACCTGCAACGACAATAGATTACACAATGGGGATAGTCCTTCCCCCTCCCTAAATCCCTCCCCTCTCAACGGACTCGAACTTGTGACCGCATGCAGGTGGATTGAGCCTTATCCACTAGTCTGACCCTCTATGTTACCTGTACCTTTCATTTTTGCCAATGTGCCCGTGTTGACACGACTCAACGTGGGTGTGTGTGAGTATGTGGGTATAGGTGTGCAAATTTACACTAGATTAGTGCAAAATTGTAAAATTTGGCGGATCCAATACTCGGATCCGCACCCGTATCCTCCTCGTCGAGTCTGGGTAACAAATCCGACCCTTGGTCTTTGTGTTCGACACTCGATATGCTTTGTTTCCTCCTTAGATCTACGTGTTCTGAGGTTCACATGCTGCAAGCTTGTTAGAGTCTAAACTTCTATTCATTTATTAAGGTTCACTCTAGCAAACAATGTATCTTGACTTTGAGTTTTCAGTCTTGCTTCCATTCCCATGGCACCGGAGGCCCCTAACCTGTGCTGCCTTCTTAGCTGCGTTACGTCTTTTTTTTTGATAGGTAAGTGTGACCCCTTGTTGGTGCACGTCATTAATTCTAACAGCTTAGAGGAAATGCCAAAAGCTATGAGGCTTTGATGCTCTCAAATTTTTAAGACTTTTATCTAGTATAGATATGTGAGGGAAAAACCTAAAATTGGACAATTTGGTGAATATGTACTGATCTCAAGTGATGGCCGTGTCAATCAGTTAAACATCTTAAATTTCACCCATAACATTCTAGTGTTAGATATCAAATAATGCTAATAGAAGCCTTTCCATGTGTAACAGCATTTAGATGCTTGAATCTGAACAGATCTTGAATAATAGTGATTTGGCCTCCCATCAGATCTACAAATCATGCTTACATACAAGCAGCTAATGATGTTCCATGGTATAAGCTTTAATAGGTGTGAATGTGGACTGCAGAACCCCTTCTTTTCTATGTCATATGCTTATCTTTGCGCCCCTATATTTTGAACATTATTCTTTTCTGTTCTTTCTTGTCAAGAGCCTATAGAGTGAACTGAAAACCAAACTCTTAAGAAGGTTTGTGGTGTCCTATTATGCTTTTTTCTCCGAGTACTGAGACTAGTTAAGCCCATGTGCTTATTCTAGTTTGATAATCAGGGATGCAATATTTGTGCGAAATGGGATTAGTCTATTATATTTGGGCTTTACTTTCTCATCTTTCAAAGGAAAATCCACGAACTTCATTTTTCTGTCAAAGGAAATTACAATCCAAGTTGTTTTATGTTTTCTACTCCCTTATAGTGTTAGGGAAAGACATATAGAGAGGAAGAGCCTGGCAAGTATGGCAGTGTAGGTTTCTCTTAACAAAGATGGCCTCCCTGCTATGAAATGTTTGGTAAAGTGCAGAAGAACCCTCAGAAGATTCCAACCATAGTAGACCAAAGTTTACTTATCCAAAAAAAAAAAACAATAGGAGACCAGAGTTGATCTAATGGTATTAAGTCCTCCTCACCAGCAATTGGTGAGGGAAGACCCTTTTGTATAGATCACAATTACTGGAAGTACATTCAGCCTTTCGGAGTTAAAAGAAATCTATTTAATGAGTCGAAGACCCTTTTGTATAGACCACAATTACTGGAAGTACATTCAGCCTTTCGGAGTTATGGAAATCTATTTTATGAGTCGAGAAGTATTATCTTGGAAGGTTAAAACCAGAACTGTCACCAGCACATATTGTTTGTCAGGCAACACTAATCTCAAGAAATATTACTGAGTTTGAAATTGAAGTTTTGATATTACTTGTATGCCTGAACACATCAACTGCTTGAAGATCATCAGAACAGTGTTGTAAAATTATCTTGAAGAAATACTATCGTTATTATATGAAATACTTCATCTACTTATTCTTGTTGGCAGTTCATCTTTGTTGCTGCTGCAAAGTACTGCGTCGACATTGCGACCCATCAACATGGGTGTTGTGTATTGCAACGATGCATCAGCCATTCAACTGGGGAACATCGTGAAAGTTTAGTTGCAGAAATTTCTGGAAATGGACTTCTACTTGCTCAAGATGCATTTGGGTAATATAGTGAAAGAGATTATTTTTTCTTCAAGCAGTTGAATTGATATTTTGCAGTCAATTTAAGGATAATATCTCAAAAATACTTTTCCTTAATTACTAGTTGTGTTCAAGTGTTTTGCTTCATCAATATATTTTTATAACGCAAGAACTTCTTATTTATAATTACTAATTGTGTCCAAGTGTTTTGGTCCTTTTCAATTGCTTAAGCTTTATGTTACACTTCATGCATTACTTTATATTATACCTCTGAAGTCGTGTAACCCTTTGATTTTTTTTATATATATTTTTTCGTGTTTATAGACATGATAAACCGTTTACCTTCTATGTTTTCTTGCATAGAAACGTGCACTTAAACCTGTATATGCACTGTTGCTACTTCGTTCACAATCAGTTGGAGGTTGATGCTTGATAAACAATATGTTTCTTCCTTCCTCTGACCATGAGAATGATTATTGTGCATGCAGAAACTATGTTGTACAATTTATTTTGGAGCTAAAGATCCCATCAGCTATGTCCAAGTTGATTTCTCAGTTTGAAGGGAACTATGTGCATCTATCAACTCAAAAATTTAGTAGTCATGTTGTTGAAAAATGTCTCTTGGTATTGAATAATGAAGCCAGGTCAATGATTATCCACGAGCTGCTCTCTGCTAATCATTTTGAGCAGTTGCTTCAAGACCCACATGCAAACTATGTTGTTCAAACAGCTCTTCGCATTGCCGAGGTCAGTAACTATTTTATTTTTTTTCTACTCTCCTAGTTTCTCTGCTTCTGCTTCTGCTTCTGCTTCTTCTCTCTCTCTCTCTCTCTCACTCTCTTATGTCAAGAATCAACGTTTGGAGCATTCTTATTAACTTAAGCATCATACGATCCTCATTTAAGTATTCATGAGAATCTTAGTGATACTTATATTCTCATCAATATTCTAATCCTGCTTTTAGAAATTTCAGGGTCCTCTTCACAATTCATTGGTCAAAGCAATCGAGTCCCACAAGGCAATCTCACGCAACAGTCCATACTCCAAGAGGATTTTCTCCCATAAGCTTCTGAAGAAGTGACTTGACTGTATATTCTCTCTCCTTTTTGGTAAGAGGTGATGTTGTTGTTCCCGTATTCGCTAGAATTTCTTGTTCTACTGCTATAATTATCTATGGAACCCAGATAAATTAAGTAGTGCTCGTATGCCTGATGACCCAATCTGTTGTCAATTTTGCTTCTACGAGTTTTTGATCGCTTAGACTTGCTTTGCTTGGAAGAGTGTAGAGAGAGAGAGAGATAAAAAGCAATTTTGCTTCCAAATTGCTTGAAAAAATTTGACCTTTGCTGTACTTTGTTTTGTTGTTGATGTATCGTCGGGATATTTCGTCATCTTTATTTTGTTTTTGTGGAACTTTCACTGTATGAAAAGTGTAAAGTGTAAATAGAATGATGATAGGAGGGAGGGGGGTTGGTTTGCTTCCTCTTGCTCTTTACTCTTGCTCTTGCTGTACAATGCAGTTTGAATGCTTTTTGTTATCTCTTGAAAACACTTACCTGTGTTAGGTTGTGTCTATTTTGTCTTTCTTTTGAAACGGGTACTAGAAAATAGAAATTGAATATTAGGTGGCCCAATTGTTTGTGTGCTTAAATTTAGACAAAAACCTAACATGAGGGAAAGCATAACTTTGTATGAATTTTGTTTTCACTAACATTTTCTTGCACAACTCATTTAACTTTTGCCAATTATGGTCATACTGATTACTGATACCTACCTCTTACAATGTTTCGGTCCTATATTCAACAAGTAGCCCATTCTTCACTGTAATCTTCTATGTAAATAGAGTACATTATTATACATGCCCCATCTCAAAACTTCACATCATACCTTCTATTCATATTAACTAACAAGTCTATCCAAATATGTCTACTTTTTTAAACACGCGTATTTCTCAATTACATGTTAAAATGGATAATCATTGGTATGTGTTCGTTAGTTTGTCTCATAAGCAGCTCGGGTTATGGATGGTGCAATAGTGAGATGATATTAGGCCTGATAATTACAACTCATTACCCAACATAACCAAACTCTTTAACATTTTTGGGTCGAAACCGGCAACCCGGTTCAACCCAAAAAAATATTAACATGTTCGGGCTAGAATTGGTCGGACCTGTTACCCGCTTCAACTCATGTCTTTTTATACAATACATTCATATTTTTGGGGAAAAAAATCGGGTTAAGGCACGTCGATCCATTTCAACATGTTTGATATTTGGGTCCTAACGAGTTTCAACTCAACCCATCAAATTGCCAAAAGCTTGAACAACATGTATACCTAGTATGGTGGTAGTAGTAGTGGTCGTTGTCGAACGTAATCCTTTCATTTTAATGGTGCTAGAGACAAATTATGGAGCTAATGTTTTGTAAAATTTCAGCATATATATGGAGGAGTTTTCAATTAATATACACACATACAATGATAGTGAGTAGAGATGTTAATCGGTCCAGCCCTAACGGCTTCAATCTAACCCTAACGGTTTCGATCCAGCATAGGTTCGTTTTAGTTGGTTATCGCTGCTGGTCGGTCAAAAACCTAACGATTTCGGTCTGGTCCTAGCGGTTTCGATTCAAACCTACGGTTTCCAGCCAATGATTA
Source organism: Codonopsis lanceolata (assembly GCA_013146195.2). Classification (NCBI taxonomy): domain Eukaryota; kingdom Viridiplantae; phylum Streptophyta; class Magnoliopsida; order Asterales; family Campanulaceae; genus Codonopsis; species Codonopsis lanceolata. The sequence goes on along the minus strand of CM028381.1, from coordinate 105,996,535 downwards.
AACTTGTACGTTTTTTCCCAATTTCGAGGCTTGTACGATTATTTCAGTGTATTATACACGTCCCGTATATTATACTAACTATATTAAAGCTGTTAATCAGTCCAACCCTAACAGTTTTCGGTATTATACTCATCCCGTATATTACTAACTAAACTGAATCGTATGAAAGGCAGCTTTCGGTTCAACCCTAACGATTTTCGGTCTAGCCCTAATGGTTTCGGTCTCTAAACGGTCCATCTAAAATTTTAACCCTAACTGTTTTGGCCTAATCGGTCAAAAACCTAATGGTTTCGGTTTGGACTTACGGTTTTCGACCCATCTCTAATAGTGAGAATACTATATATATATATATATATATATATATATATATATATATATATATATATATATATATGGAGTTTTCAATTAATATACACACATACAATGATAGTGAGAGTACTTCTCACTGCTATCATTTGTTGATGGCTTGATGCCACCCTCTAACAATACCCTCTTGATATATAATAAATAAATAAAAACTCTTACGATAAACAATAAAAAAACAGAAAATAAATAAAAGCACATATTTACGCGGTTCTAATAAACCATTACGAGTAAAAAACAAATTGAAGTGCATAACGTAATCTACATAAATCAAAATTGTTACTCCTTGAAAAAAAAAAGTCCATGTTAAATAACCGGTGTATATTTATCGACATTTGAATATTTGATAAAATTACTTGAAACCAAATTGATTAAAAATCAAACCACTTATGAGTTTAATTATGATTCCAATTGCAGCCTTAAGAAAACAATTATCAATTATGGTCACCAGATCATCTCCTCAGAAGACCTACCGTCACAAAAAAAAAAAAAAAAAAAAAAACCATAAGACTAGCCACAATTTTCCATCCAAAAGCATATTATCAAGAGAAAGAAAATATCTGATTTTCTTTTATATGATATGTCCAATCATAAAAACTGTGGCCAATCTCAACCATTTAATTCACATGGCTTAGAGTTGGCTATGGTCACCAAAAATGAAGACGGGAACCTTTGAATTGAGTGGTGTTGTTTGTTTTGACAATAGAACTTGTAATAAACAAACGCAACACGGAGAATTTGCATTATATTGTAGTCTGTATGTGATTAATCATTCTATTTTTCACTTTAAATACCAGAAATCAAACAAGAAAACTCCTTGCTAGCTAACAGAACGCGTTTTCGACTGATCATAGAAGCATGCTTAATTTGCATTACATTTCCTGCTTGCTCGTGTTTCTATCAGAAAAGTTACGAGAAAAATAGCAGGAATCTATCAATTACTAGGGTTAACTAAACAGTTTTAGAGCACTCTCGGACCCTGCTGCAGCAGCCAGCAGCTGATCTAGTCTTATTGTTTCTCTTTTACCAAGTTTTATTCATTCCAACTTTGATGCATGTGTTTTTGGGAATGATTAGGGACGGTCTGTCGAGGGAATTGCGCTCTAACAAGTAACCAAACGCTTTACTATTGCGTGACAAAGATTTTGCTTTGATCCTAAAAGAAAAGGAAGGTTTCTTGTTAAGTCATTTCAAGGTTTGGCATGGAAAATTCAATCCGTAGTACTATAAAACAGATTAGTTAAGTAAACTGTTTTGGGACATGTACTCATGCCGTGAGGTTAATATCATAACTTTATGAATTCTGATTTTTCATTAGTTTACGAAAACACTGGCGCCATGTGCAATCTACGGAACATAAACTCAGAGGGTGAAACACGGGAGACATCAACAATCACATCGCTCCCTCACTTTTCTTAACGCCACATTTTTTCAATGTTATTCCTTTTTTCAGTTTGCTACTGTGGAAGAACTTATATATATATATATGTTGTTACGGAATTAATCCCCATGAATATGCATATATATACTGCATATGCCTTGATCAGTTTCATCCGGTGAGCTTGATTGAGTTTTAGCAAAAATGTTGAGTTTGTTTGCTGTGGAAGGGAGGAAGAGAGCACCAAAGGGGCATTTCGTGGTGTATGTCGGTGAAGAAGAGAAGAGATTTGTTGTTCCATTGTCTTCCTTAAAGAATCCGATTTTTCAGCAGCTGCTAAACAATGCAGCAGATGAATACGGCTTTGATGCCCACAAAGGGATTGTTCTACCTTGTGAAGAATCCACTTTCCAGAGTTTCTTACATATAATCTCGCGACGCCAAATGATTCGTAGACGTAGACCTTTATAGTTTTGACTAGTTTGATCCTGGGGAAAATTTTATTCAGTTTAACACGACCCAAGCTAAGCGTTTTTCAAGTTTAGTTCCTTAGTTCTATCGATCAAGTTTGACTTACGATCGGAATCGGAGCAATTGAAGCTAGCTAGCTTCTAATACTCTTTAATCTACTCATAGCCATGGCTCTATGAGCATTTCTGTAACTCTTGTATGATCAAGTTCAAGCTTCACTTGAATATGCCATCCCTATCTTCATAACCCCTACAACATCTTCTTGAGGAACACAAACTTAATTAGTTAATTAAAAGTTTTGATACCAAATACAAATTTATAAATGAGTAGATCTTCTCTAGTACGGTTTTACGGATCTTAATGCGTAAGACGGAACCACACTCTCTCACAGCTCATCTTACCAACTCAATGTGTGTCGGATAAAGATGATTCATCTTATAAAAAAAGAATAAAAAAAATCGATAAGACCGTCTTATCTAAGTTTTGGCCTTTATTAAAAAACGATAATTCCCAACACCCGGAATAATAATAACCAAAATCAATCAACAATATAATACTCTAATCAATTTAATTAAGGAGAAGTAAATTTAATTTATTTTTATAATTAACTCACAATGAACAAGAATATCAAGGACTCATTCACAACTCACAAGCACGACAACCACTTACGTATGTAACAACCTTTGACAATATAACCACACCTCAATTTTTTATCTCTACATTCTATTTACTGCATTGTACAGCGTAGAGTATAATATCTCAATGCATTACATGGAGTGCAAAGATAGAAAATTGGAGGTGTGGTTAGCCCCACTTTATTTTTCGCTATCAATATAATTTTCCTTTCACAATTAATCCTCTCAATACTTTCCTAATAACTCCATCTATCCCACGCAAAAGATCCACCATTCTATTTTTAGATATTTTATCTAAATAAACCGATTTCAAAAATTAAGCTGACAATCTCCTTAACCTTGCAAGTTGCACCTTTATTGTCCACTTGTGATATAACCATACGGACTGTGCTCAAACATTTTTTAACATATGATCAACTATAATGATCCTTATATGGACAATGGGCAATAAATTCTTGAAAAAATTGTGGGTCGGTTCCTTTTTCCAACAATTTAATAGTTAGGCAAAACACACAAACGGGCCACCCAACTTTGGATCATATTGCAATTCGGCCACCGAAACTTTGGTTCATCTATTTTGGCCACCCTACTTTCATTCTGTTGCAAGCGAGCCCATTTTCTAATGTCCGTTAGAAAATGACGTTAACTTTTTCTAATTTCCCTATTTTGCCCCTGTTATTACACAAACTGTGGACAGATCACGACCTTTTCTCCAATCAAACCCCCAGGTTAATAATTTCTCTACGATTCAAATATTCAATTCAAACGCTCACATTGTAGTTTCCCAACTAATGAATTCTTGATTTCCCGATTTGAATTTTTGAGTTGACTCGGTGAGTCAAACCCCGATTTTGTGACTCGAAGAAAACAATATCACCGGTATGGATTCATCTCATTCACACGACGAAGGGGTGGGGAGGTAATATGTCGTTGTCTCCATCGCATACACCGAGGTCGACCGATAAGGCGACGAGAGATCTGCGATCGGGAGAGAGGAATATGAGCGGTAAACATGATAGAGAAAAGCGTTTACTGCAAGAGATAGAAAAGGAAAAATTACTAGAGGCAGGGAAAGAGAGAAGGAGGAGGTGGGCGAATCATGGGAGGACGCCACCATGGATGAACGCCTCGATCCGAGTGGAAAATCGGAGAAGTGGCCGGCATGATTGTGGTTAAAGATGGAGAGAGCGAGGAGAGAGAAGAAAGAGATCGATGTTTTCTCGTGTTGGGCTTCTTCCCATTTCCTTTTTTTTTCTTTATTAAACCTTCCTGTGTTGACTGTTCGCTCGCCATCTTAATAAAGCTGGGGTCCGTCGATCAATTACCGCCTCAAAGATGAAGCGGATGAGCGGATCTCCACCTTTGGTCAACAAATCTCCTCCAATGTTACATCTGTTTCGGATCGCGAAGGTTGCAGATTAGACGAAGATTTGGTTGAGTCTTCGTTGAATCTCTCATAGGATGCACCATTGTTGAATCTTCGTTGAACTGGGCAACATTGATGAACTGTGTTTTAACATTATTTTTCCTATTTTACCCCTAAAGTTAACGTTTTGGTCTAACGTCCGTTAGAAAATGGGGTCGTTTGCAACAGAACGAAAGTAGGGTGACCAAAATAGATGAACCAAAGTTTCGGTGGCCGAATTGCAATATGGTCCAAAGTTGGGTGGCCCGTTTGTGTGTTTTGCCTAATAGTTACAGTACACTTTATTTATTTTTAACCGAAAAAAGTTACTTTTGAAAGGAAAATGACTACCTTACCCTTAATGAACGTTTAACGATGAGTAGCCGCGTGAACAGCGGTTCAAAAGTCACTTTTTATATGAAACTTTTATTTTTGTTTAATGATTTATGAATTGCAGTTTTAAAAGGTTGTTAAAGTGCAAATAATTAATTAATTTTTAAGATATTACAGTATAAAATGCAAATATATCGCGGTGCAACAATTTTAAGAAAAGAATCGCGGTGCAAAAAACAATAACTTTCTTTATTTCCAATTCTAACATGTGAACTGTGATATATAAAAAATGGAATCGCGGTACAAAACTATGCTGACTTTTGATTTTGTGAATCGCGGTACAAAACTATGCTAGCTTTTGAATTTGTGAATCGCGGTGTAAATATTTCTGAATAGCGGTTTGAAAAGGTTGTTAAAGTGCAAAAAATTAATTAATTTTCAATAAATTAGTATATAAAGTACAAATATATAACGGTGCAACAATTTTAAGAGACGAATCGCAATACAAAACTATGCTGACTTTTAATTTTGTGAATCACAGTTCAAAACTATGTTAACTTTTGAATTTGTGAATCGCGGTTTGAAAAAGTTGTTAAAGTGCAAAAAAGTAATTAATTGTCAATAAATTACAGTATAAAGTGCAAATATATCGCGGTGCAACAATTTTAAGAAAAAATCACAGTGCAAAATTATGTTAGCTTTTGAATTTGTGAATCGCGGTACAAAACTTTATTGACTTTTGAATATATGAACCGCGGTGCAAACTAATAATAATAAATAATAAATTTATTTTTTCTAGGTTCTTGGAAGAAGATGAAGATGAAAATTGTTGACCCAAACATGTAACCACAAACTTCTATTATTTACATTTTGACCCTTTTTAATTATAATTGTTCTTTCTTTTTGTTTGTGTTTTCAGTTAGACCCATTTAGATTTCTAATTGACAAAAAATTATATTTAGAAGGATAAAATAGATATTTGACATAACTTAACGATTAAATCTAATGTCCATCCAAAAATGGGCTCGTTTGCAACATGACTAAAGTTGGATGGCTCAAATAGATATTTCAAACTTTCGATAGCCGAATTTGGAAAATTTAGGTGGCCCATTTGTATGTTTTGCCAACTAGTTTTCTATTCTTCAAAATTTAATCTTTACTTTTTCATCCAAGGTAAAAGAAATGGAAACAATTTTTATTTATCTCCCTTGGTTCATTCTTATGGAGGTGATCTTGGTATAAAGTATGGTTAATCCTTGTGATTACCTTGATTGATAGTTATTGTACTTAAACATAGGACTTGTTTGATGGAGCTTATAAAAATCGAATGGAAAGCTTTCTCTCAAATGGCTTCCACATTGATCTTTGATGAAGCATTTTAAACAATAACAATTTTTTTGAAAAGACACAAATTGTAACTTAAGAATTACTTGCTTCTTTCGTTTCGGATAAATGTTCTTAGTTGACAAAATACAAGAATTAAAAAATATAATTAATGATATGTTGTAAAAATATGTTATGACAATAATACTCATTGCACACACATTCTCTATTTCATTAATTATGTGCTCTTACACTTATTCTCTCTCTTGAATGTACATTAATAATAGTATTAATTGAAGGGATATATTAGTAAGAATGGTAGAAAATTTATACACTAAAAGTCTTTAGGAACATTAATTAGGACATCTCAAAATGAAGTACAAAATAGGAACATTTATCCGGGATGGAGGGAGTATGATTTACTCCCTCTTTCCCAAAATAAGTTTAAATGTTTCAAAATTTCTTGTTCTAAAATTAGTGCCTATTCATGCATATGTATTACTTAAACGACGTAAAAGTTAACCTCCTTAAAAAAATTGAACTCATTTTGGGACGAAATGAGTACTATAATAAACTCAAAAAGGTAATAATACAGTACTTATAGAATATTTAATACAATACTTTTGAAATATATTAGACCAAAATACCCTTCATATGTTTTTCAATTTAAATAAAATAATTTTTTTATTTATTTTAAATTTAAACATCATTTAAATTAATTTAAACACAATTAATTACTAATTAATCGGATTAAGTTACTTAGTAATAATTTACCTACGTGTATAAATATGAGATTGTAAAAAAATTCTGAGGAGAGTCAAAAATTGGAAAAAAAAATAACTTCAGTAAAAATTTCAACCAGTCAAAACTTCCAAAAAATCGAGTAATTTTGAAAACAAATCGACAAATAAGGTGTTCAAAGTTCAAACGTGGATATGGACGATGATAATGATGTTACATTTATCACTGATGCGCATTTTACGATAATCTTAACTTCCAATTGTTTGATTTTTATCTCTAAAATGTTAAATTTTTATCTGTTTTTTTTTTAATTTAAAGTGTTTACATGAAGAAAAAAAAACAGGGCTTAGGGACTGGGTTCTGGGCAGTCCCTAAAGGGTACAATAGACTTGGGACTGGTTGAGTGGCAGTCCAAAAAAAATAGGACAAATTACAAGTCGGTACATCTTTTAAAACATGTTTTCAAATGAATCCTATTTTTTGGACATATCTTTTAGGTACAATTTTAGGACGAAAGTACGTCACTACCCTTTATGTCGTATTGACGACGTTGCTTCCTCAAACCAACAGGCATCAACGTCGTCCTCTCTCCTTCTCGCCCCTGCCCAATTGCCGATTCCTGCAGTGTAGCTGTACAGCCGCCGTCATCTCCGATTCCGACCATCAATTTCTTTTCCAGCAGATATGTATTGCCGACAAACTTATATTTTTGTGTGTAATGTATTTTTTGTTTTCAAGATAAATTTGAAACACAACAAACCTTTATAATTTGGGAATGCGATGGATTTTGCATTGAAGATAAACTAAAATGTGTCGTATTTCAAATAACAAGATTTTCAAATGATGATGCCTGGATTTGGCATCAAAAATCGTTTAATCCACTTTAATTTAAAATGATGATGCTTGGATTAGGCATCCAAAAACCTTTTATTCATTCTAGGAGCCTGATGCCTGGTTTTGGCATCAGACATCATTTATTCCAGTTAACCTGATGTATGGATTTGGTAGCAACCTGATGTCTTTGGCATCAGACATCGTTTATTCCAGTTAAGCTAATGCCTGGATTTGGCAGCAAAAACTGGATGGGGTTTATTGGCTTGAAAAAATTGTGCAAATAGTCCTGATGCCTGGCCTTGGCAGCAAAAACTGGATGGAGTTTATTGGATTGAAAAAACTGTAAAAACAGTCCTGATGCCAATCCTTAGAAGCATAAACTATTGAGGTTTGTTCTCTTGAAAAAACTGTGTTAACGTCCTGATGCATGGCCTTGACAGCAGAAACTGGATGGGGTTTTTTGGCTTGAAAAAATTGTGTTAACGTTCTGATGCCTGACCTTGGCAGTAGAAACTGGATGGGGTTTGTTGGCTTGAAAAAATTGTGCAAACAGATGTCTGGCTTTGGCAACAGAAACTGGGTGGGGGTTTATTGGCTTGAAAAAATTGTGCAAGCGATCCGATGTCGGCATTGGCGTGGCGGATGGTGTTTGTCTTGAAAAATTGTGTTGCAGTTCGATGCCCGGCATCAGCATTATTGGATTTTTTTTTTTGTCTTGAAAAACTATGTTAACAGTTCTGATACCTGTCCTTGGCATCAGCATTATTGGAATTTTTTTGTCTTGACAGTCCGGATGAGATTTGTCTTCATTAATGGCATTTTTGTTGTTTGGCAACCGATTTGTAGTTATATGAAATGTCCAAAAAATGGATGGACCTAGATGAAAACATGTTTCTAAAATTGTACCCACTTGAAATTTTCTCAAAAAAATAATCAAACATGGCTTAGGGACTAGGTTCTGGGCAGCCACTAAAGGGTAGAATGGGCTTGGGACTTGCTGGGTGGCAGTCCGGCTGGGGGTGGTAGGTTGAGGGCCTAGTTGGTGGCAGTTGGGATGGGGGTTGTGGCCTTAGGAACTGTTGGGTTGGCAGTCCCTAAGGCACGTTTGGGCTCGGGGCTATTGAAGGGCCAGGCGTGAAGGGGGGAAGGGAATGGGCTGGGGGAAGGGACTTCCCAACAAGTAGGTGGTGGGCTTGCAACTGGGCAGGTGGTAGGGTGGGCTGGGTGAGGGGACTGATGGTTGGGCAGGCGGCTTTCATTGGGCTAGTCGTAGCCCAGACGCAAAGGCAGGGGGCTGGTGGCGGGGTTTGGTCCGTTTGGGCTGTTAGATGAGATCCAAATAAAGGGAAACTTTGTTAATTTTTAAAAAGAGAGGGTGGTTATGTATTAAAACATTAAAGAGGGTTGTTTGTTTAAAGGATTTAATGGGAGGGGGGGGGGAATGTATAAGTTAGATTTTTTTTTTTTTGTTTTAGTTAGACTTTATTGAATACTAAATAATTGTTAAGTATTGTTTAAATATTATTTATGATATATTGTTTTAGCTTAATTTTTTGATAATTTGAAAAAGGAATTATTGTTAATAAATTTTAGATAATTGTTATGTGATTATATTAAACGTTAAAAATAAACATTATTTTTAATAAATGTTAAGAATCATTTAAAATTACTATCATAAAATGTTAAAATTATTAAGATTTTTTTTTGAAAAAATTGTGTCATTGTTTTATTTTACCAGTTAATGTACATTGTTAAATACTAATACTTGTCAACAATGAAAACGCTGAAATTGTAACTAAGAATGATAACTAAGTCGAGCAAAAATGGCAGGTAATTGATACTCACTCTAGTTTGAGACTTATCCACAAAGTGACTAGACCCCAACAACCACAATAAATACCTCATTGTTGTATTAGGGGGATAAGTCATAGAGTGTTTTAGTCGATTCATCAGCATTGTTATTCATCAGCATTGTTAACTTAATGAAACTTGACTTAAGCTCGACATTTGCCTCAGACGTGGTCATACCAAGAAGTTTCTCAAGATGAATCTTTAAAACTCCAACACTCATCTTCAAGATAAGGGCTTTCCCATTAATAGGAATTCGTAAAATATGTCAGGCGTCATGTAGTGTAACAGTCAACTCGCCAAATGGCATGTGAAAACTATTAGTTTCGAGATGCCATCTTTCGAAAAATGCTAATATTAAGGGCATGTTCAAGTGACGAAACATGTTATCCCTCAAATGAGTTAGAACTTATATTATGATCGAGGGTTTGTTGGTTGACTATCGCACATGTAGCTATACGTTCAATTTACGTTTGGTATTTCAAAATTCTGATTTCCTGTTAAATAAATAAAGCATTAACGCACTCATATAGTTTATATTTTTAACATTTAACGAAAAAAAACATTTAAAATTAATAAAACTGTTGAAAAAAAATACATTTAAATTTACCTCTCCATTCCATATCGCATATGCAACACTACCATTAAAACAAATTAGAACATCTGATATATGTGGGCCTCCCGGATAATACTCAATCAACATCGCACCATTATGACCTCGCCCCTACCAAAAGAAGGTCTTTTTCCTGGTCGTACACCTGGATATCCTCTCCCCCCCGGGACCTACACATCCCCCTCGTAGTAGAGGATGGCTAACACGTATCCATTTGCCTTTATCATCCTCCTCCTTCTCCTCATCATCATCACTTATGTGACGCCCCGCCCCTTCGTTAGCTCGGTTTGCGTGCCATACTTGAACTTCTTCCTTTGTTGACTGTATGTTTGGTTTGCGAGAGGGTCTAGATATGTATGAGAGACCATATTAAGACCGAAACAACATTAAGAGACTCCATATAGTTGTTGACTTGCTAAAGTCGCAAGTCGTGACTCGACGATAGTCGGAATGCGACGCGATTGAGGGTTTGCTTGCGTTTTGTGTTCGTGACCTCGGTTTGGGTCCTAGACCTCTATAAGATGGTTTATTAACATGTTTAGATGTATTAGACTTCAAGTTGGAGGTATTCCCTAAGTCTATCGATGATTTGGAAGTTTATAAACCCTCTTGCTTTGTTTTGCCCTTAGCGATTTCCTTCAAAGCCATCATGTTTTTGCAAACTTCGGAAAATTCTGGTACTAATCCACTGAATAGAATTTTCTAAAAATTTAGTATGTTTTACCTTCATACGTTAGGATACTCTCTGTAAAATTTGGTAATTTTCCAAGGTGTCTAAGTACCTCAATTAGGTCTTGACTTACGGCTGTGCCAGAATTCAGTTTTCAGAAAAACAACTTCTGTACTTGATTTTGTTGTAACCATATCTTGATGTATATAAGTCCAAATGGAGTAATTTAAAATCCTAAAATATAATTCAATGAGTCTAGTTTCATAAAAATCAAAAATCACCTCATTTGGAGTTGTGAGCGATTTATGGTCGATTTTACAAGATTGACTGTCCAGCCTCAGCTTCCCATGCGCCCGCCTCAATAATGTGAGGCGCCCGCCTCAACTTCTGGGAGAAAATTTGCAAATTTGGAGATGGGTCAGAGTCCCATGCGCCCGCCTCAATAATGTGAGGCGCCCGCCTCAACCTCAGGTTGTTGTTACGGGATTTTTGCCTGTTTTGAGTTTGGACGAATTATACCTATTCTACCCTCATTAAACCCCTCTAAACCCTTCCTAACCACCCATACTTAACCCAAATCATGTCCTAACATTAGTTGGAAGTTAATTTAAGTTAGATTAGTGATTGATTAATCCTAATCTCCACTAATTGTACCAAGGAATTCCCTGTTTTGCCCCCATTGCTTGGGAAGTATATATAGCCCAATCTCTTCACAAAATCAGTAAATCTCTTCATTTCTTCTCTTCATCCATACATTTTAGAGAGAGAGAGACTCCATGGGAGATTCAAGCCCTAGCTTCTTCTCTCTTCGATCCTAGACGATCCACCCACCCGATTTCCTTCAAACTTCGGAATCTTGAAGCCCTCGACGAGTAGAACAACTTCACCGATTGGATTTGTGTTCTCTTGAGTTTTCACTCAAGCTAAGTAAGTTACTCCCTTTTGATTTTGGTTCATTGGCCCTAAGGAAAACAACTTGTATGCTATTTGTGGGCAATGAACACTTGCTATGTTTCGTATGCCCAATTTGGGGATTTTTGGAAGTATGATTTTGTTAGGAGCATTTGTAGAGTGATTTCTATGATTATTGAATATGTTATTACTCTTATTTTGGTGTTTCTAGGCTTATGAGCATGCTAGAAATCATGCCTATATGCTATTTGAGTTTACTGTGGAATTATACCTATGATTGGGGCTTTGGATGTATGAACTCACATGATATCATGGGTAGGAACATTTAATTGAAATAATGTGAATTATGGAATGAGTTTTGAATTATGTTGGGTTTTGTCGTGAATTTAGGGCTTGAGAAGTAAGCCCGAATTATTGGATATATATTGTTGTTAAATAAAGTGGGTGTGAATGTTAAAATTGGTGAAACGCGTAAATGATGAAACTTAGTATTTAGACTCAACGGAGTCGTAATAGGTTCGATATTGTGATAACGAACTCGGGTTGAAGTCCTACGTCATTTGGGTTTCGTTGACTATGTCTATGATGAATTCGTGGATTTTAGGCTTGGGAAATAAGCCTGGATTAATTTTGGGATAATTTCTATATACTTGAATGATGTGCTAAGTTTGAGTTGTATGAAATGTGCATTTAATGAAATGCGATATTAAGACTCAATAGAGTTGTTATAGGTTCAATATTATGTTGGTGAGCCTTAGGTTAAAATCCTTGATGTTCGGGTTTGGTTGGTTTGATTGTGAGTACCCGAGCATCTTGAATTGTGTTCCATTTGTGATACCCACCGACATAGAGGCTTATTGGGGATTTGATTAGGCGTGCTCGTTAGGGCACGGAACATTAGAGTTCAACCTATGAACTCATATTACTTTAAGAAATGATTAATTGAATGAGTTCCCTCTTAGGGAATTGGGTCGCGTGCACATGAAAGCACTTGCGAGGATACGACTACAGCTTAGTTTTGGTACCCTTGAGATTGGGTTGATAATGTCGAGTATGTATGACAATTGGGACTATGGTTGAGTCTGGTGTACCTTTGAGTAAAGCTTAAATGCTAAGTCTTGGTTTATAGTTGTTCTTATACTAAATAATAGCCTTTGGTTTAATCCCGAGTGTAGGGCTTTAGTAGACCTCGTATTGTGATTTCTTGAGTTTATATGCTACGTTGACTGGGTTGTGACTTGAGGGTTATGAATACCTCAAATATGTGGTTCTTGGACTATACTGCTAAGTTAGTTGGATTGTTGAGTATGTGCAAATATGTGCATTGTTAAATTGGTATGTAGAGCCTTATGACCTACTTGATTTGATAAGCCCGCTCTTGACGGTCTTGGTTCTTGTTTGAGCATGCGAGTAAATATCTGCTTGTGCATTTCATAAAAGCCCCCGGTGGCATTATTTGGATTGGTTTTCTAGGTCGGGTAGGGCGGTACATCGCTCTATACGAATCGTAAGATTCGTATTCGCTATGGATCGCCGCACTGGGACCTCACACACCTCCACCGTTGGCCCCGGTGGGAAGTTAGCCCATCTCGTAACCAATAGAGCGAATGGATTATGCTAATTGAGTCCGAGAAAGGGGCTTTGAGGCAAAACCACTCGGCCGTCGATGTATCAATCACGTGCATCGTGTCACGAACCAAGATAACATTGTGTAATGTAGAGCAACACAACGACACTATTTGGGTAACTTCTCTATCCCTTATGTGGCTTGCTATAAGCATTTATATGAAAGATAATGTGCTAAGTGATTTATGAAGTTTATGATACTTGGTGACTCAATACAAGTTTAATAGTGGTATGCTATAAAGATGCCATGATTTTATACATGTTTGTGCATTATGCCATGCTACGCCATGCTATGCCATGCATTTGCATTTAGTAACTTCTTGGGTCATTATGACTCATTACGTGTGTTTGTTTTCCTTAGTTTTTGCGGTGATCCCGTTAGTACGGCGGCGGATAGTGATTCCTAGAAGGTGGTCTTCAGGGCTTTAAGCTTGGATTTAATATTATTATGTTATGTATACGTGAGAAACGAATGTAAAGTTATGTAGACTTTACTTGGGTAGATTATGTTAGTACTTTCTTATTGTATTATTTTTTGGTAGCCGACTTCGCTTGGTCGATTTGTTGTATATCTTTAGAAGCTATTCCCTTGTTATTTCGAGCATGCTTTAGCTCACTCATCCTAGTATTGTTGGTATTGTCATCTCCGACGACGTTAGTCGTGAGACTTGGGTTTAGTTGTTAGAATTTGAATATCTTGTTATTTTAGTTGATTTGTTCCTCCGGCATGTTTTAGCCGTTGAGTTGTTGTTTATCAGGTTGAGTTCTTGTTGCTTCGGCCTTAGGTTGCCGATGGTTTGTTGTCCGCAATGTTGCCACGTAGATTTGTCGAGAGATAGTCGTCTCTCTCGGCCTTGTATTTCTTAGTTATTATTATAGGCTTTGGTCCCACTTATGATTTGCTTCCCAGATTTCGCTTTTAGTTATTCGGTTTTGCCGTTATGGCTTTTCATTCTGTTTAGTGTTTGTTGGTTCGACTGACTCGCACTACTACGCCCGGTGCTTGTCCATCTTTTAGCTTGTCTTGACACGACCTTGAGATTCGCATTGGAGTTCGGGTCGGGCTGTCACAACTTAGCTGTAAATCCTATCCCTAAGGCCATGACCCACTCATTCGCCTCGAGCTGGAGGGACTCCATATCTTCTCCCTCTACTAACATTCTCCTCCCCCCATGCCTCTGATAACTATGCTCAAACGGAGGATTCCTGTCAAGACCCTTACCAGAACTAGAAGGACGTCTAAACATTATACGAGATACATCATGCAATCGTCTCTCTACTTTTTCTACTCCTTGGAGCGACGTGATAAACTTGTGACACTTCCCTAGGTGTTGGAATACTCTATCCCATTCGTCTGCGTAAGGCAAATTCAGTAACACATCGATTATATAGTCGACCGTTGTAATTCTGAAGATCAAGATCATCATCAACCACCGATCTTTTTCCTTTGTCGTCACGTCTAAAACCTGACATCTACATTGCATGATAAAAAATTATAAGTTGAATATTAAGAGTGTAAATATTTACATATTTAAGTATTTCAAAGGTTTTGATGTATTTATAATACGAGATAATGTTCTTAATTAAGTGGACTTATTTATACTAATTATATTTGTAATTAGAAATTAATTAATATATATTTTTAATTAATTAACATTTTTTATTAATCTATAATTTTACAATGAATATATTTATTTAAAAAATAATATCATTTAATATTCAACTAAATATTAGCAAATATAGATTAATTAAATCAATTATATTCATTTTTCATGCTTATTCACAAATAATATCATTTAATATTCAACTAGCAACAATTATAACATTTAATAAAATTTTAATAAAAATATTAATTAACAAATTCAATTTAAAATATTTAAATCAATTATATTCATTATTCAACTAGCAACAATTATAGCATTTAATAACATTTTAATAAAAATATTAATTAACAATATCAATTTAAAATATTTAAATCAATTATATTCATTTTTTCATGTGTATTCACGAATAATATCATTTAATATTCAACAAACAACAATTACAACATTTAATAACAATTTAAATATCAATTTAAAATATTTAAATCAATTATATTCATTTTATTCATGTTTATTCACATACATATTTAAGAACAATATTAATTGAAATATTAAACATACAAATAATTTATAACAAATTAAAATTAATTAAACAACTCATATCAAAGAACAAGTGCTAATAATAACAAGTAGCAAAAGTTGGAGGGACCTAACAGAAAAGTAAGAAAACTAACTTTAACAACCCAATTGAAACTAACAGTAACTAGCAGAATCTAATATATTTTTTCAGGCAATCTTGATTGGTTTTGTGGCAGTTTTAGCGGCAGGTGGTCGTGTAGCACGACGGCCTTCAAATTTTTTATTATTTTTTCTTCATGAAAACTGATCGAAATTACAAAAAAATGATTTTAGAAAACATACCTTGTTTGAATTGAGGAAAAAATAAAATTTGGAGAGAGTGATTTTTAATGAAAGTTTTAGGTTTGTGTTTTTTTTTTATGGTCATGACTAAAGGTAATATAGTAATTTCACAATTAAAAGTGTTGTATTAAGTATTTAATGGGTGATGTATTAAGCATGCCCCTATTTCCAATTCGACTATTAACAAATGAAATAGGTTAATTATTTCAACTACATTTTTTACAAGATATGTTATTTCCACTACATTTTACTTATCCACTATGTTATTGATTATTACTTTAAACTAATATATATTTGGAAAAAAAAACTACCCTCTAACTTTCCATTTGAAGTTGAACAATATTTTATTATTATTTTCATATTGCTTTTTAATTCTTAATATATAAACAAACAAGATAGTTTTTTCTTCTATTTTTATTTTTTTAATAAATATATTTTTTCGGTCATGCTTATGTATCATTTCATGTTTCATTAAAACATAATTAATTCATTAAAGTATTTATCTACTAAAATTTTAGATAATATGTGATATATACTTTATTACTATAATAAAAGATTAATCTAAGTTTAAAAAATTTCTTATAAAAATAAATTCAATAATACCAATATGGTAGGTATTGAATTGATTATATGTGTTAACCAATTCATAATTAATATTTAGAATCAATTATCATCGGTAGACAAAGATATAAATAATTTACGACATGATATCAAACTATGATTTTACTATTGAATTGATTTTTTACAATTATATCTTTTAATTAAATCTAATTACACATGCTTTATCTCGATAAGCAACGATCACATATTTTCTCAAAATTCAGTTAAAGAAAATATTTTTTTAACATCATTTTGTTAATTATGTATAAAAAGAATAATTATGTAGATTGTAACTAAATATCATTTTGATTTTTTATAATTAGAAAATTATGTAGGTATGAAATTAGGTTAGTAACATTTTTAGACTGACAACTTAATATGAACAAGTAATCAAGGGGTAATTTTGTCCAAATATGTACTTAATTGATGTAATATTTAATTGCTAATGTAGTGGATAAAAAAATCGTAATGGAAATAGATCCCTTAACAAATTAGCCATATATAATTCAAAAATGCTCCGAATATACATATTGGACTTGATTGAGTATTAGAGCATCACCAATGCAACCGTAGATTTGATCATACGTGGCCGTGTGTAATTAACATCCTCGATCAAATGTATCAATATTTCTCTCTTCATTCACATTTAATCACAATGGTTCTCTCTAATCCAAATGTAGATTTAATAATATGTA
Source organism: Codonopsis lanceolata (assembly GCA_013146195.2). Classification (NCBI taxonomy): domain Eukaryota; kingdom Viridiplantae; phylum Streptophyta; class Magnoliopsida; order Asterales; family Campanulaceae; genus Codonopsis; species Codonopsis lanceolata. The sequence continues at coordinate 105,979,626 of CM028381.1, read as the reverse complement.
GCGTGTATTCTACCATTAAAATAATATTTGATAAAAAATAAAAAAGAAAAGAAAAGAGAACAAACATTAATAGAAAGAATTTTTAAAAAAGAATAATGATGACTAGGACGTATTCACACCCTCAAGTAAAATGTGAAAAATTTACATTGTTATTCATAATGTGAACAAATTTGGTTGTCACATCATATCCACACTCATCATCCACATTTGCATTGAAGATATTTTTTTCTTTCAAAAAATGTGTAAATTCAAGATAACATTTAATTTCTTTCACATCCACATTAGTATTAGAGATGCTTACTTTGATATTGCTTTTCCAGGACGCATAATTCATTCCTAGTTCGTGTCATTTTACTTGGTAAATTGACTTTTGGTTTAGAGGGATGCTATCCTTACCACACTATCTTTACTGCTACCCTTACAATTATATATTTGCTAAAAAGTAATTTAGATGATTCATCATTTGACAAATGTATAATTGTAAGGATAATAATAAAGATAGCGATAAGGATAACATTACTATTTGCTTTAATCTTCCAGTATCTTATTACAAATTATTTTATGGGGAGGAGTTTGTTTGGACAGTAAATTGGTTCAACTAGCATAATTAAAAGGAGTAAAGTACCACCAACATGGGTGATATACTGATATGTGTTGTGTATTTTTTGTGATATGATTAATTATTTAATTTTCAAATTATTGTTATCCTTCATTTTTCGTCCTTTTTTAAAAGAAAATTCTTTTAGGAAATAATTTTACCACTTAATTATTACTTTTTCTATCAACTTTAATTATAACCATATGTTTAAGAACATTAAAAGAAACCGCATATTTCACAAATATTGATAATATAATTAATTACTTTTTCTTAAACGATGTGCCGGATCAAAGTGGAAACCAAACGTTTCACCAATATCATATCATTATTATTATCCCCTCCATTCTCGACAAAAAGTTTCCGTTTGAAAGTTAATTTTTTTAAGAAAATAACATTTTTAGTAATCCATTGATAATAAAATGATAATTAAACCTTACGAAATAAATTCATTTATGAATCTAAATCTTTGTTTGACTTTCAAAATTTATTACATTGGTAGTAAAATGTCACTTTTAATTAGGGGTGTAAGTGGTTCGGTTTGGTTTGGTTTATGCCAAAACTACAAATCGAACCGTCTCTTATTGGTTCCAAAAATCTCAAACCGAACCGATATGAGTAAGACTTAGAACCGAACCGAATCATTCGATTTGGTTTGATTTGGTTCGGTTTTGTGGTTTATATAAATTATTTTTAATGAAATTAACCAACATTAAAAATAACAATAAAATTAAGATTTTAATTTAGAATTGACATCAAAATTAGGAAATAACCTAATAACAACAAATTATCATCAAGAAAACAATAAAAATTCTAAAATAAACACAAACAATTGAAGAAATAATAGTTCTCATATATATATATATATATATATATATATATATACACACACACACACATAGTATATGAATAAATCAAAGAGCTAGATTATGTATATAAAATGATTCAAATGTTCAAAATAGTTAATAAATATATAATAAATAAAAATATATTAGTTGGTTTGGTTCGGTTCTGCGCAAAAACCAGTAAACCGAACCGAACTGGATGATTTTCTAATTTTTGAAACCAAAATCGAGTCGTATTCTATCAAAATTGAACCAAACCAACTTGTTTGGTTCGGTTCCATGATTCTGATTTACACAATTATTTTTAATTAAGTGTTCCAATCTTTAAAAAAACATACTCAAGGTTACCGTAAACCTTACATTCTCACCCATAAACAATAAACCTTAAACCTTCAACCATATAACATATTTAGTTTTTTAAAATTTGATGGGAGATTATCGAAACACTTTGTTTTAATATCATTATTAGGTGTTATGTACACACGTCAGCATATCCATTATCTTTTCAAAAGTTCATGTTTTTTTTAAAGAAAATATATAAAAAAGCGTGTGTGACAACGTAGTTAGTAAGATGGATATTAATCAATCCTTAAAACAAGTTTGATAATACTTTTTGTAATCAATCCTTACTCATGGCAAAATTTATGATATTAAATCTAAGTATTTGTCACCTTTAAAAAGTGGATCTCTTGTAAAAGTGCTTACGGATATTAATTTATAAGACAAAACTTCACTATTTCACTATTCAACCTACCAATAGACGGTGTATCGGATCAACGTGATTCGTCTTATATAAAATACTCATAAGACTATTTTTCTTAAGTTTTTACCGAAAAAAGTTTACGAGCCTTTTTAGTAATATACTCCCTCCATTCCGGGCAAAGAGTCTGCTATTTTATTTTAGAATGTTTCATTTAAAAAATCCGATTTCTAAAATTAAGGCATAAAAATATCATTGTATTACTAATAATTATTAATAAACTACTAAAAGTATCATTTTTTTTAAAAAAATTGATTTTTAAACGTGAACTATTTGCTCAGAACGGAGGAAGTATAAAAAGTTAAAAACTAAGATGGTATTGTATAAAATTTATGAATCTAAATCTTTGTTTTTTATTTGACTTCTTACGAAATAAATTCATTTAGTGAAGTAATTTATGATACAACAATACGATAATTCATCAGCTATATCGATAGCTGAATGTGTACAATGAATATGAGAGGATAGTAGATGCACAACACTATATTTTATTTCACCTCATATTATATTTTATTTTACTTTTGTTGAACATAAACTGTAATGTACGGAAAAAATAATGAAATTATAATGTACTTCGGGAATTGAAGATGGAGAAGTTGGTGATGATTGGTTAGAAATTATGTGACTTAGAGCCAATACAACAAGGGTTCTCCAAGTGGGAGTTTGGAGTGTTTGAGAGATTTTTGAAAACAATAAGAGAGTTTGGGTGGTACTTAGCCAAGCAAAAGTGAATTGAAAAGCCAAAGAAGCTCCCGGTGCTTAGAAAAAAAAGGGTAAAAAAATGACGTAGTTTAATACACAAAATGGGTAAAATGCTGAGTTTGAAAAACAAAAAAGACGAACAGCCTTTGTAAACACTGCCCCCACTACTGTTCCACCTTCCACGCGTCATCCTGCAATGATTACCAAATTTCTTTTTTTTTCCAGTGTTGTTCTTAACCAAATTATAGCCATAAAATTTTATTTTTATTTTTACATTTTTTCTTGAATTAAAGTACATATTTTTGCCTATAAATATATACTTGGTTTGTTTCATTTAGATATCAGAAAAAATTTCTATAATTTTTTGAAGTTTCTAGCTATTTTATTTGTTGATATAAGTAAAATGTTAAATTTTAATTGAGATAAAAATAGTGGGGTATGTAAAAGTATTAGAGTTTTTACATTGTTGGAAAGATATTTTTGTTGGAAAGCTTAAATGGGGAAGGGGGGAGCGTAATGACATTTTTGTAATAAAATAAAAAAAATGGATCTTAAGCTCCCCAAAATAGAGAGTTTTGTTGCACATGCTATAACAACAAAGGCTCCTAAGCAAATCTTATGAGATTTTCTCAAACAACAAGGATTTCGAAGGGGTTCCTAAGTTAAACATAAAGGTGATTGGGAGCAAAATAAGCTCCCCAACTAAGCAACCAAATAACTCAAAAAAATTCTTCCTTCGATGGATTTGGCGAATTTTCACACTTAAAAATTGTTTTTATTTATTTTTTTAATTTTTGAATTAAAGTATACATATTTATCTACTAATTGAGACTTGGTTTGTTTAATTTAGATATAAAAAAAATTGACGATAACAATGATGGGTTATGTAAAAATATTGGAGTTTGTGTATTGTTGGAAGAATATTTTTGTTGATGAGTTTAAGTGAAGAGCATAATGATATTTTTGTAATAAAATAGAAAAAAAAAAGCTTAAGCACCCCAAGTTGAGGAGCTTTGTTGTACATGTGACATAAAAACATTCCACACGAAAATGAATTTACGAATATTATCGAGATGAATTTACGAAATCGAATGTCCAATCAATTTTTAAATGATTCTATCTGTATGTTATATTGAAAAAAACGTGTTAATGAATATTAGTGATGATGATGTAATTACGGGTTTTCAAGTATAAAAATGCGTAAAAGATACTCCCTCCGTCCCTAAATTATCGTCTTCCTTTCCTTTTTCGTCCGTCCCAAAATAATTGTCCACTTTGAAACTTACATTTTTAGAACATCATTTTTACCACTTTACCCTTACTTTTTCACTCTACTTTAATTATGGGCCACATATACATGGACATTAATGGAAACCACACATTAAACCAATATAAATAATCGTCAATTTTTTTTTAAAGCATACGGCCAAAACGATTATTTAAAGAAGTAATTGTTATTTTTAATTTTTCATGTAATAATTAAATTTTTGGACATCTCTTAACCTTAATTTGGATCCGCCGTGGCTTGAAAGTGAATTATTAAAATGAAATATTTGAAAATAATAATTGTGGCGAGAAGTAATACGCAAATGGCAGCAATATGTGTGGACTGTGGAGTAGATAGTTATTAGTGATTAATTGCGGGACCTCTGGGTGGAGTGGTCGGCCGAGGATGTAAAGGTAATTAACAAGTTAATTAATCATCTTTCATCGCTATCGAAATAAAATAACTCTAATTAAGTAGAAGAAAAACAATTGGTTAAGCAAACCCACCTCACCCAGTCCACCCACCACCCATTCGCAAGATTGGGACCACGTGCGTACCCAAACCACTACTTCTCTGCCTGCAAAGGGCCCACAACACGTAAAGCTGAGGTGGACCAATCGAGTCAGGAAAACAGATCGTATCTCCTCCATAGCTCTCGTCCACGAATTCTGATACCCAAACTATACCCTCTCTCCTCTGGCGTCTTTGTTTTGATCTTCACGCCACGTGTCACCTCATCGCCCACCTTACTTTTTTTTCGCATTATTCAATTAATAAAATTTTCAAGGCTCACAAGTCACAACTTGTCCTTCTCTCTCTCTCTCTCTCTCTCCTCTCTCTCCAGAAACATCCGAGATTTGTGTTGCTGTACCGCATCCAAATTAGGGTTTTGGTGGTCTCGTTGTGGCTTTCGACTGCCATTTTTGGTGAAATCGGCCGATTATAACTTTCCGGTGAGTTTTCCCGACAGTCTTACTGGAAAATGGTACTTTGTTGTTTCGATTTCGATAAAAAAGAAATTCTTTTGGTTCATGGCTTTGAACTGTATTCCTTGTTTGTTTGCTGAGAAAGTCTTGGAAAAAGGAATAAGTTGAATTTTTGTGGTGTGTTTCGTTATCTGAATCTATGTGAACTAGGTTTTGTTGAGTTTAACTGAGTTAATCTTTCAATAATTTTACACTGTACAAATTTATTTCAGTACAATATTTTTCCTTACTTGCCTGGGATTCGAACAAGAGTTTCCTCTTGTCTGTGTCAGCTGAATTTAATCTAATAAGCTGATTGTCTTTTCAATTTTAATATTCTTATTATTTTCGTTTTGTTTCTGCTACAAAGTCAAGATCTTAGATAGTTGAATTTCTAATACTTTTTTTTTATTTTATTTGGATGGAGGTAAAGGAAGGATTTATTGGTCAAGTATGAGATTAGATCAGGAAGTGGCTTGTATTACCAGTGGTGGATAGAAGAAGTTGGAGGAATGTCAGACTTATCTGTGTGTGAGGTAGGAACTTCTTTTGGAAATTATATGAAACCTAGTTTGCTTATTGCAAAAGCAGCTACGTGGGCAAAAAGAATATGCAATATAACTATCGATTGATTATTAGTATTTCATTTGCCTGTAACGATGTACCTATATTTCTTTGTTTTTCTGCCTTTTTTATTGTGTGTAAATAAATACAATGAATGTATGATGATGTGTCATTATTCACATATTGTCTGTGTTTCTTAGTGAAAAAGGCAAAAAAAAAAAAAAGAAACCAAAAAGCCTTTTCTACTAGTGAGCACTCCTCCATCCCTAAATGCGTGTTCATTTTTAAGAAAATCTTGTTCGGAAATGAGTATACCTTTTCAAATTAAGTTACTAAATTCACTTTGTCAATTATGATGTCAAATGTCTTGCGATGTTATAACTTGGATTAGAAAGATATGTATAGGTGCTATCAAAATGCTGAAAAGTCAACTTCTTTAATTTCATTGAGAAACCAAAAAAGGACAACTATTTTGGGATGGAGGTAGTAACTTTTGTTGTATAATTCTCAGTCTTTATTGCTTCCATTAGTTTGAGGATGGAACATACACATCCTTTTCCAAACTTAGGAGGACACCCAACTATACTATGAAATCTTAGTTAGGAGCCATCTATCCGAGTCTAGTCCCTCCCACTTTCCCTTTCCGAATGATCTTTGTTAGAGTCTTATTTTGATAATTGAGTTAGTTCAAATTAAGCTATAAAAAAATTCCTCCTAGATGTAAAAAACAAGTTGAATACAAGAAAAAGTCTTTCTTCTAGGGTAATTATGTGCTTCTTATATTTTGTCCTTTTTTTAATGGCGGGATGAAGTTCTGGACAAAATGTGATTTATCAAGGTTGAAGTTAAGACTTTCCCCTTGCCTATGTTCAGAAGCCTGGTTACCGTCTGGATAGTATATACTTATTTACTCTACCATTTGGAGTGAATAAGATTGAGCTAATATAAGTGTATTTTACTTAACAAAAAAATATAAGTGCATTTTTCACAGTAGAAGAATAATAGAGGGGAATGTAAGCAATGTTCTTACTTTGGAAGTCATTTTTCTAATCCTGCGAGAGAAATTGCCATTCCACCTAAGGGTGATAGAAGCCCAATTCTGGACAGAATAAAATCCCAGGACAATCTGCTTCCCAATGTGGACTAATGTTCTTACGTTGGAAGTCATTTTTCTAATACCTGCGAGTGCGAGGGAAATTGCAATTCCACCTAAGGGTGATAGAAGCCCCATTCAGGACAGATCCCAGGTCAATCTGCCTCAAACGAGGACTAATGTTATTACGTTGGAAGTCACTTTTCTGATACCTGTGAAAGAAATTTCAATTCCACCTAAGGCTGAAAGAAGCCCCATTCAGGAAAGAATAATAATTCCAGGCCAATCTGCCTCCAAATGTGGACTAAAATAGTTTGACCCTCTCAAGTTAGTTATGCCCTCATTGAGAGTTTGCAAGCGTTAGTAGATTTGATGTTTGTCATTTTACTACATATGATCTAAAGGATGCTAGATTTTCTCAATAGCTATAGATCACATGTGATATATGACATCTGCATTCTATTAACCACAGTCGCACAATGATTTGGCCTCGTTGTGTTTGTTCACCGTATCATTAATCATTCTGCTACTCTTTGGCATTTAATTAAATATAAATTCCACCTTGATGCTGTCTGCATGTTCCAGCAGACTTTTCTTGAAAATCCTTCCACCAAACTTTTCCCCATTCCTAAAAATTCTGATCATTGTCACCTGGAAGCCCACCAATCTGCTGTACCTCATGAAACCTTAAATCTAAAAGCTATGCTTGACTAAAACTCCTTACTTATAAAAAAATTCATTATTAGATGAATTATAAATGGGATGTGTTGCATCTTTGCTGCCCCTTGTACTTTCTCATTCACTCTTCTCCCTGGTTGATCAGTTTAGTTCACTCACAATTCTCACAAAGAAAAGTTAGGACATCGATCCAAGCTGTTTGTACCAAGTCCTTGCAGTAGGGGTACGAAAGAAATAACATCGGGTGAGGGATTGGTGTAGGACTACTAAGAGAGAGGGATAGGGGATAATGAAGGCTAACTAAGAGGGGGGACAGGAAAATTGTGGTCTTATGTGAATAGTGGTCTCTTGAGTTATAAATGCAACAACCAACCTATAAATAGGTGGCTAGGAGAGGCCATACGTGATGGACCATGTGCTGTCCATACAATGTGGAGGTGCTCCCTCATTTGCTAGATGGTACACTCGCGGGGCAAGAGCTGAGTGTACCTACGAGGGGACCATCCACAATTTCCCTACTGAACCTAGCGTCCTAGCCTGGCCACGCGTGACTTGGTTATTGATCCATGTGACAATATTTCATTCTAGCCTCTAATCCACAACCCTTTTAGTAATCCTGAATGCGGATAGATTGTGTCCCGTGCAGACGGTTCTTTCCATGGATCCGGCTTGCCTCAGCTGTCCTTCGAAGGCTGCGGTAGTCTGTGCATAGAAGGCTGCTTGGTGCAAGCTTCATGGGTCAAGTGCTTGCGAGGTGCATGGTGCGGGGCATGTTTCACGTTGTACATGCTGCGGGACACGTACTTATCAAAAAAAAAAAAAACATGCTGCGGGATACGTGTGCCTTTGCTAAATGACCAGTGTGGGATCTTGTTCAGCGTTTCTATACCACACCAGCAATAGGCAACACAACTTTCAACAAGAAGCATACGACTTCTGAGGTGGACTGTTGTTATACCAGCATCATATAGTTACTTTCGTTCCTACTTCTAAAACCTTTCCGACCAACTTAAATATAGGTACATAAAATTATATACCCTTAACCAGGATAACCATTCCACTGTCTTCAGCCGTCTTCTACTCCTTTCTGATGTTATGTACTGTTCTCTTTATTTCGGTGAGTATCAATCCTCAGTTACCTCAAAGTTTGTTTTACAGTATGTACATTACCCTGTATGGTCCTCGTAGACCTTTTCTCAAAGGGTCAATCATCAGATTCAAACAGCCCAAGCTTTTGCCTATGAACAATTGGATGATCCCTCTCATTTGGAAAATCCATTGAATGCTCTTATATAAGTTCCTTTCTTGGTTGTAAAGTAATGGATGTTACCTTAGCATTTTACTGGTATGGGCATATCTTCTTTAGGAGTAACCAAAACTTTATTTCATCAGTTTAATTTCTGCTTTCCTTGGTGAAATATAATGTAAAATGACTTTGTTAACTATGCAGTTATTACAGCTAAATTATGTAACTGGTGTCACAGCTTGAAGATTTTATCTGGGATGAATTTGATCAAGCAGATGACCACATAGTGCCTCACCCTAGTGATGATCATGCCAGTAAACATTCTTTTCAGGCTGACAACTGTAAGAAGCCTAGACGTGAAGTAACAGGTGTTTTGAGTAATGCTGGCAACCTTTATGCTGCTAATAGTGTTGGTCGAGAAAAAGAGGAAAGAGACTCTATGATTTATAATAAAAAAAGGAATGTGATGGAAAAGGATCCATGGTCTCACACACCAGAGGCTATGTTTTCTGCTTCATGTGATGGCGACGCCGTGAAAGATATGATTAGCTTGGCATCTGAAGATACAAGAATGTCAAGTAACTGCTTTAAAAGCAGCAATATTGCTTCTGTTGGCGATGAGTTTTGTGCCAATGAACATACTCTCAACGACAGATCCACTGCTGTTAATCGAAGCTCCTATGATTATTCTCTAGGTCATATTTCTCAGACGGATGATCTCAATTTTTATGACAATGATTGTGAGGACAAGGAATCTAGTGATCTCTTATATTACAATTGGCCTGACATAGGAAATTTTGAGGACGTTGACAGGATGTTCAGGTAATACCTAACCTCAATTCATCAACACTTAACCATTTTCCTTTCCTTTTTTACTGTCAATTACGTATTTGCATGTACTTTATTTTTTTTCATTTGCAGAAGTTGTGATTCATCGTTTGGGTTAGGAGTAACTGGTAATGAAGATGAATTGGGTTGGTTTTCATCAGCCAGTCCTATTGAAGATTCCATAGAAACTTTGAAGTCAGACTTTAAGTTTCCAAGTCCTCAGTCGAATGATTTAAAAAGTACGTCAGAAGATTGTGAACCGCCGAAGCTGAATAATAAGCGTGCGCATTATATTTCCGAAAGCATGGATGAGTTTAAGCCTAAAGAGCAGGTTAGTGGAAGACATGGAACTTTAATATTCTGAACAATCAAAACGACTTTGGGATTTTTTTTATTTAGTCAATTCTTAATTATCATCTTCTTGCAGGGAGTTGATTCCAAGAGTGGAGTTCTGTTCAGACATGCAACCAGCAATTACGCTATAAAGGATGACAGAATGGTATTTTATAAAAGAAGTACTGTGATACCATGAATTTTACCTTATTTGTATTTCATTTCGTTTTGTTTGTTTTGGCAAGCATTCAGTTTAGATGTGCATCTTTTAAATGACTGTCCAAAGCTTGATGTTATACCATTCTACCCGAAGTGTGCTCTTGATGGATCCCAAGGGGTGGGAGAGATGGCAAGGGCACTCAGGCAAAGACCTTGAGGTCCTTGGTTCCAATCCCCATACCAACAAGAGGTCACTATTACCTATAAAAAAAGTGTGCTCTTGATGATTAATTTTCTTCCCTTTTAAATCCGTACATTTATGTCACATGGTTTGTATATATATATATATATATATATATATATGATATATGATCAATAGTGGTTCCCCACTTACCCCCATAGTGACTTGAATCCACAAGCTATTAGCTGTAGGTGAAGCATCTTTACCCCTCAAGCTGCGCTTTGATGTCACCTGGTTTATATATTAGGAAGAGGTCAAATGCGATTTGTAAATGTTGAGTTTGATATTTTCTTTCTCAAGTCCTCAATATTAGGAGTTGTCTATAACTACGTGTAAATTCATGGCAGGTCAATTTGCATAAAAAGCAGTCGAAGCACCAATATCAGACTGAAGGAAAGAGAAAGGACCAATGCATAGAAAACGGCAGTTCCTTTTATAATACTTGTGACCCGCAAAATAATGACAGCATCCTTTCTTCCATGGACACAACACATCAAGTATTCACTTCCACCGGAAATTGCCAGCAAAGGCAAAACTTAGAACCTGGTTCTTTTCAGTACCTGCAGAAAAGAGTTCCTTGCCTTCATCCTGATTACAGTCATGCTTCTGATCAAGCTACAGTGAGTTCCAACTCTGTCTGGTGTCAAAGTTGAAAATAAGGGTCTTGCGTCTCTTTCTTCTAAGGAATCTTCTGACGGATCAAATCAGCTACATCCTGTGGAGAGTTCTGCTGATCGTTTATTAGAGAGGTGTGCTGTCAAACTTAATGAAAAGAGAGAAAAGGTACATCAACCTCATGGGTTTCAGCCCTTGTTTACTGGCAATCCAAGGAATGTGGGTATGATGGTTCAGCCTTCAATACATGATCCACTTCCATTTCAGAAGCATGTGCATCAGTCTGCAAGTGAAATTGATAGTCAAAGTGATGTAGAAGGAGTTCAAGTAGGAGGTTTTCAGGAACTAGGTGCACGAAATGGACAGGAAAGCACTTCCATGAATTCCGGATTGGATGAGATCTCTCTAGAAGCAACTAGTTTCCGTCAGCTTCAACAAGTAATGGTACAGGTATGTTGTATCAGATCCCTTTTAACGTCTCATCTATATATTCGTGTAGTTTTATGATACATTATTGGATACCACTTTTCAGTGTGAGCATCCTTAACAAACACTACATACATTGGATGACTCTTCCTTAAGCTGGGGCCAAGTTATCTAATACATTGTTCTCTGTTTAGAAAGTTGAGTTGTTTAAGGTCGCAATGTCCGTGTCATTGGGGCAGGTCTAAACGCTGTCCCTTGGGGCTCCAGAACTATCTTAGCTCGGGTCCTGAGATCTGCTGGGCATTTCTATCACCTTACAGTTTTTACTCATTGCTATAATAACTCATATTTGAAGTAATTGTGCAACACAGGAAAACTGAGATGAGTATAGTAATTTTGAATGTAACAAGAGACTCTAGGGGTAGCCAACTATTAGGAACATGAGATGATCATGAGGTGAACAAAGTAAGAGCTGCTTTTGTTTCTGAAATACGTAGTAGCTGATCCTTCTAAAAACTGAACTCTAGAGCTAGAAAAGTCCTCGTGTGCACTATTGGGAGGTGGGTTAAAAGAGCTGTCAGCCACCCTGACTCATCTTTGAGGTTCTTTTTTAAACTCTAAGTTAACTTTTTAAACAGCATCATTCAGATTAGAATGTGTCACTGTTGGCTTCAGTGAAATAAATGCAACCTTGCTTTGAGTCAGAAGCCTGCTGGGGGGGGGGTGCCATCATCCAACCTTGATCCCTCTTGAATGGCGACCTTATCCTATTTTTCTAGTTTTATTTTTTACTTTTTTGTTGGATGGGGGACTGTATCGCTAATCACAAGTCGAGTTTCATTGAACATTTTGCCTTTTGTAATTAGAACAGAAAGCACTGATGTGTTTATGCTCCCTTGTATTGTTATGGATGGGTTCCTTTCAAGCTTTGCAATAAAAACACTCTCTATTATGCTTTGGGAATGCTTACCACATGTATTTTACTATACGTAGCTGATCAATTGCAACTATATTCGTTTCCCAGGTGACTTGAGCTTATTGAAACAATTCAATTGTTGTTGGAAATTTTTTGACAAAAGATGATGACAGGTAGAACGATTAGAAAATATTGGCCTGGTGTGTAAAAACATTTTTATTTTTCCTAGTTTGTGAAAGCCTCGCAAAGAAATCCATTTTTAGATTTTTTGCATCATAGTTTTATCCATAGCCTTCTTAATGAAATAAACCATCCTCAAGAACAGAGGATTTGATATATGCAGATATTAAAGCACCTCTACCTACCCCTTCCTCCTCCCCAAGAACACACTGATACAGCACCACCCATGAGAGCTTGTAGTTGTTTAATTAGTTTCATTCAGAGGTTGTGGTAGTTCACGGGGATTTTATTAGGACTAGAATTGGGATGAACATGTAGGGTGCTGTGCTCAGTTATTTATTGCTTTGACTGGTATCTTTGTGCCTATTGTTCTGCAGAAGTCTACACGAAAAGTCCATTTTAGTTCTTGGATAAATAGCTTATAAAACCCATACATTATGCACGTCCAGGTTGCATCCGAGGATTCTGATGGAAAAGGTCACTTGCGTTACGATCGCAGTTAGTAAGCTGACTTGGATAGAGGTCAATGAAAGTGATTAGAAAATGTGTCTGATATAATGTTTTGGAATTTTTTACATCACCAGAGCGTGTACGCATCCTTCATGTTTATCTTATCTGTCTCACGTTTGTTCTCTTCTTCTTTTTACTGGAGTTAATCTGTAACCTGTTTCATTTCAGTTGGATATGAGGACCAAACTATGTATACGGGATAGTCTTTACCGTTTAGCTAGAAGTGCTGAACAACGGCACAACTATGCAAATCTGGGTGGCGACTGTACGGATTATAGAGATGCTGATGGGGAACTGATAGTTGAAGGGACAAACAAGTATGATTGCTCTCTCCTTGCTCTAATTTATCAATATACTTCAATATATTAGCTGACAGGAAAGTTCTCAAAATTTATATTCTTGACTGCGTCTTTTTAGCCTGATTAGTATCTACTGTTTTCGTTTCCTAAGCTATACTAGTGATTTGGATTGGACCGAATTAATCTTGTTGAATGGTGTATCCACTATTTTACTTGAATCTTCTTGTTGTGGTTAATTGGGTATCTGGGGTGAATTCTTCCTCGACTGACTTGGCATCTAAAAGTAATGCACTTAATTTTTCTTTCTATCTTCCTTTCTCTGTGGCAACTGGCAAGCTGTGAGAACTACCATAAGAGCAGATATATAAGGAAAAAAAGTGAAGCGGGTGACATATAATGGAAAGCTTTGACCATTCCAATGTAGGACTTGCTTTTCAACACTCCCCAACCATCCCCTTTGAGATAGTAAGCTCATGATGTACCTCTTTATTAGATGTGTGCAAAACTAAATTGTGTAATTGGATCTTATTTAGTAGATTCTCTATTATGACAGACAATGGGAAATAGAAAAAAACCGAATGAGAAGAGAAATTGAGATAGATTTATGTGGTTCACCCCTTAATTTGACTAAACTATGTTGACGAACAAAGAGAGCAATTTGAAGTCACAGAGGTGATGTTAGAATTTCTTTTCTTTTGGAGATTGGGATTGGATGGGAAAATACCTTGTTTTGAAAATTCATTTGATTCTTCCTATTCCATGAACTAGAATTCTATTTACTTGCTAAAGCTATCCTAGATGTCGCATGAACTTCACCCAGAGAGAAATGAAATAATATCCACAGAAATAGCGAGTATTAATAGGGCATCACTGGGCATATAAAATTGAGTATGTTTCATGTGTGAAGATTGTTATGACCAGTGGTAGAGTTGGGACTTTACAAAATGTGAGGTTTCAGGTTCGATCCCTTTCCATGCCCCCATAGGGAAAGGTCTACAAAAAAAAAGTTACAAAAAAAAAGACTTGCTTCTTTACAGATGTTAAAAATCAGTTCCAGTCTTTCCTATTTTTGAAGTTTATGTTTTTTTTTTCTTTCAGATGTACAGGATTTATGGATATGGAAACTGATACAAATCCTATAGATCGTTCTATAGCACATTTACTGTTTCACCGGCCCTCAGAAACTCATGGAATGCCCCCACGGAATCCTTTGCCTCATAAGTTAAATTCTATGGTTAGTCTTCATACATTCATATTCCTTTGTTCTCCGATTAAGTTGTAAATTTAAATATAGATTGCACATCTGAAGGGCATCGCTTAACGAATGAACAGATTCATGGGTCTATCACTAGTCCACCTATGATGGCTGAGAAACTAGTTTGTCAAGAAGAAATTGCTGCTGCTGAATCAGATGATAAGATGGCTGATAACTGACGAGAAGGATAAAGAACTCTTAGTTTAGGCACAGTTCTGATCAAATGTCATTTTTCTGTGAGTGTTTTTGTTGGCTGTATAAAGTCGTTCAAGAGTCCCCGGCATGGATGCTAGGTTTTGGTTCAATGTTAGCAGATACAAGGGTTTACTCTTTTTATTTGTGTATATCCCTGTATCGTCTTTCTTAACACCTATATTTTTGACCCATATGTACTAAATTTGCCTTGTGTAAATCTCATGGTGATTAAATAATCCCGAGTTTCAATGAGCACGGATACTTGTTGCTATGCTGTTTACAGAATTAAGTTTGTTACTCCGTAAATAGTAATTTGATACTGTCCCATGTTGACTATCCCATAAGAATGGGGGACCAACTATGTGTATGAACGAGTACGACACTCATTGTCCCATGCGTTTTGCATTATCAGAATGAAGATTTATCTCGTCAAGTACTCTCTAGTTTATGTGCCCTTAAGAATTTTTATTGGAAAATGTTGAAAATAAAAAAGAAGAAAAATGAGAGATTTTGGAAGTGGAATCTTCTGAATTTCGTTAAGAACAAGCTCATAGGCATCGAGGAGGCTTGACTTTGCTTGTGTATAAAGTGTAATTGTGAGGGAGGTGGTTCATATGCACAATGTTTTGTTTCTACAGTTTCTAGCCGAAAATTTTGCATCGATATATTTATCACGATCCAAGCCCAAGGGCCCACTCTGTCGGCTAACTCAAAAAGCATCTAGGTGGATATATACAGGTTCACCTAAAAGTTCATAAATAATGTTAGTATTAATTCGTACCACCTATAAACCTACCCTCCTAGACCACAATGTTAGATCAATTTCACTTCGTAGTTTGTAGTTATTATCAAAATTGATTCATCTTTACTAATTAAGTACCACCTACGATCAATTTCGGCTTTGTAGTTTGTAGTTACTATCAAATTGATTCATCTTTACTAGTTAACTTGAAAGAGAAATTTATGGCTGGTCCCCTTTGGTAAAGTTTCAACCGCAACAGTACACTTTTTTTAAAACCGACAAAAGGCTCTTTCATAAAAAACTTTCAACAATGCCCTTTTGCCATTAACATCAAGTTTGCTCATCTTTTGCAACTCCTTCAATCTTCAACAAAATCTTGAAGACTCGATCACCTGTATCTAATTTGTTTGAAAATCACAATTATTAGGGTAACGAAACATAGAAGGTAAACGATTTTTTCGATTTCTTAAGTATGATATTGGAGGATTCTGTATTGATGGAGGAGGAAGAAGAAGAAGACAGAAGAGATGCAGAACCAGTTTGAATAGTGATGCATTGATTTGAGATCGCAATGCATCGATTTAGAATCGCAATGCATCGCTATGAAATGGAAACGACAAATTGGATTCACGATGCACAAATTTGATTCACTATGCAGAAAATCTTAGTGGAGAAATTGGATTCACGAGGCACAAATTTGATTCATGGTTCACAATTTGATTTACGATGCAGAAAATCTCGATGTATAAATTGGATTCATGATGTAAAAATTGAATTCACGATGCACAAATTAAATTCGTGATGCAAAAAATCCCAACGCACAAATCGGATTCGCCAAGCTCAAATGTTCCTGATGTTTAACGTGTTTCTAGTTCATTAAGAGTATCGTAATCCTTTGCATCAAAAATGCATTTTTCCAGTTTTAAAAAAAAATTAAGGTACTGTAGCAATTAGAAATTGTCCAAAATGGACCGAGTGAAATCATCCTAACTTATAAGCTAAACACTCGACTATCCTAAGTTTTGTCTAAACGAAAATTTTAATAATCTAACCTCTCAAGTTCTCAACCTTCATTGCCATACTTTCAAATACTACATGCACAAGTGCACAAATTCGTGAAGAAATAAAAAGGACTGCAAGGTATCGGTGAAAGGAGAAAATCATACGATTTGTAAATAAAGTTACAGGCACAAATTGTACAAAGTTTTCCAAGTAGCATATGCCATGATACACAAACTTTCTCAATCAAACTGTTGTCGCAGCTGCATTTCTGTCTCACTTTTCCAAGTAGCATGTGATGACTGACCTTTCATCCTCTTACTCTTTTCTTTGTCTTTAACTGTAGACCCCTTGTTCTTCTTGTCCTGGTCATTTTCGGCAGGAGGTCGATCACCACACTGTGGGCACACTATCCCTCTTGCATTGGAGAATGTTTTAGGTATTCCACATTGCAGGCACATCCTGAAAACACCATTTCAGTGAAAGACAGTAACATAAGAACAGATCTCCGTGATTATTATATTTGTAGAGATGAAAGTCATACAAGATTGCAAGTAAACCCACAGTCTCAGTTCTTCAGAGTAGAAGTGAGTTAATGGGTCTCACACAGAAGAATAATATTACAAGTAGGTGACTTCAAATCTTAAAAGTTGTTTCACAGCAATGCAATAGGTCCTTTTTTTGTTGATAGGCGAGTATGGCCAGTTGGTATCTTACCAGCAGCTAGTAAGGAAAAATATGCAAAGAGACAAGATCAGAGCCCTCGGACAACTTAAGCTATAAATTGACCATTGAGATTGCACTGGTTCTGATGACCAAAAAGTAGCCCCAGAAGAAAGTTAAGTCTCAATTGTTCGGCGCATACACTTGGGACTTCACATCAGCTAACAAAATTTTAAAAGAAAAGCTTATTTAGTTGAATCTGGTTTGACGACTGTCTTGCATGTCCTTTTTGAAAAGTTCAAAAGCAGCCACCCATCACGAATAAGCATTCCTTCTGAAATGTTCAAATCCTTCTAAGCCAAAAGTTAAATCTTCTTTACAAGAATGACTGTATAGTGGTTGCTGGCGTACATTATATGACATTACATACAGAAAACCAGTAAAAGTTCACGATTACTTAGAACTTAAGAGAACCCCAGTTGATATTAGAAGGTATGACCAGGAAAGATTCGTACATGTATACACTGACAAATGTAGAAATATGTACCTCAGAAGCTCCGCTGCATCTTCTGCTTTAGGATTGGTTGCAGTTGCCACACGCTTCACAGCTCCTCCAGTTGAGATAGAAGAGCCCTTGGGTTGAATTGGTGATGTTTGGGGTAAGTTACCCTCAGCATCACTTCTTACTCTCTCATGGATACCAACTAGCTGAGCTTTTGCCTCCATAACGACACCTATAAATAAACTCATAGCCAACTTCACAATACTCTTCCAATGAAATAAGCATTGAGATTTAAACATGACACCAATTCATAAAACTACCAAGTGCCAGTGAAGCTCAGGCCGCTCGGCAGTCGGCATACCCTTGTGTTGGGAGATTAAGGCAGTTCAAGATTAAGCAAACTTTTTCCCTCGTTCTAACATCGAGTTTATCATTGCTCGCCCTGAATTCACCCTTAAAAGCTAACTTGCATTAATAGACTTTTACCCTTGCCTATGAGTATTAATAAGAACCAGCAGCCAAGAGTTCTTATGGAATTGTATGATAGCAGCTGCAGCTGTGTGGATTCCTAGATGGTAACAGTGTCCAACCTTAGGGAGAGAGTCGTTGTATATCAATTGACATTATTTGTAAATAAACTAGACTTTGTGCATGTGCCATAGGCACGGTATCAGTGTGTGAAATGAGTATGATGTGAATAAATTAACATATGCTTGAGATTTTGTAAGGGTCGGATCAATCTACATTACACAAAGGCCAAAGCAAAAACGACATCCCAAAAAATAAAGAAAAACACATTTTATTGTCTGTAAAATTTTGTAACTCATCCAAAAAGAGTATTAATTAAACATCTAAAAGCATTTTCTCTCACACACACACCAACCCAACACCTGTTAATTGAAATAAACTTAAAAATTAAAATCTCAAACAAAAACCATAAAATAAATTGAATGACACGATGTGAACTAACAAAAGACTATTCAAAATCGAAATCACAAAGATTTCAGACTAATAAGAGAAAGTTAGCACAAATTTTTTAAAAAGAAAGATGGTAAAATCGAAATCACAAAGATGTCTAGTAAAACCGTAAAATAGTAAATCTTAGTTAGACATGATTTAATTACAGCCGTAAAATCTTAATAAAATAATAACATTCATTTACATTCTTGGATAATTACGGCTGTAAAATCTTGGATAATTAATTGTTGTACACACGCTTGTGGAAATTGAGATTTAATTCTGGCTGGTCGTTATTTTTGGTAAAAATGAATCCTGACCAGTAGTTAACTTTTCAGAAGATTTAATCCTGACAATAGTTATATTTGGTAAAAATGAATCCTGACTATTGAGCGAAATTATAATATAGATTAGTGGATAATTTCATCAAGTAGGCCCATAGAGTAGTGATGCCATGTGGATGAGATTATGAAGGGATCCAAATTGAGTTAGACATCAACGAGCATCTTTTTTTCTTTTTCCAGATCAATAAATAACATATTTATATTTGCCGTTTTAACACATTCTTCTGTTTCAACTCATTCTAAATAATTAATCAAAAATGCATTGCTTGGTTCATTCTTTAAGAAAGCTTAATGTCAAGAGTGAGAAGTGCACTTATTTGGTTCAAAACCTTAGGTCAAAAACCTAGGGTTTGGAGTCGATTAATCGACGCACGGGTCGATTTGGTTGTTTAAATCGTTGTGATCGACTCATCGAATCGATTAATCGGCTCAGTAAGGGTATTGTTGGGTTTTCATAGAGAAAGAGGCCAAAAAAGTTAGATTTTAGTAAGTTAGGCCATTTTTCATATCATTGCTTTGATTAAGGCAATTTTTAAAAAATCCAGCGAAAAATCTCAAAAAATAGAATAGTGAACTCTTTGTTCCGAACGGAGGGAATATCATGTTTGGGAGCATGAATCTCATAATGCACTCTGCGAAGGATCTCTGAAATCGCCAAAAGACAAGGTGAAGAAGCTGCAAAAGCATATCCTAATCTTCCATAATGATATTGAAACTTTACAACACGGATAATGAACGATAATTTTTTTTTTTTTTTGATAATGAACGATAATAAAAGCCAGCAGAAATGTTTTTTCCCAGAATGGTTTATCAAACCTGAAAGAAGCAGACGAGCCCCGTCACACCTTTAAACATGTACAACAGCTCTACTTAAGATTCTAATCTTATTATGGTTGCTGCCATTTACCTAGAAGGCCAATTAAACACTCTCAGCTTCTTAATCTTCAATCCATGTCTCCAAACTATGGAACACACTTCATGTCCAAATTTGATACTTGAAGCTCCTCCTTAGTATCCCCTAGAGACAATTAAGTATTCCCGGGCATTTGCGAATAAATGCTGAGATAGAGAATAGACATTTTTACATATAAGGCATTGCAACCACATCACACCCCATGCCCACTGCTGGAAGGCTCTTTCCCCATCTATATCACTAAGCACAGGCGACCAAGTTTTATTTTCATAAACGATTCATGTTTCATACTTTCATCAATACTGCCAACCATAAGCCCTCTATCATTTTCTAATCAGACGGTTTAAAAGCTTGTCAAAACTCAAATCCATTCTTCAACAAGTTTTTGTTCATGATCAATAACACTCACTGCGCGACATAGGTAGTGCCATTTATGAAGGACAATTAACAAAAAGAAGTCATAAGGCCATCTAAAATTTGTGGAGTAACTATCAAACAAAATTAAGTTGGTTTTCAACCATTCTGTTCTTGACAGCCATGATGGACCACACGACATGTGATAATATTTGTTGCAGACTAAAAAAAATGCTAAAATCCTACCCAACAAATGGGAAGAGGCCAATGGAAGTATGGAACAAATAAACATATTCGTATACTCCCTCCATCTTTAATAAAGCCATTTGCTATATCAGAGTCAAGTCGACCAATTTCCAATTTGAGATCTAATATGGATTTATTTCATTTGTCAAAGCTAAAACTTGCAGCTCATAGTACTCCCTGCATTCCTTAAAAAAGAGTCCAATACACCCTTTTAGGTTGTTTTAGAATAGTTTCTAATCTTTTCATTTTGAGATGTTACTTTAACCGCTTTACTCTTGAATTGCTTGCTGCTTCAACTAGTGGGTCCCACTCCCACATGGGCATCATTGGCAAATGCAAACAAACTAAGATTTATAATAGAATCATTTGATTTTTCTTAATGTGTACCAAGAGTCAAAAAAGACTTTTTTAGGATGGAGTAGAGCTTTTTATGTAGTTTACACAATTTATAAACTTGTTCTCCATAACTCAATCAATGCATCAAATATAGCTCCAAAAGAAGGTCAAAGTCAAAATGTGACTAGTTTATGCGACCAAGAAAGTATATAAGAAAAAGGCAAATGATATTACGAGCTAGAGCTTGTAATATTATTACAAGCTTTAACGTTAGAGTCGTTAGATGATTAAGTTGGTGATGATTTGGAAAGTCCGTGTTATTACTTAAAAAAAGTATATTTGATCTAACAGTGTAGAGGTCTAAATAGATTTGATCAAACGGTACTAACACTAAAGCTTGTAATAATATCACAAGCCCTAGCTTGTAATATCATACTTCAAAGAAAAATACCTATTAAGCATAATTTTTATGGCAACTACTAACTACCAAAGTAAAGCAATCCTCTACATCAAAAAGGATCAACGTTCCCTAAATCTGAACCAAGTTCAGTTCGCACTACGCAGTTAAACTAATAGACATGTAAAATCATTAATCACAGTCCTAACAATAAACATAAATCTTTTCGAAAAATTAGCAACTTACCCTAAATATATACCAAGTTCAATACACACTACACAGTTTAAACTAAATACTAAATAGGCATGTAATGATGTTAAACACTAATCACAGACCTAACAATAATAAATGATAATTCGTATCCAAAAATCAGATAAATTACCAGCAGGTAAATCCCTTTTCTCTTTACGGTTTCTCCGGCGACCATTCCTCCACGGCTGTCCATCTCCATCATTGGCCGCCAATGTCGGCTCCTCAACACAATTGTTCAGAAACTGCGGTGGTCCTGCAATCTCCAATAATTACAACAACAACAACAGCAAACATAAATAAATAAAGCTTGATTATTTCAATTGGTAATTGAATATCGTTTTGTAAAAATTGTGAAATTTGATGAAAAGGACAGTTACCTCGGAGAAGGCGTCAAGTGCGGAAGGAAGGGTAGACGAGGAGGAGGGGTTTGGGGGGTCGAACAAGGGTTCAAAAGAGTTATTGACTATATGGTTATCGGAGACGGCTGCTTCTTCGTCGGAAGAATCGGCGTATTGTCCGTTAGCTGGTTCATCTTCTGCAGATGAGTAGCCTTGTAAGAGTGACAAGCTCATTATTGTCTATTGTGGTGGTTTCTTTGCAACAACGATCAAATTGAGTTCCCCTGCTGATTTATGTCTTCTCCTCGATATGGGCTTTGATTAACTTGGTTCACTTCCACCCGGCCCCGCCCAGTTATATCATTCACTCGTGTGGGTCTAAGTAATGCTACAGTCACTTTGGGAGAGATTTGGGCCCGTAACTTTTTCAGTTTTCAACCGTTTCAGTTCATTATGTTTTTTAACAAAAAGAAAAAAAAAGCAAAAAATAACGATAACCTTAATGAACCGAACATGTGCATACAGAGTATCAGTCTATGCATCGATTTTGCATTCCGAGGCACAAAATAAATCCAATTTGTCCATCAGAATTTTCTGCTAATTGAATTTTGCATCGTGATATACAAAATTGAATCCAATGTGTGCGTTGAAATTTTTTACATTGAGAATCCATTTTGTGCATCCGAAATCCAATTTATACATCAAGAATATTTAAATTGATGGATAAACAAATTGATCCTTAATTTAACTGTCTAGTTTAATTTCACTGTATTTTTTTAACAGGAGAAAGACACTTTTAAGAGCGAAAAGATATCAATACCCTTAATGAGCTTAACACGCACACGCAAAGTATTAGTTTAAGCATCGATTTTGCATTGCAACGCACAAAAATGAATCCAATTTGTGCATCGGGCTTTTCTGCTAATTGGATTTTGCATCGCGATGCACAAAATCAAATTCAACTTCTGTATCAAGATTTTTTACACCGGGAATCCATTTTGTGCATCTGTAATTTAATTGGATTTTGCATCGCGATGCACAAAATCAAATTCAACTTGTGCATTGAGATTTTCTACACCAGGAATCCATTTTGTGCATATGTAATCCAATTTGTGCATTGTGGTTCAAATTGATGCATCGCGATGCACAAATTGATCATTAGCATCCTTCGACTCATTAATGTCATAGTCGTCTTTTCGCCTACAAAATTCATTTTTCCGATTAAAAAACATATGAGGCTGATCAGCAATTAAAAACTTATGAAAGGTGACCGCCACACAATTTCTACTATAAAATTATGTGTCATTCAGTTGACATTACTTTGTTGTAATTCATAATAGAGCTCATAAGATATCACATAAGATGAAGCATCATTTTATGCACATAATTAAGTATTTATTAAATAGCTCTAACATCTATATATATATATATATACATATATAATGGCAAAGATATAGTTTTTTGTCCAAAATTTTGAATTATTAACTTTTAAGTTACCATTTCACTATTTCTTTCTCCTATCTTATCTGGTTGTATTTCTCTTTCAATCTACTGTCTCCTCCATATTTTATCTCTCATCACCACCATCTCCTCTCTTTTAATTATGTTTAAATATTTTTCTCTCTTTAAATATAAAAAATAGTAACTAAAATAAAAATAATAGTTTTAGAGTCAAGAAAACAAAAATATAAGAGGTTAGTAAAATAAAAATAATTTATAGAACAAGCTACTGTAAAAATAAAAGTTACAGAATCAACAAAACAAAAATATTTAATGCAAATGTTAGTTATATAAAATAATTTATGGAACAAAAGTTTAAAACCAATTCTTAAAAATATATATTTAAAACAAAAATACGTTAGTAAAATAAAAATATTTGATGGAACAAAAATAATAGTTACAAAGTCAATAAAAACAAAAACAATTTAAACCGAAGTTACTAAAATAATAAAAATAATTTATATAACAAAAATTTAAAACAAATTCTTAAAAATAGCCATGTAAAACAAAAATTCATTAGTTAAACAAAAATATTTGATGGAACAAAAGGAATAGTTACAGAAGTCAACAAAATAAAAATAATTTAAACTGAGGTTAGTAAAATTATAAAAAAATTACGAAACAAAAGTTTAAAACAAATTCATAAAAATAGTTATGTAAAACAAAAATATGTTATTAAAATAAAAATATTTGATGGAACAAAAATAATAGTTACAGAGTCAATAAAGCAAAACAATTTAAACCGAGGTTAGCAAAATAATAAAAAAAATCATGGAACAATTTTTTTTTGTAAAACTAATTCTTAAAAATAAAACAAAAATAATAGTTACGAAGTCAATAAAACAAAAAAATATAATGGAAGTTATTAAAAGCAAGATAATTTACAAAACAAAAATAATAGTTAACGGTAAAAATAATTTCGTTATCTTGATTTTAGCTTATTTTCTTCTCATAAATTTCGTTATTCATAAAATACAAATATAATTTAATAAAATTGATCATTCAAAATGAATAACTTATTTGAGTTCAGATTCTATTTGTAGGGCTAAAAAATTAAAGTTTGTTCGAAGACATTAATTATACAAACTTTTTGAATAGTTTTAGTGTTCGGGGTTGTCAAGTCATAAACTGACACTTAAAATTAGTGTTCTAGTAATGCTATTGAGAAATATTGACCATACTGCAGGGTTGTGCAATGGAACAAGACTAATCATCATAAATCTTGAGAATCATATTGTTGAAACAATTTTATTGAAAGGAAGCAATGTTGGAGAAAATGTTTTTATCCCAAGATTCTCATCAACTATATCTGATGTAAGATTGTCTTTTAAGTTTCAAAGAAGATAATTTACATTATTAGTATCATATTCAATGACAATTAACAAGTACCAAAGTCAATAATTGCATGTTGGTCTTTTTTTGAAAAAAAAATCAATATTTAGCCATAGACAACTCGTAGTTTCTAGAGTAACAAATTATTTTGATTTGAAAATATTGATATCCGGTGAAGATGAAAAACCAACTAATAAAACAACAAATGTTGTGTATAAGGAAAGTTTTTAGAATCTAAGATGATTAGTGATATACTTATGTATAATTGTTAATAAACTGATCCTCCTTATTCTATTTATGTACGATTTAAATGACTTGCGTTTAACGTACTAATTAAAAAAACTAGTTAATCATAATACAATACGGGGCATGTGACTTAATTCCCACGTTCATAGTTTTAGAAAAGTTAACCATTTAATGAGATTAAATTATTTATAAAAATTTATCGGATTAATCCTAACACCAATGTGTGTGAGCATAATTACTCTCTTTTAACTCCATTTTTTTCACTCTCATTATAAATTCACCCCTTACATTTAATATTTTGAGTAATCATCCCATACAAAACCTTAAACAATGTATCTTATACCCGTTTCATAGACATGAACACA
Source organism: Codonopsis lanceolata (assembly GCA_013146195.2). Taxonomy (NCBI): domain Eukaryota; kingdom Viridiplantae; phylum Streptophyta; class Magnoliopsida; order Asterales; family Campanulaceae; genus Codonopsis; species Codonopsis lanceolata. Next base: position 105,954,468 of record CM028381.1, on the reverse strand, counting down.
AATACCTCGTTATTGTTGATTAAGATTTGGACAAATTAGCAATGTTGTTGGTGTAAAAACTAAAAAGCAAGATTGTATATCCTAAATTAACAAAGTTGTTAATTTGTTGCATAAATTTTGATTCATCCGAAATCATTGCTAATTTTAGGATATAATTCGTACAGCCAGCAATTTGACTTCAATATAATTACAAAACTATACTAATATTATGTGTATAAAGTTTTTTATATTGAACTCTAGTCTTTCAAAAATAATTTGGAGACCGTACGAGTTTCCCTTTGTTTATGTATTTATCACCTTAAAGTCTAGTAATAATAATAATAATAATAATAATAATAATAATAATAATAATAAAGGAGTAGTACGCATCTTTTTTATAAAATAAAACAAAGTCTTTAGTTTAGTTAATTTGTTTTTTTATGTTTGTCTTGTTTTCTAAAGCAATTTTTAATAGGCAGCAGCCTGCCAACTCTCTATACTTTCATTTTCATATATTCATGTAGTTAAAAAAATTGTTGACAATTCAACATTTCAACTGGGCCTCGCAATGTTTGGAAATTTCATTTCAAAACGTGGATTTGAAATTGAAAGAGCAATTTAAATTTTATGAAATTCATTTTACTTTCCAATTGAGTAATAGAGACACCAAATAAATACTTAATTTTGCGTACAAAATAATGTGTGGTTTTAGGTGTCGGGACAATATATAAGATGCTATATTATTTTGTGTATAAAATGAAGGTGCTCTACCATTTCAATTCCAAAATTTAGAATTGATTAATGCAAAAGTAATGTAAATTGAAAAGGAGCATGAAATTGGATTTATACAACACACGGAAGAACATAACTAGTACGAGTCCTTATGTGACGTTTGGTAATCAAGATTAAAGTTAGATATGATTAATAAATCGAATTTTTTAATGATTGGTACCTAGTTAGCGATATGGATTAATAATCCGTGTTATTCGGATAAAGTCCTTATCTCTTCTCGCTAATATATATATATATATACTAGATATTCGTGTCCGTGTTTATGGCACGGTGTCAATATATTTGAGTTCGTCAATTGAAATGCTAACGTCTAAATAGAATGTGTGATTTTAAAAAAATGTTACAGTTGAGGGGTACATTACTTCAAGTAATAGTTGAGGGGCTATTCGAACTCGACCCATAATTGAAGAGGGTTATTTGTAAGAAGTTATATGTAACTGGTCTGTGAACGTTTGATTTTGCAGCGGAATCAACCAACATGGCCAGATAGTCTCAGTCAATTAATTGAACTCTATTATGAGATTATATTAATGTAAGATTGATGTTTTGTAAGGGGTAGTGGTTTAGAATAGTAATCTCAGGGTGTGACTGCTCATAATATTAATTGTAGGGGGTGACTTTGTAACATGGTGAGAGAAAATAAATAGTTAAAAGTGGATAACCACTCTCACACATGTGAATGTAAGAGTGAATCCCAACCATTAAATTTTTTAAGATTATTTGATCTTAACCTCTAAATAGTTTTAGTCAATTGCACATGTGTGAGAATGAACTCTATTGTAATATAGATATATATAATGACAATGGTAGATTTCTCACTCCAAAATTTCACTTTTGAATCATTAACTTTTCAGTTACCATTTCACTATTTCTCTCTCCTATCTTCTCTGGTTATACTTCTCTTTCTCTCTCCCGTCTTCTCCTTATTTTATCTCCCATCACAACCGTCTCCTCTCTTTTAATTAACAAAAATAATAGTTCCGTAGTTAAGAAAACAAAAATATAAGAGGTTAGTAAAATACAAATAATTTATGGAACAAACCACTATAAAAATAAAAGTTACAGAATTAATAAAACAAAAATAATTTAATGCGAAGGTTAGTAACATAAAATAATTTACGGAACAAAAGTTTAAAACAAATTCTTAAAAATATATATGTAAAACAAAAATACGTTAGTAAAATAAAAATATTTGATGGAACAAAAATTATAGTTACATAGTCAATAAAAACAAAAACAATTTAAGCTGAGGTTACTAAAATAATAAAAATAATTTACGGAACAAAATTTTAAAACAAATTCTTAAAAATAGCTATGTAAAACAAAAATATATTAGTTAAACAAAAATATTTGATGGAACAAAAATAATAGCTACGGAGTCAATAAAACAAAAATAATTTAAACTGAGGTTAGTAAAATTATAAAAATAATTTACTGAACAATAGTTTAAAACAAATTCTTAAAAATAGTTATGTAAAACAAAAATATGTTAGTAAAATAAAAATATTTGATGCAACAAAAATAATAGTTACAGAGTCAATAAAACAAAACAATTTAAACTGATGTTAGCAAAATAATAATAAAAAATTACAGAGAAATTTTTTCCATAAAACTAATTCTTAAAAATAAAACAAAAATAATAGTTACGATGTCAATAAAAAAATATAATGGAAGTTATTAAAATCAAAATAATTTACAAAACAAAAAAATAGTTAATGGTAAAAATAATTTCGTTATTTTGATTTTAGTTTATTTTTCTTCTCATAAATTTATTTATTCATAAAATACAAATATAATTTAATAAAAATAATCATTTAAAAAGAAGAACTTATTTGAGTTCATATTCTATTTGAAGGGCGGAAAAAATTCAAATTTATTCGAAAACATTTATTATATATAATTTTTGAATAGTATAAAGTGTTCGGAGTTGTCAAACTATGAATTGACACTTAAAATTAGTGTTTCAGTAATGCTATTAAGAAACATTGACCATGCTGCAGGGTTGTGCAATGAAATAATATTAACCATCATAAATATTGAGGATCATATTGTTGAAACAAATTTTTTGAAAGGAAGCAATGTTGGAAAATATTTTTATCCCAAAATTGTCATTAACTCTATCCGATGTAAGACTGTATTTCAAGTTCTATAAAGACAATTTACATTGTTGGTATCATATGCAATGACAATTAACAAGTGCCAAAGTCAATAATTACACGTAGGTCTCTATTTGAAAAATAACAGTATTTAGCCATAGACAGTTATATGTCGTAGTTTCTAAAGTAACAAATTATTTTGGTTTGAAGATATTGATATGCGGTGAAGATGAAAAACCAACTAATAAGACAACAAATGTTGTGTATAAGGAACTTTTTTAGAATCTACTCCCTCCGTCCCTAAATAATCGTCCTAGTTGACCCGACGCACAGGTTAAGAAAAAACAATTGACTTGATTATTTATATTGGTTTAATGTGTAGTTTCCTTTAAAGCCCATTTGTATGTGGCCCATAATTAAAGTATGATGAAAAAGTAAGGGTAAAGTGATAAAAGTGATGTTCTAAAAAGGTAAGTTTCAAACTGGACAATTATTTTGGGACGGACGAAAAAGGAAAGGAGGACGATAATTTAGGGATGAAGGGAGTATAATGATTAGTGATATACTTTTGTGTAATTTTTAATAAACCGATTTTCCTTATTTTATTTATATATGATTTAATTGACTATATAAGAATAAATACAAAAAATATATTCTAATATTAATGCACATATCGTAACCCTCTACTTATCATTTGTGTCAAATCAATGTATCATGTCAAATCAAGTTAAAAAACTAGTTATACTAAGGAAGAATGATATTAATATTAGCACCTTCATTAAAAAACAGTAAATTAATATTTTTAATTTCAAAACTATTCATAATATTTAGTAGGGGAATTAATATTTAGCGAAATGACATGATTTAATGATGTTACATATGGGCAAAAATCAAATGATCCATGAATATGATTGATGATCCCGAGGCCTATTTGCCAAAACTAGGCGTGTGTGTGTGTATAGAAATGTTGACTAGCTGACTACGTTGAGCGCAAAAAAGAAAAGGGTTTTAATGTCAATCAACTAAACGCCTGCTTCCTTTAACAAATCTTCTTAGTTTTTCCAGCGAATCCATACCAAATCACCCCGGACTTCGAACCAAAGCGGTCTTCTCTTTATAGAAAAACAACACGGCGGCTCATAAACTTAGTCTTTGATTTCTTCTCCGGCGTCGGCCATCCTCTCTCCACCCATACTGTTAGAGAGAGAGAGAGAGAGAGAGAGACTCGTAATTCAGATGAGTAATCTGAATCACAGGGAGTAAGTAAATTAATATTGGGATTTACTGAGTTATTGATTGGGGTTTTATCAAGCGAGTAGAACAGATGGAAAAAGTATTCAATAAGGTTCGGAATTTGGATGCGTACCCTAAAATCAATGAAGATTTCTACAGCCGTACACTTTCCGGCGGTGTTATCACCGTCGTTTCCTCCATCGCCATGCTCCTGCTCTTCTTCACCGAGCTCGGTACTTTCCCCCTCTCTATATGTACATAGTTTTGCTTTTGTAGTAAAGTGCTTTGATGAGTTTTTGTTTCTAGGGATCCTGTAATTCTTTTATGTGCATGTTTCTTTGTTCGATTTCTCTTTTTGGATGCCCTCGAATATATGGTTATTACCCGCAATTGATGTTCTTCCATGGTGATGCTGTAGTACGGAGCAACTTCTACCTTTTTAAATTGGTGTGCAATGATGAAGTGGGATGTTCTGTTTCTAATACTTGGCTGCTTGACCACCAAAATTGGATCTTGGATACTTGATATTTCCAGAATTTTTGAACTTTATTTTGGGTAGAAGGGAATATTAGTAGATAAACCATCTTGTGTATTGTCATGACTCCGAAAAATGAGAGAGGTTGCATCTGGAAATTGATCAGGTTTTGAAGGTGAAGTTGCAGAGTGCAATTACTTCTGTTCTTTCTTTTACACATTGCCATTGTGAACCGAACAAGAATGCGAATAAGCAATATGTACTTAACTGAAACTTGGTGTTATTCTTTGTGCTTGATTGGTTACGTTTTGGATCACTCTAGAAGTGATTGATTCTTATTAGAGTTAGCTTGCTCAATGAGAATGTAAATGTGGTATAAATTCAACCTAGTTCAAAGGGTTTGATTTCATAAATTCTAAAGGAAACCAACTTAAAGTTCCTCTTTCCTCCCTCTGTTTTAGACTTTGAGGTTAGTAGCAGTAAGCATGTTGATTTATAGAATTGGAGTGTACAACACGGAAAGAAATTTGTGGGAACAAAATAAAAGCTTAATTTTCAGAAAAAGCTGCCTTTGCTAATGCCATTGCCATATGTAACGATTGAAAGCACAAGATGTTGCCAACTGAAGCAAAAGTAACATAATTTGGTAAGGTGAAATAGAGATAATTTTATGGAAACTACCAGTGGCGGAACCAATATTCTGTCTAATGGGGTAAAAAAAAATTTAGAGCTTGAAACTTGCACGGTAATATTTGGATTTTGTTCAAATGAAGGTCCAAATTATATCATATTGTATTTTTCTCTTTAAAGAAAGGGGATCAATCAAAATGAGTAAACTGTTGTTTTTAATGGTAAAAAGACACAATTTTGAACTTTACGTGATGAAATTTTTCCAAACAGGGTAACCCCTTTATGCTCCATGTGGCTTCGCCACTGGTGACTAGGATGAAAGGATGGAGTTTCAGCTGATGGTAGTGATGAAGTTGGCATAGGTAGCAAAAATAAAACAAGAAGGAATGCCACCAGAAATGGAATCTCTCCAAGTGCTGGTAATGCATGAGATCAGGATATAACTTATTTTCTTCCTGTTATCGAGAGTATTTGTATATGCTTGGCTGTAGAGGATTTTGATGCAGGGTTTATCTAGTTATTTGGAGGACTAAAAATCAAGGAAATATTAATGTCTCATGAAACTGATATTTAAATGCACGAAACTACCATGGAGGATGGTAGTTTTAGGATTACTTTGCTTAACCACTTTCATTTCCAGTGGTGGCCAGTCTATGGAGAAGCAAAAGCAATTCCTTTTAGTACCATTCACATGAAAGGAAAATAAGGGTGTTGGGGTTTTTCTATTAGCCCCTTCAGGGGTCCCTGGAAACTACGGTCTTTGGCTGAAATGTATTGACTTTTGGCCAAGAGGTATTTGGCTTGTTCAAATCCATGGGCAGCGTTACATAATTTCATGGTGAAGTACTTAGGCTGTTAAGCGTGAGAATGCAGGTTTAAATTTGAGGATAGGAGTGACCACCTTGTGCCAGCAAGCCAAAATTTAGGCCTGTACCTTGTATCCAGTCTCTCTATGAAGCATCTGATGCAGCCACAGGTCCACAAGGCACAAGTGTGCTAGGCGATGGCCTTTATTTGATTCTGTTTAAGATTTCCAGCAATTGCATTGTGAGTTGTTATGTTCTCATATACGGATACTGTATGCCCAGATACTACTAGCCTCTGTTTTATGAGGTTAGAACGTAGTCATGGTTAACTCCTCTAACCTATTCCCTACATGTCCTGTCTTGTCAATATGTTAATGTTTGAGGGAAGTTTGAGGGGCTATTTAACAATCCTTTTGGCAAGTCTGTATGATTCTGAAGTTCTTTTAGCTTGTCTCTGCCAATAAGACATTTTTGACATTGCACTTCTCTTAACTGAAAGACGATATATTACCAATTAATGCATCAACTTTTTCCATTGTATTCATCGCCTCTCATTTATTTTGTTGCAATTCATATAATTAGTGTAATTCTGTTATTTGGTACGAGAACTTTAGCAACTTCATTAATATTATACTTGTTAATTTTGGGGACTTTCCAATGCTTAGATTAGTTCATAGTTTACTGGTGATTTTTCAATTGCAGGATTATACCTCCACACAGTTACTGAAACGAAGCTTGTAGTTGACACTTCAAGGGGGGAAAAACTACATATCAACGTAAGGATTACTAATTTTCTTTGAGATGTCAATTAAATTTTTATAGTGGACTCTATTGAATAGCTGCCATTTAGGTTGTTTAGTTCATATGTGAATAATGTGATCTCTAGCAGGTTTCAGATGTTGTACCTGTGTTGAAATTGGTCTTTATATTTATGTCGGTTGGAATTTGTTTTCCTTGTTGTTATCATTAGTATGTTCTCTTTATATTTTAATTGCTCATGAGGAATTTTATATGAAACATGGAATTCAAGATTTTGATTTTAATTAAAAACGCTAGATGTATTTTGAAAGCTAATAGCTCTCTTTTTTTCTTCGAGATGCAGTTTGATGTCACTTTTCCTGCTATTTCGTGTTCGTTACTCAGTGTTGATGCTATGGATATTAGTGGGGAGCAACATCTTGATATTGTATGGTCAGCTTGAAGTGGCCTATGGCCAGTTTGTTATACTATCCTTTATACTCAGCTCTTTGCATGTGGAGTGCCTAGTGCTTTCATCTCTTCCTTCTTACCCTTTTCTTACTTCCTACTTATGTTCATCCTGTCGCCCTCATTTTCTGTTCTTGCAGAGACATGATATAATCAAGAAAAGACTGGATTCTCATGGTAATGTAATTGAAATCAGGCCAGATGGTATTGGTGCTCCTCAGGTTAGTTCAATATGGTTCTGTCATCTGTGCTTATACATTTAGCGAATTGTCACACAAAGTTTGGACATGCAATTATTGACTTCTTGTCCTCACATACTATGTTTATGATTTTTGGATTAAAATATATCACTCATTACAGTCTATTCGATCTTCCTAAGGATCATATATATGTGTGTGTGTGTATATATGATGTGCGTGTTATGTGTTTTGTAATAGTTCCTTTTCACTTTTCTTTCTTTGCTGCACATTTCATTGTAGGAGGCACTGTCGGTTACAGATGTTAATCGGGCCAACACTAGGCCTATAAGGTCAGCCCTATGGCCATGGGTTAAACAGTCCAGTTTAGACGGACCACTAGAATTGCAGACATAACTCTGGCCCTACACGTCTCAACGGACGGTGTAAACGGGTTGCTCAACGGTCCATGCCTAAAAACACATTTAAATCTAAACTTCGAAATTAAGTAATACAATTCGGACACGATAACGGGCAACATCACAATCCAACCCTAACACCCCCTAATTTTATCGGTTTAAACGGGTTCGGCCCGTCGGGCCACACCTCTATTAACATCCTTGCTGTCGGTGGATGGTGACACATGATACATTTCAACATACTGGGACGACAAGTTCCCAAGAGTGTTTTTTTTTTAATTCTTCTTTTTGAATCTCCAACATGCCTTCAACACATAGGGGACACGTGACAGTCTAGAAACTTATGAAAAGTAGCTCAGGGGTCTAATTGTGAGCACACAAAATTTTCATTAACAAGAGAAACTTAAGAAATCCATCCCCATAACCCTTGTATGTATACAACGTGTCAGTGTTTTTTGAGCATTTTTTCTGTTTTTTATTGGTTGGCCTTTTAATGCTGGTGGTTTCTGTTGTTTGTCACTGCTAGATCGTAGGATTTGTCATTATTTGCTTTATCTATATTTTTTACAATTAATGTTAGCATGATTCAAGCTTGTTTTGTGCATTTATATTTTTTTTGTGGAAAACAATCGTGTCTTCATTTCTGAGTCCTGCCCAAAATTGTTTTTTTTAAAATTGAAATATTTAATATATAAATTGACGTCAAAACATGTGATGCGTCTTATGTACACATGAAGCATACTAACATTGCCACCACTAACTAGTAGAAATACTGTCCACGAGCTGTACAAAGGGATTAACACCTGGCGAAACCGACTCAGCACACCTGTTTTGATACCTTTTTATAAATTCAACTTACTTAAAAAAAACTAAAAAAAACTGCGCAGGACTAAGAAATGTAGACAGTTGTTTTAAAGATTTTTTGTGGTTAATGCTTACTATTAGAAAAAAACCTAGGTAATTGTTTCATATAAACTGATAAAAGAGCTATTTTGCGATTCTTCTCCCATTTTCCTTCGAATTTTATGTATACTACTTCATTGTGTGATGTTTCACATATCATAATCCATTGCAGATTGAGAAGCCTTTGCAGCGACATGGTGGCAGGCTTGAGCATAATGAGACTTATTGTGGTTCATGCTTTGGTGCAGAGTCGGTAAGTGTTTCTATTTCTCTTTCTTACCCAATTCCATCCCTCTCTTCATTTCTATGTACTATCACTGCTAATATATCCTAGATATGACTTGACAGCTAAGATTATCATGCCTTATATATTTATGATCAGAGTTGCTTTATTCTGTGGATGATGGATGCCTAAATTAGCTAAGTTGCCACCATCATAAAGAAAAAAGTTTATATATGGAATGATACAAAGCTCTCCATAGTTCTAACTTAAAGTCCTTTCTCCACGTCTTTCTCTTGTCCTGTCAGTTCTATAGCTTACTTTGTTCCGTTGAACAAGATCTGTTCTGTTGAAGTAAGATGACACCCCTTACTCAGCCCCCTCCATCTATTGAATTTTTTGCCTCACTCAATCTTTTGGCTGAGACTTTCCTCGCAATTTTGTGTTAATGTTTCTCTGCTACTCTATTTTGGTATTCCTTAATAAATGTTATCTTGCCTCGAACTATCTGGGAATGACACTCTCTAGAGAGTATTTTGCTCTCCTTCTAGTGTCTGTTCTGGAAAGAGTTTAAAAGATTTCTCTTGTGTTTGGTTGGAATGATCATAAGGAAATGAACTAAAGATGGGATTTTTCTTGTGGGTTTAAAAGGTTTTACTATGTTGCTTCCTACGCTGGTTCATGTGGTGAAAAGAAGCTTCAGTTCTGGTTTCTCTTCAGCCACATTGCAGGAGATTCGAGGGATCTGTGAAAAATAAGTTAGGATAAAACATTGAACTGTTTATTCTCTTCAATGGAAGGGAAAGATCTATTTCAGTTGATCGTTGTGACCTTGGAAGCTCTCGTCAGCTAGGGTTTGGAAGCACTTAAAAGTTTGTATTGGTCAATGCACACTACTTTCATGGTCAGCATGAAATTATTAGGCTTGAGATGCTTAATCCTTCGTTTGAAGATATTCAAAGGCCTATTCACTAGAAATCGGTGGGGTGATTGGGCATTGGCAGGTTAACCAAGTATAAAGTTTTAGCAATTTTTTTTATAAATAATTTCCCCAGCCTTTTGGAGTGTGCAACATGAGGGCTTCCAGATCAAGTTTTAGAGATCTTGGCCTTGTGCATATTTTGATGTGTTAGACTACTGCTTTTCTTTTGGAGATTTTAAATGGGTACGTCTATTGCCAAATGATTTAGCTTTTTACTCGAACTATTACGTATATTTCATTTAGAAGAAATCTAACTGTAAGCTATTTGGGTTTGGTTTTATGGATGTAATGTTTCTTCGATTTTTTCTTCTCGCTGCTGAAGCGTGTCTTTGTTGATTTTAATGTTCACTGAGGATCCTTGAGCTGCATTTGTACTTCTGAACCATTAGGGCGTGGCTGATATAACAAGAAGCAAACTAATAAAGACCAGAGTAGCTGTGGAATGACAAGCGTATGTTCAAGCTGGACTCAGATCGCCTATTATACTCTTCTTCTGGTGTTCCCCTAATTTGAGTGTTGTTCTAATCTACACATATTTATCAAGTTTCAAGTGTCGTTCAAGCATCATACATTTCTTGCAATTAAAACCTAACAAAATTGAGCTTCAAGGTGATAGAGCTTCCCCTAATTTGAGTGTTGTTCTAATGTACTCATGTTTATCAAGTTTCAAGTGTCGTATGTTTGAACATTTCTTGGAATTAAAACCTAACAAAATTGAGCTTCAAGGTGATGGAGCTTCCCCTTTAGGAATTATTACCGAGTTAATAATACAAATAGAGGCCAACGGGTTGTATATTAGTTCATTTATGAATTTTAGCGTTTCTTCCTCTTGGTTAGAAGAACTTGTTAAGACCATCTATATACTACTCATGGTTGCAATTGCCTCATTCTGTGCGTATTAAATCTTGTAGTGGAAGATCCTTAAGCTCTGTTGAAACTAAAAGAATGAATAGTTTGCTGTTTTACTAGCTGATAAACCTTGAATGATCTGGTATTATATTTTCTTCATGCTATTTTGGCCTTCTTTTTCTTGAAAATTATTCTATTATGATGTATGTTTGAAGGAGAAATATTACAGACATCCCCATATTCTTGGATGCTACTTATTATTAGAATTCCTTCAAGCAGTCAGTTTCTTTGTTTCACTGTCTTCTTATGCAGTCAGATGATGAATGCTGTAATTCCTGCGAAGAAGTTCGTGAAGCATATCGAAGGAAGGGCTGGGGGATGACAAATCCTGATTTAATTGATCAGGTACGCATGAAGCACCATTTTATTTTAGGCAAAAACTTGTGTAAGACCGTCTTACGGATCCCAATCCGTAAGATGGAACCCCAAATAGGATGGAAAATGGAGTGGTTTTGATTTTGCCATGAGCAACCTATTTGCAAAAATCGCGGGTTACCCATCGAATAAACACAGGTCAAATTGAGAGAGAAAAATGGGCTGAAAACGGGTGAAATGGAGCAACCCTATCAAACCCATTGAAAATCTCGCGGGTTAGGCATAACATTGCGTAATGGAGTGTGTGGAAGACTAAAGCTCCCTCTAGGGTGGGTTTTTTCCTGTGGGAAGCTCCAAATGGAGCCATCCTCATGGGGGATAATTTGAGGAGAAGAAGGATGATATATGTCAATAGATGTTTCATGTGTAAAACTGTAAAAGGGAGGAAGAGACTGTTCTGCTTCACTGCCCAATGGCAAAGGACTTATGGGATTTTATTCTCTGTTTATTTCGGGTGGACCGGGTAAATCCTTTTTCTATTAAAGAGATGTTGATGAGTTGGGCTTTCTTCAAACGTAAGAGGAATCCTTGCAATTTTTGGATGGCTGCACCGGCAGCAATTTGCTGGACTATCTGGAGAGAACGTAATTCCAGGGTGTTTGACAATATAGAAAGAAGCTGCATATAGAAAGAAGCTGCTAGAACCTTAAGGAACATATCATCCAGCTTCTCTACTTTTGGTGGCACGATGTGGTCTGGCAGGGGCTAAGCCCCTTTGTAGAACTTGTGGATAATACGTCTGTAGGAGTCCTCCTACTTTTGTAAATAGAATGTGTCACCTCTTTTGACCCCCGTTATTTATATACTCTTTACTAATAAAAAAAACATTGGGTAACATTGCAATAAGGTGGACACATGGCACGCTCATAGCGTGCCACCACATTAATGAAATTACAAGTTTAATTAATTGCCCCGGTGCCCTTCATCTTTCAAATCGTGCGTCGGTGCCTTCCCACTTTCCATACTTTGCTGTTGAAGTCCTTTTGTGCCCAGACTTTGCATTTTAGTCCTAAATCAACTTAAAACTTTGATAAACATTAGAAGGGAAAAGTGACACATTTGAAGGGAAAAGTGACACATTTGAATGGCAAAAGTGACACAATTGAAGGGAAAAGTGACACATTTGAAGGCAAAAGTGACACATTTGAAGGAAAAAAAACACGTTCATACATAATGACTTACATATTGATGGATTAAAAGTGACACATCCAAAGGTAAAAGTGACATATTTAAAGGAAAAGAAACACATTTTCATACATTATGAATTGCACATTCATTGACTAAGAGTGACACATTTAAAGGTAAAAGTGACACATTTAAATGCAAAAAAACACACTTTCCTACATAGTGATTTACACATTGAGAGGCTAAAAGCGACAGATATAGGCAAAAGTGACACATTTAAAGGTAAGAAAAACTCATTGTCACACATATTGACTTACACATTGATGGACTAAAAGTGATACATTTATCGGCAAAAGAAACACATTTAAACGTGAAAGTGACACATTTAAAAGCAAAGTGACACATTCAAGGGCAAAAAGATGACGGTTTTCATATATAAAAATCTGTAATTTCTAAAAATCAAGGGGTGGCTCTGTAATTTGAACCCAATAAAAAAGTTAATCACCTTGTAAAAGATGATGGTGGTGCTGCACTTTTTTTTATTCTTTGCATTTTTATTCTTTCACCCATTTAAGATGGATAGCTTTGTCTTACGGATTAAGATCCTGGTCTTAGAGATTAAGATCCCGGTCTTACAGGAGACCTACTCTTTATTTTATACGTCAGTTTGCATTGCTTTTGGTGAACACATGTGTTCACATAGGTTTGAATGAGGACCTTTCTCAGCTTAAACATACAAAGGGAAGGTATTTGATGTGTCCTCTCAGTGTGGGTAGGTGAGAAAGGTGAAGTCATTCCTTCTGATATCTCTTACAAGAAATGTCTTGACACCACCATATGTTCACAAGATTTACTACTGATACTTGTATTGCTGCAACTGAATATTGCCCTGCTGCCAACTTTATTTAGTTAGTATATTTGAGTAAAGATGGTGTTCAGCAAAGTCATATATTCCCTGAATACTGTTGTTGAATGTCGATTTGTGTTCCTTGGGATGGGTTCCTATATGTTTATATTCAAGCCTCATGTTTCTGTATCTGTTGGATGTTCCTCTTCCCTCAACAATGGAGGAGAAGTAGCCAGGGATTATCTGCATCTGTTGACAGCTACTTCTTTCTGTTCTAACTTTTACTAATATTTTCTTAACTCCAAGGGGTGGGAGAAATGGTAAGGGCACTCAATGAGGTCTTTGGTTCCAATCCCCATACCCCAAGGGGTTTTACTTATCTATAAAAAATATATTTTCTTATAGAAGAGCAACCAAATGGGTGACAGAACTAGGAAATAAATATAGATTTGGTGTGTCCCACACAAGAAATTAGAGAAAAAGAAAAAGCTGCAGTGATATTGATTCTGTGCCGAAACCCCAAATGAGAATCCATCATCTAGTCTTTGGTGTGATAATGTCAAAAGTATATTCATTATTAACATTTTGCTGAAGGTAAATGTTTGTTGAATGTGGAACATTCCTGACTGATTTTGTTTGGTCCTATTCATGATTTCCATTTTGCAACTTCACGTCCCCATGGGTTCTGACTCAGAAGTTAGCTATATATCAATGGTCGAAGCAAATTCCGCTAAAGTACTATATGATTTGAGCATACAGACATAATAAGAAGCGATAAGATCTAATCCAGAATATTGCAAATAGATTAACATATAATGATGGGTGTAATCCCCCAAATCAGGATAACTTTAAGCTTCTGTTTGCATAACCAAGAATCTAAAGAAGCTTACCTTTTGTTTCTGGTATCTTTCTACCAGTATATTCTTTCAGGATGGTTCAGCTATTAGATAAATGAGAGGAATTTAACTAACATTCTTGGGCATTCTATGTGTTAGTTTTTCAATCTACCTTGAAATGGTCATCTTTAAAGGCATCATATAAGATATGTTGAATAAGAAACACATTCTATGTGTTAGGCTTTATAATCTTATGATTAACCATGAGGCTATGGTGAGAGAGATGTTCGAGAACCTTGATGGTAGAGATATATGGGTCCCTATGTTTAGAAGAAATTTACAAGATTGGGAGGTTGGAGATTTGGCAAGATTTCTTGAGAAACTTTTCGCCATAAAGAGACAAGGGCCTCCCAAAGGTAGGGTGGTTTGGGTGAGATCGAAGAGCAGGAAGTTCACTCTTAAGTCCTTTTATTCAGCTTTATGTGAACTCGACAGAAACTCTTTCCCTTGGAAAGTCATTTGGAAATCTAAAGCTCCCAGTAGAGTGGCTTTCTTTACGTGGGAGGCTGCAAAGGAGGCCATCCTTACGGGGGATAATCTGAGAGCTAGAAATAGGGTTTACGTCAACCGGTGCTATTTGTGCAAAGAAGATGAGGAGACGACTAATCACCTTTTGCTGCACCTCTCTTTAGCAAGAGAGGTATGGAGTTACTTCTTTCTTTTACCAGGCATTTCTTGGGTTATGCCAAGATCAGTAGTTGAGCTCCTCCGTGGTTGGTCGCTTTATAGGTGGAGAAGACGGAATGTGGTATGGGATACAACTCCGTTGGCAATTTGGTGGAGCATTTGGAAGGAGAGGAACCATAGAGCTTTCGATAATGTGGAAGTTGGGTTAGATAAGCTTAAGAAGAATGTTTTTCAGCTCCTTCGTTTTTGGTGCTCGGAGACTTCTTTGCATGAATGGAACCTTTTTGTGGATATGGAGGATAGTTCACTCCTATTGTAATTTTTGTTTAGTATACTTCCCGTGTACAGGGTTGCGCCCCCCTTTTTGGCGTTGTAATTAATACAATCTTTATTTATCAAAAAAAAAAAAAAGAAACACAACACTAGCTCCTGATAGTCTCTTAATGATCTAGGTAATTGTCCTAACAATTATCTTATGTAGGATTTTGGCCTGAAGCTTTGACGATTTGTTTTGCTTTGCCTAGTAATTCCCCTTTCCCGTTAAAAATATGGATCATGTGAATTCTGGGTTAGAGCTTGTGAGCATCCACCACTTGCGAACATACCAAAACTGCGAAGCATAGTTTTGTAATTCGTCTACATCTTCCAGCATCTCTGCCTATGGCTAAGCGATGCGGGCTTCCGTGTTTTGTAAAAATCTCTTGCTGGGCAATGGTGATAAACCTCTCGGTTTCAATGTTACATTTGATATAAGAAGCCTTCTTTTTCTAAATCTATAGTTTTGGCCTTAGAACCTTAATATCGCATCCACTCTTTGGTTAAGTTTTGAGCTGGCTAAGAACTGTGAGTGAGATCGTACCAGACCCCCCTAGTCTTTCGAGCAGCGATATTGGCCCTTGGTTGATCTTATGAGGAGAAAACCATGACGGCATTCTGTACATTGATAGTTTTACCAATATGTTTTGTGCTTGCTTGACATTGTAGTGGTGTTTAGTAGAACACTTTTATCAGTAAAGCTATATCAGTACTGCTGTTGTTGTGGTCAAAATTGATCGTGTAAATCTAGTGCATAATGCACGATGGCAGTTATATAGGTACTATTTTTGCTTGCACCAAAACTTCTGCTGTTAATAATGAGCCTTTTGGTGTCACCCGACACTTGGTAGCATTCAGTGTTAGTGCTTTTAGTTCATACAGCAACGCTACACAAGCCCCTTGTGCGGTAGTCATATCAGATCATAACACACGAAACACCATGCATGCGTAAACTTTCATGATTACAGGGGAACCACTGAACTTTCTTTTGCACCCAACTCTGTGCACCATTTAATGTCTTCTACTTGTTCACTTATGTCCAAGTTATCAGCTTAACAGATTTTTTTCTGAAGTTACATGGTGTGTCTATGGCTCTCAGTGCAAAAGAGAAGGTTTCGTCCAGAAGATTAAAGATGAAGAAGGTGAAGGATGCAATATCTATGGATCCCTGGAGGTTAATAAAGTAGCTGGGAATTTTCACTTTACCCCTGGTAAAGGCTTTCATCAGTCAAACGTTAATCTGCATGATTTGCTGCTTTTTCAAGAGGACAGCTATAATGTAAGATACCATCTAATACTCTGTAAATAAGATTGATTTATTACGCCATTCAATATTTTAGCTGTAGTTCCATCTCATTTAACGATATCATCAGGGCTGTCCCTTTCTTTTTCCTCAATAATATATTTATATTTCACATTTTATTGATCTAACGATGAACTTCACAGATAACACACAAGATCAACAAATTAGCCTTTGGAGACTACTTTCCTGGGATAATAAATCCCCTTGATGGGTAATTCTTTTGGACTTTTAGAACTATTTACTCCTTAAGTAGACCTGATTTCTGTTTAATGGTTTTATAAAGCAAGGTCTGAAATTCTGCCCCTCAATATTGTTGTTGCTCTGCTTAGTTCAATGTGGATGGATGTGAAGAGGGATACCTCCTTATAGTGGGCATGGGCATGGTTTCCTTGCTAATGTTTGTAGAAAATGGGATGGAGGAACCAGCCTAGTTTTAGATGCTTTTGCTCCTCATTATACCCTCTTCCTTTTGTTTGAACATTTTTTTGCTTTTCCAATATCATTCAGGGTGCAGTGGATACACGAAACTCAACATGGAATGTATCAGTATTTTGTCAAGGTCAGGGTTCTCAAGGATTAATCATCTCTCTCTCTCTCTCTCACACACACACGCACACACACTCACAAGGAGAAGATAATTTTAATATGATTTGTATTCCATTTAGTAAACTGCACTTGCTAACCTCTGGTCCCTCATGGATATGTGATAAAATGAGCCTTATTTAGTTATTTTCTGTTGATTGCAGGTGGTCCCAACTATTTACACTAATATTAGAGGCCATACTATTCAGTCAAATCAGGTACACCTAAACTTTTTGAGATTGATTTTGCTATGTAATCTGTCTTCAGTCGTGACATGCATGGGCTTTGGTATCTACAGTTCTCTGTGACAGAGCATTTCAAGAGTCCAGAAATTGGTCGTCGGTCACTTCCTGGGGTCTTTGTCTTTTATGACCTTTCTCCTATTAAGGTGGGTGTCTTTTATTAATATTGTTGTTAATATTTCAAGCTCGGACAAATTTCATCAGCCAAACCTGGCACCAAGGAGGTTATAACTTATATTTTGATTGAAATTGGATGTCATAATGATCTCTTTTTCATTATTAATCTTTCACATTTCATGGACCCTGAGGCTCTTGTTGGGGTTTTAATGAAATGGAAAGCATTATCAAGCAAAATGCCAATATCTGCAGTAAGAAATTATCTGAAAAATCCTGTCAACAAATGAGCAACTTTATACGGGGTTAACTGTTAACAGTAATGGAAAGTTATATTCCAACTACTTACATTAGTTTACATGTTTTCATTTTGCAGGTGACTTTTAAAGAAGAGCATGCATCATTCTTACATTTTATGACCAATATCTGTGCAATAGTTGGAGGTAATATGATCACTGATTCAAAGTCCTTGTTTCTCTTTGGAAGTGATCTCAAAGTTTTAAGACAAATTAAGATGTAATTCCCTGTTGTTACTGACTTTGGTATTTAAGATATAATGGGACATAATATAAAAGTAAAACCCATTGATCGTTATGGAAGAGATCATAGTTTAAAAAGGCGTGCGCCTTTTCGCTCCTAAGGCGAGAGGAGGCGAGGGGTTGTCGCCTGGAAAGAGGGAGTCCAGTTGACGAGCAAGAGGCGTTGACTTTCTGCGACTTTGTGGATGGCGGAAGGCGACACAAAGTCGACATAGGCGCTCGCCGATTTTTTTATTTAGGGTTTACATTTTATTCAAAACGACATAGTGTAATAGGGGGTATAAATGACATAACCCTAGAAATATTCCCTAAATCATCGCACAGCGACTTCGACGACTTCCGGACTTCGACAACATCGACATCTTCGACTAGTGACTTCCGACTTCGATTCCTCTGTTCTTCGATCAGTTCACACCCTCACCCAGCTTTCTTCATCTCTTCTAGCTTCGATTCCTCTCTTCCAGTTTTCTTCATCTTCAGAGGTATGTTTCTTCACTTCTTGACTTCAACAATCGACAGTCGACTTCGACAGTTCGGATTTTTATTTTTTTGGGGTATTGTCTACTGTTTTAACAATTTGTTTGGATTGTTTCACTTTCACACTTTCACTTTCTTTTTTCTTAAATGAATTATCATCTTTCAGTTTTTTTTTTTTTGGGCTGACAGCTGACTGCTGTAGTGTGCTGTGCTGGATTACTGATTTTATTAATATTATGTTAACTTAGTTTCATCACTCATGACATGTTTATTGAGATTTGTTAATATATATATATATATATATATATATATATATTTATTTATTTTTCCTCAATATTTGTTCCGTGAGCGCCTTTTTGCGCCTCGCCTCTCGCCTCAAATTTTGACCTCTCGCCCGCCTCTCGCCTTCTGCTTTTTTCAACTATGGAAGAGATACAGTAAAGGTAAGTGGATACAACACACTCTAGTGGAGACTATATATGGGCATTGTCGAATCCACATTTTGAGCAATTATCCGCTGCTGTTAATGTCATATCAGGAGCAGGGTTTGCCAAATCGTCTTACGAGTCTTAATTTCATTATGTTATCTTGCTTTAGTTATGGTGTGCCATAATGGACCTGACTTCTTGAATATAGATTACTGTACTGTGCCAATGCCTGCAAAGTCATGGTGGACACTAGCTATAATGCTGTTGCCACCCTAAATAAAGAATATGGTAAATTCTAATTGGAATTCTGGATACAAGGATACATGTGTTTTCCTTTCTATATTTATTTGTAGAAGTTTTTGATTGTCTCAATAGTCAATCCTAGTTGTATAGATTCTTTTGAATATTTCACTCTCGTTGACTGATATTATATAGAAGTTATGCCCTCTGTTCCGTGTAAAGAATCCGGTATTTTATTTTGGGATGTTCGCTGAATGAGTCCACTTTCAATTTTTTTATTGTCAGTTTTCATAACCTTTCAACTTTACCATCCACTTGTGATATAAGCATCTTGCGTACGCTCAAACTTTATTATTATTACCTACTCCAAGTATACTAATGTAACTTTTAATTATTTGACTTTTTAAATGCGGACCCTTTGATCATGAGAGAATATTCGATGTACCATCCTTGGCATCTCATATTTCTTAGTCTGGTGACAGCTAGTCCTAACTGGGAATTACTCCCTCCGTTCCGGGCAAAGAGTTCCCGTTTGAAAGTAAAACTTTTTAAGAAAATGATACACTTAGTAGCCCATTAGTAATAAAATAACACTTTTATGCCTTAATTTTTGAAAGTGGACTCTTGAAGCGAAACACAAAATGGAATAGTGAATTCTTTACCTGGAACGGAGGGAGTAGAACTTGTGATTCAACTTACCGATTAAGGAATTTCTTTCCTGTTGCAATATATTTTTCTCATAAGCTCCTTTTCCTCTTCACCAGACAACTGGTTGTGCTTTCTATTTAGATGGAACAATGCTGATTTATTTCCCTTGTGTTTTATGTAGGTATCTTCACAGTGGCAGGAATTGTAGATTCATTCATTTATCATGGTCAAAGGGCTTTAAAGAAGAAAAGACAAATTGGAAAACTCGGCTAAGATATTGACCATGCGCATCTATTGCTGCAACAACCTGATTGACGTGGGGCATGGCTAATGCAGATAGCGGAGGTGTTTATGATCGTGAAGGTTTGATTAATCACGTCAAAGAGGACACATTTCGTTCTGAATTTATCTCCTACATGGTCATTCATAATTTTGTTTTCGATTTGGACTAGATACATGCCTGTAGCGCTAGATGTTCCATGATCTAGCGCATGGCAAAATGATTTTTATAGATAGTGTTTTAGTAGGGATCGTACAAATTGTTCTTTTGAATATTTTTTATGAGCCTTGATTATACAGAATTGCGTAACATTTTTTGTCCTTGGCTTTCAGGACGAATTTTGTTTTGGTCATGTTTCACCAAGTGTGATTCCATAAGTATGCAAGCAAGTGATGCTTCTCATTTCTCTACCTTAAAGAATGCCTTCGGTGATTCTACAATACAATCACCCAATGCATAAATGATTCTATAAATAGAGCTTATTCTAGGGCTCTATTGTTCACCTTTTCACAAAGAGTTTGTTTGACCTGGCTTGGTTGGAGCTTGCTCAATATCAGTCGCATATTTAGTTAGGGCTTGTAAGCTTAGTAGTTTTGAGTGAGCGATTAACCATCAAATGCAAACCTACTGCCCGTGCTTAGAATTTTCTGAGCTTTATTCACATGTAGTCGGCACAAAGTTCCTAGCAGGATCATAGTGAAGGCCCGAAGGTCTAATTTGGATGCCTGCCATGATGAGGTTCCTTGCAACTCCATTTGAACTCGGGAAGTAGCCTGGAATATTGCCTAAAAATCTATTTTAGTTTGTAGATTGGAAATGTAGACAAAAGAAAAAGCTCTATATTTGGAAACTGACCAAGAATAGAAATCTCCACACATGAAGAAGGAATGACATATGCACTCACTGAGAATCAGGAATGAGTTTTCCAGGTGTAAATGCACACAGCAAACATGTAAATGTGAATCGAGTTGAGTATGAAGTTGATTTCCATTCTCCCCTCACATTTTCATCCTAAGGATTGAGACCAAGGACGTCAAGGTCTTTGCCTCATTATCGTTGCCATCTCTCCTACCTCGTGGGGTCAGTTTGAATATTATATTACCTTATGCAAGTCTTAAGAGGCTTTATTTTGTCCAATTCCTGTATCATTTTAATATAGCAGAATGTTTCTTGACAAATATCATCAAAAGTACATCAAACAATGGTAATAAATAAATGCATACGAAAGTCAAAAACAAAATCCTATAATCGTAAACCAACAGGGACCCCCCCAATGGAAAATTGTTTCTGCCAACCACGAAAACAGATGATGGAAATCGGAACAAGAAAATAAGTTTTAACTAAAAAGGAAAACTATTTACTTCTTGTTGGATCCTCTAAACCACTCTGGTTAATTGAAATCTGCAAAAGCTTAGACTTAATGGCGTCAAACTCTGTACTCTGTTGTTCTTCACTTGTCAAACACCACGAGAGGCACTGATGGATCAACTCACTGCCATGAGCAAAAGGTGAAACACCCTTTGGAACCTTGGGCTTTACAAACCCTGAGATAAGCTCTAGGTTCGACTCAGAGGGATCATTAACATAATTCTCAACGACTTCCACAATAGCACTGCACCAGATTGGACGGGCCAACTTGAGGAACTCGTGCATGGCCACCACCGGAAGAGTCACACTTCCCAGAGCAGACTCACTATTCCCACCTCTCCCATGGTAATCAGACCCACCAAGCTTCACAAGATCGTATGTATCAGCCAGTTCACTGTATGCTGTTGACCACACAAATGAAAGAAATTAATACAAATAAAAGAGCCCTAGAATTTAGGCCACTCTATGGGGATAGAAAATTACTACTACAAAGATTGTGTACAATTCGTTTATCATAGACAAAGAAGTGAGGAAAAAACGTAGTAACAACACAGGAAAATAAAAAGATATCATATTTTTGAAAGAGGTTCTACTTAAACTGGGGTATGCGAACAAATGGACTTCCTCATTGGTTGGAAACAAAAGGGGCCTATACTTGTTGGGAAAGGAGATATGATGGCAAGGACATTAAAGACAAGAAAAATAGGGGGCAACTAGTCAAATGAGCAGAATGATGCGATGGCTTCTCATATAAAACACATGATCCCATCAACCTGAAAATTACGCACAGTCAAACTCCTCCTGAGATTTCTCTGATAGAGGTAGTGAACTCAAGGTCAGAAAATCCTAGAAAACTTGATGATGGAAAGATGGTACCAGTCATTTTATCCTTTCTAAATTCTTACCCTCGAAACCAGTTATGACCTACGCTTGCTATCAGAATAACAACATACAAAATAAAATTGTTCTAAACATGGAGAGAACTTTCTTCTATGCGGGTAGGAAATTGTTTGAAATTCATAGATGGAAGGAGAAGAGTGGAGATTTGTATCGATTCCAGGAGAGATCCAGAGGTAGACTTCATGAGATAGTGATATTCAGCCATGAGTTGGTCTGGGTTTGTGAGTATTTGGAGAAGGCTTCTCAGTTTAAGGGTGACTTTTGGAGACAGAGGCAAGGGAAGTCAAGGGTTATTTTGCTGGCAAGGGAGTCGAATAGATCGGGGAAATTTTTCAGAATTGCAGTTAAGGGCCCAGGGAGGCAAAAGTCGATTTGTATCCCTGAAGGAGCCGATGGTTTTGGATGGAGTTGGGTGGTGGGTAAGATTCGTAGGTTTGCAGGTATAGTTTCTGTCATACCCAAGCAACCAACTAAGTCTTACAAGGAAGCAGCGGAGATTCAGCCTTGGCCAGATTTGGTTTCTTGTGTAAGGAACTCAGAGCTAAGAGATGGCCGAGTTATTAAGGTGGAGCCCATGTCATGCAAAGGGGCTATTTCGTTCTTGGAGAGATGTTTGGTGGGGAGGGTGGGGAATCAGACAGACCCCTCTCCAAACTTAGACGTGTTGCAGAGGTGGGTGAATCAAAGGTGGAAGACGGCTGGCGGCGTTGAAGTTAAAGTCATGGCAGAAAAGCTTTTCTTATTTATTTTTCCGTCTAAGGAAGAAGCGGGAAGAATTCTGTTTCATGCTCCTTGGTATTTTGATTCGCAATACCTCTTCTTGGAGAGATGGAGTCCGTTCGCTGGTAGTTATCGAGGAGGATCAAGACCCACTTCGGTGTGGATTCGAGTGGTGGGTTTACCGTTTCATCTTTGGGGAAGCAAGGTCTTTAGAGCTATTGGAGATATGTGCGGAGGATTCATAGATGTAGATTCTGAGACAAAGAATAAGGGAGAACTGAGGTGGGCCAGAATCTTAATTCATGATAGAGCAAAGATCCCGGCGTCGATCATTGTAGAAGAGGGAGAGAATTCTTTCGAGATCCCTATCTGGGCGGAGATGACAGTTGATGGCCGGAGTCGCCGTGGGAAGGGGAGTCGTGGCGGAGAAGTGCCGGAGAATACTAAGTCAGGCAACGTTAAGGGAGGAGGAGTGCATGCTCAGAAAAAGCTGGTGTGGCGTCAGAAAAAGGACGAGGTAGAAGGGGGTAGAGACAGAACGGTACAGGGCAGCACGTCAAAGTCTAATTCAAAATTCAAAACGGTTGTGGATATAGATAATGATAGTGGAGAGATAGGTTTTCAAGCCAAGGTGGGCCTTAGTGTGCTGGATATTTCAGAATTGGAGGTAGGGCTTTGTGGGCCGTCTTCTGTCCAAGGCCCAAATGGGTTTATGTTACACTCTGATAAACAGCAGGCCCAAGATGGCTTGGTTAAAGGGTTTTCTAATAGTGGGCCGATGTACTCAAGAGAAATGACCAATTCCTTGGGGGGGTCGGGCTCGCCTTCCCCTATTGATGGGGCAGAAGCCCAAATCGATAAAGGTAAACATAAGGTAGACGGGGTTTTTACAGAGTCGACTCTTAATAAGGATGGTCAGACGGAGGCGACCGAGACGATGAAGAGAGACGAAAGGATTGGAGATTGCGGCGACAATCCGAACTCGGGATCTTTTATCAAGGAGTCGAAAGCGTCACATCTTCAAGAAAAGCTCAGTGGGTCTGCTTCGAAGAGGGATTTTCACGCAATGAATGTTACAGAGTTACGATCGACTGGTTTTAACGGAGTAGATACTTCGGACTGCTCGAGGTTGACAGAATCTGAGGAATTTCTGGAGTGGGTGTTCAGCCGTGAGTTACGACATAGTCGCGATACTGAGGGAAGGTACGAGGATCGAACTATTACTGAGGAATGGGCTGTTGCTGAAGCATGTGTGTCGGGAGAGAGAGATATTTTCTCTGTCGAGCCAGGTAGGGGTTGCGATGCGAATCCTTTGAATGATTGGAACTCTGGGTTCGAGCACATTTCTTCTTTTGAGAGGTCGGAGGGACAGTCAGTGGAGGAAGTAGAACCTATCTCCTGTACCCCGATAAATATTTGCCGGCCTGAAGATATAGGCGAAATGGAGTATCTCACAGATAAAGAGGTGGAGGAGGACATCTCGTTATGGGTTAAAAGAAAGGCTTTAGGTGTCGGAAAAGCATTGGGGGTGGCTGGTTCAGGCTATGAAGATCAGATACTGGCACTGCTTCTAGACATCGAAAAAAAATGGAGAACATCAGGGGGTGATAGTGTAACGAGGAAGAACAATACTAGGGAGAAAGGAAAAAGGGAACTCAAACAATTGTGCAGTAATCTCAATGCAGATATGTTCGCTTGTCAGGGAGGGGGAGATAGAAGGAGGAGAACAACAGTTTAATATGCATATAAAAATTGTGTCTTGGAATGTGTGGGGCCTAAATGATGTTAATAAAAGAATGCTGATAAAAGGTTTAATTAGGAGATGGAATCCGACTATGGTCTGTTTGCAGGAAAGCGAAACTGGAGAAGGTTGATGTGAGGATTATTGATAGTATTTGGTGTGCTAGAAAGGTGGACTGGGTGCATTTAGATTCTATAGGAGCGGCTGGGGGGGTTCTTGTGATGTGGGACAAAAACGCTCTGTCGATGGTTGATTCAGTGCTGGGAGAATTTTCAGTTTCTTGTCTTCTGAAAAATCTGGATGATAGTAAAGAGTGGCTGTTTTCAGGGGTTTATGGTCCTTGTAATAATGCTTTTAGGGAGAGATTATGGGCAGAACTCAGAATTTCTAAGGCAAGATGGAATGTGCCTTGGTGTGTGGGGGGTGACTTCAATGTGGTTAGATTTCCTCATGAACGTTCTTGTGCACGCATCTATTCCAGAGAAATGATGAAGTTCAATGATTTTGTCAATGAGATGGAGTTAGTGGATCTTGCTTTGGTAGGGGGGGATTTTACGTGGTTTAGAAATGGGGAGCGTCATCAATTTTCGAGGATTGATAGATTCTTAATTTCTGGAGATTGGGAGGGTTGTTTCGGTAGTTCTGTACAGTCCTGCCTTCCGAGATTATCTTCTGATCATGTGCCGCTACTTCTTGAGTGTGTTGGTGGTTCTAAAGGGAGAACTCCTTTTCGATTTGAGAATATGTGGTTAAAGGAGCCTGGGTTTTTGGATTGGGTTAAGGATAGGTGGGATTCTTTTTCGGTGACAGGAGATCCAAGTTTCAGATTAGCCAGAAAATTGAAGCTTCTCAAGGAGGAGTTAAAAGTTTGGAATAGAGAAATCTTCGGTAAGGTGGAGATTAAAATCAAATCAATTTCAGATGAGATTTGCAGACTGGATGAGAAAGCGGGGGCTGGTACTTTGTCTGAGGAAGAAGAACTCCGTAGGGTGCAGTTAAATCAAGAATTGAAGGGCCTTCTTATTCGGGAAGAAATCTGTTGGCGCCAAAAGTCGCGGGTTCAGTGGTTGAAGGAGGGAGATAACAACACTAAATTCTTCCACAGGATGGCAAAAATGCGTGGAGCTGCGAAAAATATCAGATCTGTCCAGATTGATGGTGTGCAGTTGGAGGATGAGGCAGATATTAAGGTGGGCATCTCGAATTTTTTCAGGCGTCAGTTTGAAGAGAGTGGGGGTTGGAGACCAAATTTGGATGGTGTGGGCTTTGACAGTATCAGTGCTGATGAGGCGGCAGCCTTGGAGCGTCCCTTTTCGATTGAGGAAGTGATAACAGTGCTTCAGTAAGATGGAGGGATAAAGCCCGGGGCCCGATGGGTTTTCTATGGCTTTTTTCAGCATTGCTGGGGAGGTGATCAAAGGGACATTATGGAGGTTTTTCAGTATTTCCACTCTAGTTTGAGATTTGAGAAAAGCCTTAATGCTGCGTTCATAGCCTTGATTCCGAAAAAGAGTGGTGCCACAGATTTGAGAGATTTTCGACCGATAAGTTTGGTGGGTGGCATTTACAAGTTGATATCCAAAGTGCTAGCCAGAGATTGAAGAGGGTTATGGGTAGCATCATTTCGGTGTCGCAACACGCTTTTGTGAAGGATAGACAGATTATGGACGCCTCCTTTATAGCCAATGAAGCTGTGGATGATAGGTTGAGAAGCGGGGTCCGGGTTCTTTGTGTAAGTTGGATATAGAGAAAGCTTATGATAATGTGAACTGGGATTTCTTGATATACATGTTGGAAAGAATGGGTTTTGGTCTCAAGTGGATTCAATGGGTCCGATTTTGTATTTCTACGGTTCGCTTCTCGGTTTTGGTGAATGGAGAACCTTCGGGTTTTTCCTAGTTCGAGAGGCTTGCGTCAAGGAGATCCTTTGTCACCATTCTTGTTTATTGTGGTAATGGAGGCTCTTAGTAGGATGTTAGAGAGGCAGTGAGGCGGGACTTATAAGTGGCTTTAAGGTGGGGAGGAGAGGGAGAGGGAGGTGTCGATTTCCCATCTTCTCTTTGCAGAATGATACATTAGTTTTTGTGGGGAGATAAGGCTCGGTTGGGGAAATCTCCGTTTAGTTCTATTATTTTTCAAGCTGTTTCCGGCCTTCGCATCAACATTTCTAAGAGTGAAATTATTCTGTTGGAGGTGGAGAATGTTGGGGATCTAGGCTGCATTCTTTGGTTGTAAGTCT
The DNA here is from genome assembly GCA_013146195.2 of Codonopsis lanceolata. Classification (NCBI taxonomy): domain Eukaryota; kingdom Viridiplantae; phylum Streptophyta; class Magnoliopsida; order Asterales; family Campanulaceae; genus Codonopsis; species Codonopsis lanceolata. The sequence goes on along the minus strand of CM028381.1, from coordinate 105,927,636 downwards.
ATTGTTCTTCCTACTTCCTATCTTGGTCTTCCTATTGGTGCCATGAAAAGAGCGAGCGTTATGGAATCGATGGTAGAGCGGTTCGAGAAGAGATTGGCGGGGTGGAAGCGTCAACTTCTTTCCAAGGGAGATTAGTTTTGATCAAGAACACTCTTGCTAATTTACCAACCTATTTCTTATCTCTTTTTGTGATTCACCACAATTAGGCGAGATTAGAAAAGTTGGAAAGAGATTTTTGTGGGAGGGTCAATCGGGCGTGCATAAGTTTCACTTAGTGAATTGGGATAAGGTGTGTTCGAGGGTTCGGGGAGGGAGTCGAATATCGGAAAAATCAAATTATTTAACGAGGCTTTGTTGGGGAAATGGGCGTGGCGATATCTCAGCGATAAGGAGGCTTTGTGGAGGGTGGTGGTTGCAAGAAGTATGGGGAGGGGGTCATTTGTTGGTTTCCTACTTGAGGAATTAATCGTCTTATGGGGTGGGAGTGCGGCGAGGCATAAGGAAGGGGTGGAATTCTTTGCAAGATTCATTGCTTTTGAGGTTGGTAATGGGGCCTCGGTGAGGGAGGATATGGTGTGGGGATATTCGTTTGAGGGAGGCGTTTCAGAATCTTTTTGAGCTTTCCACGGATAAGGATTGTAAAGTGAGTTACATGTATCTTGGGTGGAGGGTAAGCCTATCTGGAATCCTTTGTTCGGAAAGGAATTTTCATGATTGGGAGTTGGAGTTGTGCGGCTTTTAAGGATGGCTTCAAAGCAGCGAGATAGGCCGGACAAGGTGGTTTGGAAAGGCTCGGGGGACTCTCTTTTTCAGTTAGTTCGTATTATTTGAAGGCTTTCAATGGTGGCATAACTTCTTTTCCGTGGAAGCGGTATGGAGAACCAAAGCCCCTAAGAGAGTGGCTTTTTCATGTGGGAAGCGACTCATGAAGCTATCAACCAGGGACAATTTAAGGAAACGTAACATGGTTTTTGTTAATAGATGCTATATGTGTAAGGCTGGCGCGGAGAGTGTAAATCATTTACTTCTTCACTGCCATGTGGCTTT
>CM028381.1:105683000-105926489 GCA_013146195.2 Codonopsis lanceolata | reverse complement strand
AATTTAAACGCAACGCCTTTTTAAATTCCACGTCTTGCTACAGTGGGACTAACACTAAACCACACCACTTCCAAATCGACTAGCCGAACCGTCAACATGAAGTTCAATGAATACTCCGGCCTCGGTTTTGGACTTGCATTACTCGTCGCTAAGTTTTACTTCTCCACCTCTTCCTCGAGCAGACTCCTTAAAGCTTGTCTCAGCCACAAAGTTCGCTATACTTGCGCTTAATTGCTCACGGCCGATAATCGATGTCAAACTCTAAGAATTGATTGACTGTGAGCAAACCACCGAAGTATCCGGCTTGTGCAAAATCTTTCGCAAAGGTGAATCCGTACACAACAATGGAGTGAGCGAAAAAATAAGCTCGTAGTTTCCGAGCAAAGAACAAATGCGAGTAAGCCAATCAAGCATTAAAATATCTTCCTCTACATCGTTGAGGGCTTTGGATACATAATAAACAAGCTTTTGTACATTGCCTTCCCTTTAATCAAATGGGCTAATACGCTTCTGTAGCCACCATAAACATACAATTTTTTCTCCAAATACCAAGTTACTCAACAAGGGTGGACTTTAGATACTCCACGATTCCTTGAAAGCTTTTCTCGGCATTCAGAGTCCATTCAAACCCTTTATTACCCTCAAAACCTGAAGAAAGGCAGAACACTGCCGATTCCCGAGATGAACCCTTCCTAGAGCAATTACTTCTCGCCATTTAGCCTCTCGCCACGTCCTTAACACAACGAGGAAGCTTCATAGTAACTAATGCTTCTATCTTCTCGTGATTTGCCTCAATTCCTCTCGGTAACCATGAAACCGAGGAACTTGCCAGCCTTTTACTCCGAACACATTTGCTCGATTCAACTTCATGTTGTTCCTCCCGAGATTAGCAAAGTTTCCAAATCCTTTCCGTGTGCTCGTGGCCCTTGGTCTTGACCACCATATATCATCAATGTAGGCTTAACATTTCTCCCTATCTCATGAAATAATAGCCTGACCATCCTTTGATAAGTGGGCCCCAAAGATTCTTCAAACCGAAGGGCATCATCTTATAACAATACAGCCTACGCTTCGGAAGTCAGTTAGAGCCTTATCCGAACCACCATTTTAACTTGATGATACCCGTAGTAAAGATCTATAAACCGAGGAGCTCGAACTCCCTCAATGCGCGACCAACTTGTCGATTCTCTAGAGGATAACAATCTTTCGGGCAAGCCTTCTGTTCAAACTCCGTGAAGTCAACACACATCCGCCACTTGCCATTTGACTTTTTCACATAACCACATTGCCAACCGGGTTGGATAATGTATCTCCTAATAAATATCAGCTTTGAGCAATTTCGACTTTTCTCCTTGATCGCTGATCCTTTCCACCGAATAAACCTAATGCGTCGCCGGATTGGTAGATAAGCTGGATCATTCAATCGATGCAAGGCCACATCCCCGCCACTTGCATGTCCTCCCACGCTAAGCGAAGATATCCGCATCGCCCCGGGGCTGCTTAATTGCTTTTCTCGCTTCTTCGTCAAAGCTCGACTCAATCTTGATCTTCTCGCTTCTGGATAGTCTCGGATTGATGACTATCTCTTCTAGCTCGCTCTTGGCCGTAAACTCGCTCATTCCTCGATCTGCTCGCGATCACACTCCACCTTTTTCATCCTTCTCACCGATCCTCAACTTTGTCGAGCCTAGTCTACCCATGGCCTCAATCGGCCTCGATGTTGCAAGATTCATCAACAGATCAACGATCTCATCCGCCTGCCAAATCCCCCCGACGCCAATGTCGGCAAAGGATTGTTAATACCTTCCTGCCACCTCTTCTCGCTCGCCCGCCCCAAGACATGCACCTTCAAGCAGAGATGGAACCTCAACCTCTATTCGAGAAAGGACTACCGTCGCATCCTCTTCTTATTGACGTCTCAAATGATAGTACCCTTTATCGACCTTATGATTTGTGAAACCCCTCTAAGGCTCCTGAAGATACGCGATCATCGCTCAACTCCAACCCTAAAGAGCGTGAATAATACATCACATCCCGGCATGCCCAAGATCCACTAGTATTCTGCATACCTAATTCAACCATCAACTGGCCAAGCCGAGACAATCATCCACGATCGCCGCTGCTTGCAACATTACTTGCCAACTCACGCGAGTAAACCCGTATAACTGCCCGTGTTCTCCATCTTGCAAAGTTGTTGTTGGGCGATCCACCACTTTTGACAAGGAATAGATTTGCTTGCCCAAATTGCTGTTGGAGTGAGCTTTCATCCATAATGACATTGATAACCCCCTAATAGGTGGAGCCTCCCGCCAGGAGCATTCCCCCCTATTGCTCGCGATCTCGCCAAGCGGTTTAACCGCCTCATTGATTAACTTCTGAATGGCCTTTTCAACGGCCAAGCATTCTCCGTCGCGGTGTGCCCATAATCGCCATGATAGGCACACCTCTTCGCCCTCGATCCTCTCTCCCCAAAATGTATTTGGATTCATACGAGGTGGATTGGGAAGCTTCGTTTTTAATCTCGCACATGATATCCTCACAAGAATGTATTGAGCTGGGTCAAATCGACTCTCGAAGAAACTCTTTCTACGATCATACCGAGACTTACTCTTGTTATAACCGCCACTTCGGCCTGGCCATTTCCTTAGCCCCTCAGCGCAGCCTTTCATCGCTTCTTTCTTTCTTTTTCTTCTTCAGCTGTCACCAACAAGCACCATTCACTTCAAGGCTCGCATGAGCATCTCGGCAAGGCTTCTGGTCACGCATACTCTTCGACCGCAAACCGTTCACGCATACTCAATTCGACCGCAAACCGCCTTCGCCTAACAATAACAAGCTTCAAAACACAACAAAACACAACGTGACCTCTTGCCTCTGGCCAAGCCCCGAACTTGCTCGAGACCTCAGTAAACCTCTCAAGGTAACTTCGCCGATTGATTAATGTGCACCCCGCTTAACCTTAGACAAATCGACCCTTGTTTTTGCTAATGAACGCCAGCCCCAAAATCGGCCAGAATTTTACTCGCAAATCCGCCCATTATTAATCGAAAGCGTCGTGGTAACGCACTCCATCCAAGTGTAGCCTTTCCTTGCAAGGCACCAACAAAAGCTCTAATTTTCAACGCTTCATCGAAGTCACCAGCCAACTGGGACTCAAAAGACATCAATCGGCCTCCACAGCTTTAGTTTTGCCCGTATATTCCTTAATGTCAGGAAAAATCAACCCCGCGCGCCGGTGGTGCATTCTCGATCCAGGGCTAACGGGCTAGCAGATGTACCCGTAAAAATTCCATCTGTAGCCTTGCCTTGTTCCCGGGCTTCCATTCGGCTCAACTCCTCGAAATCGTGCATGTTAATGGTTGCAGCAAACCACCCCCAGGCGAGGGCATCTTACAGGCATAGGAGGGGCTTGTGGGGGGTCCCATAGCCGCAATGGCTTGTGGAGCCCCCCCGCGACTGCCACTGCCCTGAGGTGCCCAATTTGTGAGCCGTGCAATAGGTGCGGTGATTGATGAGACCGCCTTTCGAGAAAGGGAGTCCTTTGCCTCCGAGCATAAGAACCCAGGTGATCGTGGCGGTCAGATGCACGAGAACGCCGCGGTGAGGGCGAACGACGCTCTGCGAGTATGCGACCATGCGGTGTAGGTGAAGCCGGCGCGTGGAGCCGAATCCTCACCAACTCGGGGTCCCAACCTTGAATGAACACTAGGGATAACCCTATGACCGGCCTTCCCTCCTCCTTGATCATTACGCTTAGAATCATGCTCGCGTGGTTGGGAATGTACAACCGTAGGATGCGATCGGATTTCCCAGTGCGTGAAACACCGCCAGCGACCGGTGCCAACAGAGTTGGCAATGGATCAACTCGACGGGCAATGGTGGTTTGCCCATAGCAATCATTTGTAAGTTGAGTTGATGCATCGGCCACCGAGATAGATGGCTCTTTGGCGTAAAGCTTCTTCTCGAAATTCATGGGCTAAAGCCCGGCCTCGGCGCTTCGGCCATCGATTCAACCCCCGCCTCGATTTAGCGGTGACGTGCATCATGGGGTGGAGGGACATTACTCCCGGCGGCACCGATTGGCCGTGATTACGATGTGCCTCCTCTCGCGATCGCCGCCACCACCATTAACTCCGCTTCTCCGCCATAAATAAGACTTAAAAATAAAAATGTCTAATCGAACTTTTAATGCCGTGAAAACTTCGTTCTAAGCAATGGAACCAATGCGACGGCCCAAGATAATGCTGACCCACCGAATCGCCCAATCCAAGCACTGCTTTCAACGTGCTTACGCCTTCTCGAGCCCAACTCGAAATGAAGAAGAACGAGCGTGAATCGGGCGGGGGGCACTCCCCAAAAGCAAAGCCCTCCTCCGGCGTGTGAATTAGTACAATAAGTTCACAATTTGACAGAGTTTAGGCTAAGGAAATAAGATTGTGCATACCCCTCTCCAAATTTTGACCAGACTTTTATATGTGCCGGAGGCATAACTGCCCATTATCATGAATAACTGCCCACGATTAGCATTAACTGCTCATGATTGGCATTAACTGCCCATGACTGGCATTAACTGCCCATGATTGGAGTTAACTGCCTATTGACGAGTATCAACTCCTCTGCAAACTGTCATGGCTTATAGTCGGGATTATTGCTCTGTGTAACCACCCTCAGCGTATCTTGATTGCCCGGGTGTGATCACGCTCAACTGTTATCTTGATCTTTTCCGGACATCAATGCCCTCAACTGTTTATAACTTACTTGGTGCCATCGAGCAATGTTGCTCGCTCCCTCAACTTAGTGGTGCAATCGAGCTAGGTTGTCCGCTCATCAATATTGCTCGCATAATTAAGCTCCCATCTCAAGTATTTATCCCGGCCAAAGCGGAGACTTTACCTGATTGCTCGCGTAACATGTTTGCTCGCTTGCTCGGAAGATACATACGATTGACACGTGGCTCCTGGCTTGGGCCTAATCGGGCCGAGCAGCTCAGATACTTTAAAACATCTCTTTATCAGTTGACTTGGTGCTTCAAAACTAAGAGCATCACCAATAATCGTGAATTTGATCGTATGTAGTATTGTGTAATTAATATTCTGATATTCTCAATCATATATAACCGTTTTTTTTCTCTTCATTTATATTTAACTAAAATGGATCTCTCCGATCCAAATGTAGATTTAATCTTATGTGACATGTATTTCACCACTAAAATAAAATTTGACAAAAACTAAAAAATAAAAGAACAGGGAATAACCAAATAGAAAGAGTTTTTTTAAAAGAAAAATGTTGGCTAGGATATATCCACACCCTCAAGTAGAATGTAAAAAATTGACATTGTTATCCACAATGTGAAGAAATTGGACTGACACGTCATATCCACATCTATCATCCATATATGCATTGAAAATATTTTTTCATTCAAAAATGGTAACAATCCTAAGTGTCATTTAATTTATTTCAAATCACATTAGCATTGGTGACGCTCTAATTAAAGAGAGGGCTTGAAGTTGATGATGTGGGCACCTTTTTCACTAATTGAATATGAGAGAAAAAAAACTCATTTCGTCCTAAAATTATTATCATGTCTGATCCGACACATAAATTAAGAAAAAACTATTGACTTAATTATTAATATTGGTTTGATGTATAGTTTTCTTTAAAGTCATATATATGTAGCTCATAATTAAAGTAAGGTGAAAAAATAAGGATAATGTGATAAAAGTGTTATTGTAAAAAAAGTTTCAAATAAAACAATTTCTTTTAGGCGAACGAAAAAAAAAAAGACAATAATATTGAAACGAAGGAAATATCATTTATTAAGATAGGGGTTAGCCTAGTGGATAAGTCTTTTAACCCAATTACATGCAATTGCATATTCATATCTCATGTGAAAATTGGAGATTCTACGATGAAATGATACAATGTAAAAACAAACAATATAAGGTTTACAATTACTTTTGTAATTTTTGTTACAATTAAGACTTAGTGAAAGGTAAAATTATCTTTTTTTAAAACACATTTGGTCTTTATCAAAGCTTAGTTGTAACAGTAGATGTAGAAGTTTTTTTTAGGGGTGACAATTCGTGTTATTGTGTCGTGTTCGTGCCTTATTATCGTGTTTTAATATTATCTATCTTATTTGATCATAAATAAAACAATAAATATTAATTTGAATATATTAACAATTTCGTGTCTTTCGTGTCGTGTTTCGTGTTGTGTCGTGTCGTCTTTGGGCTTATCGTGTCATTTTGTAATCGTGTTTTATAATCGTGTCTTATTGGTTCGTCTAACGTCTTAGAGAAGCTAGTTTTTTGATATCTAAAACTAGGGGTTGGATAAAATAAGATTTCTTGAACATAAAAAGGGCGGTAATTGAAGTATTTGAAACGTAAAGGGAGATAAATGAAACTTAAACCAAAAGGCTTATACGGTTATACCTAACATAACGACACGCTCTTTTCCTCAACTTTCTCTCTCCCTTCTTCATCCACACACACTAAACACAATAGTAGTAGTCCCGCTTCCCAACACTTCAATTCTCCCCCTCTCTATCCTGAAATCAGATTTCTACAAACAAATTTTAAAATTCCCATCACCCCAAAAATAAAATCTTTAAAAGAAGGAAAGAAAAAAAAAACAAACAGCAAAAAGAAGAAGAAGAACAACAATGTCGGGTTACTTGAGTACATTCCTCGATTATTGCTACTCTTTTCCCTCCAATCCATGCCATAATCCCTCAAAACCCTTTCGGATTCTAACCCCTATTCATCTCCCACATAACCCATTACCCACTAGAAGAATCATCAGAAGAAGCAGGACAAGAAGAAGGAACTCACTTCAACTCTCTGTCCTCCCGCAGGATTTTGATCTCATTGAAACCTCCGGTACACTTTCCTTACCTTTTTATTTCCGACACCATTTACTTGGGTCCGATTACTTTTTCTTTTTTGTTTGGATAAAAATGCTTTGGTGGTGTTGGAAGAATGGAATTCTTGCCTTGGAATGGGAATTAGAGCTCATGTTGGTCAAACTTTAAGATAATTTTCCTGCAATTATGTTTCCAAGGTCTGGATTCTGTGCTCCCAAACATTGCATTGATGTTTATTATGCTTTATTAAAGTGCTTGATGATCGTTTTGACAGAGCATCATGATGGTAGTCTTATATTTCGTTTTGGTGATCCAAGTAAGATTGCGAAAAGTGATGCGAGTGTGGAAAATTCGGAGAGCAAAGATGAAGAGGGAAGTGATGCCGTGAAGGTTGTTGTCGGGGATCATGAGGAAGTAGTTATTGTTGAGACAATAGTCGGTGAAGAGATGAGTGACTTTGCGATTAGCAGCTCTACTGATGTATTTGCCAGTATTAGTAAATTAGATAATGATATTACTGTTGTTGAGAGGGAGAGTAATGTGAAGAAGGATTTAAGTGGTTCTCAAGTTGAATCGAGTCAAAGTGATGACTTGGTGGAAGATTTAGAGTCGGAACGTGAAGAGGGGAATATTGTTTTGAAGGTTCCTGATGAGGATCAAGTGATTGCTAAGACTGTAGAGAGACGAGAGAGGAGTGATGCCGGCAGTAGCAGCTCTATTGATGTGTCTGATAGTATTAGTAAAGTTGATACTGATATTACTGCTGTTTTGATGGAAAGTTATTTGGAGAAAGATACAAGTGATTCTCAAGTGGAATCGAGTGAAAGATCACTCGAAATTTTTCAGGAAGGAGAAGTGTCTTTGCCTGTGCCCGTTTCTGTTTCTGATTTTCATATGGATGACCTTCTCAGCTCTGATCTTGGTTTGACGAATGCTGATAAGGGGAAATGTTCGGATGAGAAGTACGAGGATACCGTTTCAAGCTCAGCTACAATCACTGTTGCTGACAATAGTTTCAATGTAAAATGTATTGATCATTCTGAGGAAGAGGTAACTATGTTTGAATCACCTTCTTTCAAGCTCGACCTGACTACTGAAGATCCTAATATTGAAGTTATGCAATTGTCTCTAGATGGAGAGGATCAGAAGGTTGAGGCTGGGTTGCAAACTGAATTGGCGGTTAATGAAGCAGACAAGAATATTACTGTTGTCGAGACAGAAACTGATGTGGTGGGAGATTTAAGTGATTCTCAACTAGAATTGAATGAAAGAACATTGGAAATTTCTCACAGAGTAAAAGTGTCAGATTTTGGGTTGCAAACTGAGACGGCAGACAATATTGACATAGCAGAAGCAGATATAACTCTTGTCGAGACAAAGAGTGATGTAGTGGGAGATTTAAATGATTCTCAATCGGAATTGAGTGAAAGACCATTGGAAATTTCTTCAGAAGTAGAAGTGCCAGTTTCTCGGTTGCAGATCGAGGTGGCGAATAGTATTAAAAAAGCAGAAAAGGAAATTACTGTTATCAAAACTGAGAGTGATGTGGTAGGAAATTTAAGTGTTTCTCAACCGGAATTGAGTGAAAGAACATTGGAAATTTCTCACGAAGTTGAAGAGTCAGATTCTTGGTTGCAAACTGAGGCGACGAACAATATTATCATAGCAGAAACAGATAGTACTCTTGTTGAGACAGAGAGTAGTGTAGTGGGAGATTTAAACAATTCTCAATTGGAATTGGGTGAAAGACCATTGGAAATTTCTCAAGAAGTAGAAGTGCCAGTTTCTGTGTTGCAAACCGAAGTAGCGAATAGTATTAATAAAGCAGAAAAGGATATTACTGTTATCGAGACTGAGAGTGATGTGGTGGGAGATTTATGTAATTCTCAACCGGGACCGAGTGAAAGACTATTGGAAATTTCTCAGGAAGTAGAAGTGCCTGTTTCTGTTTCTGAGATTACAACAAATGACCATTTTCACACTCTTAATAGTTCGGAGGATGCTGTAGATGATGAAGATGGTTTGAATGAGAAAATTGATGATGTGAGTTCAATGTCAATTACTGTTACTGACAATAGCTTGCGCATAGAAGATAGTTGTGATACTGGGGAAGTTACCACCGTGGAAAGTGGTAATATTACTATGGTTCAATCACCTTCCGTGGAGCTCAATGACCTGGTCCTTCAAGATCCAAATATTGAAGTCATGAGTTTGTCATTCAATGCCAAGGATCAGAACATTGTGGCTGAGTCACAACATGTCAATACGGAAGATAGTGGTGAAATTCATTCGGAGGTAGTAATGCCTCTGTCTCAGGGGTTACAAGCTGAACTTGTTCTTGATGATGGAGTTAGCCATGATGCATTGGAAGAATCAGCAGAAGTTGATAGTATTTTCAATCCCGCAATGGTTAGTTTTATTCACATCTTTTTAATTATGCATACACTCAAGAACCGCAACCCCACCCACCCCTCTCTCAAAAACAAAATTAAAAAAAGTCTTGTCAATTTTATTGTGTATCTTAGGTGTCAGTGCTACTGTTTCCTTAGTGCATTAAACAATCGGGGCTTAAGTGCTAGTCATCTTCAATGTTGTAAAATCTGTTCAAGTCACATGTCTTTATTGACAGAGTAATATGACCATAGTGTATCGGTCATTCATGAATGATTTGGTTACTACATGCAATGAAAGCAGATGATAAAGAGAATTAACAGAAAGATTCTACATTATTATTATTATTCCTCCTTTCATTTTTTTTTTGTTTTTGATTGGAAAATAAGAATTAGATTAATAGAGGAAAAAAATTCTAAATATGAACATGGAATCCATCAAAAAAGGGACTGGAGAATACAAGAAAAGAAAGATAAAATCAAGCAGAAATCCAAGAAAAAAGTTAAGAAATCTAATCACTTTGATCCCGCTGAAGAACCAAAATAGGAACTCCACAAAATGCACCATTAGCGGAAGCCCAAAGTGAATCCATATATATATATATATATATATATATATACAACTCTATCCCTGGAAATCTTTTTATTCCTCTCAATCCATATGCACCATAAAATAGCAAAAACTCGAGACTGCCAGAACTAGCTAGCATTCTTACTCCTACCTAATCCCTTGCTCTCATCTGAAGAAGATAAGTCATAAAGAGGGCTTACCCAAGCTTCCCTGCTACCCGAAACAAACGGCCCCAAAATAGACTAAAAAAATCTAAAGAAGAGTTAGAACATTCTTGAATCCCGTAATACCTTCAGAAAGAAACAAAAGCATATCATCCACAAATTGCAAGTGAGTTACTTTCTACTCCCCATGCCTGATAGGCACCCTTCAACCAATCCCTCTGCCTGCCCTCTATAAATCATCCTACTAAGAAAATCCGCAATCAAAGTAAACAGGAAAAGAAAAGGGGGTTCACCAAGAGACCCCTAGAAGCACCATATTAATCTTTGGATTGACCATTAATGATGACAGAGAACAAGCGAGACAGAAAACAACCTATGATCCATTGACATCATCTGACCAAAACCTTTCCTATCTATGACAAGATCAAGAAATCGCCAATTCACCCGATCATAGGCTTTCTCAAAGTCAAGCTTAAGCACTAGACCTTTTCTAGCTGTTCTTAACACAAATTTACGTTGGTTCACCACTCGATGTGAGTAGGTTCTGTCCATGGGTGGAGAGAGAACAATACTCTATCATTGAAACTTGAGAAGAACGATGTACAAATAAACCCTGACCACATATTACACCCAATAAACAAACTGAAGAGCATTCCCTAACCTACCGGCACCCGACACACACGACCTTTTTTACCTTTCAGTCACGGGTTCAAGGCACAAACATAGCATGCTGCTGAGTTCATAAAAGTGGAGCTTTATTTCTTCCAACTTGAGTACAATTTCTCTTGTAATTCAATTGTTCGTTTGTTTTATGCAATCCTAACTCCTTTTAACTCATCACCAAACGATCTTGAGTTCTCTCCCTCCTCCTTTTAATTTGGATGAGGACCTGAAGTAAAAATGATGCTTTCAAATATTTGATTCCACTTGGATGATCTTCAAACTGGCCTATTCCTTCGGATAGTATAATTCTCCATCGTTGCTGAGAGGTCGCTCTAAAAATCTTATTAGCAGTAGCAGGCTACCGTATTGCTATTTTTTTTTTCTTTTCTAAAGAGGATCAATAGTTGTTCCCCACTTACCCCCATGATGACTCGAACCCACAACCTATTTGGTGTAGGTGAAGCGTCTAACTGTATTATTAAACATTTCAATACTCCCATTTTTGGTGCATTAAAAGACAATGGAGGGAGATAGTGGTGTGTCACCATAAATGATATGCTGGTTTGTCCACACGTAAATCTTCAAGATCTTAGTCCCTTACGATCCCCTGTAAAACACATATTTCCCTTTAGGAATACCATTTCAGTCCATAAGACATCTCACGTCAACTTTATTTTGCTTTAAAATTTTGACTCAGATCCCCTGCACATGAAGCAACTGATCACTTTTTTGTGATCTTGTCTCTGTAGCTCAAGCAAGAGGTCGCTAACTCTCTTGTAGAAGCAGAAAGAACCAAAGGGGAGAATCAGAGCAGTGAATTCTCAGAAGTATCAAGCATTAAGGCGATACAGTTGGAATTGACCGAAACTGATGTAAAAAGGTATTATGGGCATCTCTTTATTTACCACATGCATCCTTGTATGTTAAAAAAGAAAAGGAACATCATTCTGCATTTTTTAGAGATTGCATCATTTGTGTCCCAGAGTCCCTCAAATATTCTTTTTAGAATCTAGAGCATGCATAGCAGACAATGGTGCACGAAGAGAACTGTTGTCAGTGGGATTGTGTTGACCGAAGAATTTAGAATTTAGGTTCTATGGCTGCTTTTTTAGTTTATACACGATGGGTTTAGTTACAGAATGGGTTAGGACATGGGACTTGATTAATCATGAAAAAGGGATGTTTGAGGCGCTGTTTTAGCCACTGTCAAGCTGTTGGCAGAAATTCATACTATTAGGGTCTTGAAGCTGATAGGGTTATTCTTTGTTGAGACGAATGATTAGGGTTAAGTAAATTGTGAAATCTAGGAGAACAATAAAGAAGGTTCTTAGATCTGAATCGGATTTAAAAGTTGCATCAAGAAACAAAGGAAACGTGACATTACACCTAGGATTAGAAATGCATGAGAGAATATGTTAGGGAAACATAAAATTCCTGGAAATTCTGTTTCGTTGACCTCTGTCCAATTGATAGCATTACTTGACTGTATATAGGCTTCAGATGTTGTAGGAGAAAGGAAAGAAAAGTTTATTGAAAGAAAGGAAACATGACATTACACCTAGGACTACACCTTAAAAATTGCATGAAAGAAAGAACGGAAGCGAGGCATTATGTAACGCCCCGAGCCTGAAAGTCCGGTCCGCGACGTGTAGCCCACACACTGGCCCACTGAACACGCAGCACATTAGGTCATCAGGCCCACCACAAGCCAACCCAAAAGTCTATGATGTTGGTGCCCAGTAGTAGCGATGTGGGATTGGGGTATTACAATCTCCCCCACTTAAATCCTTGACGTCCTCGTCAAGATCAAATCGTACCCCGGACGATGCGGGATTCAAGAGGTGGCTCGTACAGGGATCAAGAGATGGCTCCCACCTTCCGCGGTGTAGCACTTTGGCCTGCACATCACTTTGTTCCCACATTTTCGGCCGGGACTCGCTCTGATACCATTTGTAATGCCCGAGCCCAGTTCGTTACGTGTAGCCCATACACTGGCCCACTAAGCACGCAGCACCTTGGGTCATCAGGCCCACCCTAAGCCGACCCAAAAGTCCATGGATGATGTTAGTGCCTAGTAGTAGTGCATGACTACCTTATAAATCACACACAAGTCTCACATCTACCCAATGTGGGATTGGGGTATTACAATCTCCCCTACTTAAATCCTTGACGTCCTCGTCAAGACCAAATCGTACCTCGGGCGATGCGGGATTCAAGAGGTGGCTCCCACCTTCCGCGGTGTAGCACTTTGGCCTGCACAACACTTTGTTCCCACATTTTCGGGACCCGCTCTGATACCATTTGTAACGCCCTGAGCCCGAAAGCCCGATACGCTACGTGTAGCCCACTGAGCACGCAGCACCTTGGGTTATCAAGCCCACCGCAAGCCGACCCAAAAGTCCATGGATGATGTTGGTGCCCAGTAGTAGCACATGGCTACCCTATAAATCACACACAAGTCTCACATCTACTCGATGTGGGATTGGGGTATTACAATCTATCCGATGTGAGATTCGGGTATTACACATTACACCTAGGTAGAGATGGCAAATTTTGCCCGCACCCATTTGCCCGCCCAGACCGCCCAACAAGGTATGGGCACACCCAACGTTTTAAGTGGGCACAAATGAGCATGCCCATTTAAGACCATTAATTATGATAGGCTAAATGGGCGCCCACTTAGGCACCTGTGCTAAAACTTATTTTCTTGTTCTTCAAATTTCGCTCTGATTTTTGCTCCCTTTGATCTGTTAATAATAACGTTTAACATATAACATATAATATTATATATATATATATTGCAAAATTATGTCGTGTGTTGGATTCCCACCCTCCACCTCCCGGTCTCACTTAGATATATACTAGTACTTTTGCCGGTTTGAGAATTTATCAATAAATAGTGGTGTCAGTATGAGCATGATCAATGTATGAACTGAGCATGATAAAAATAAATTAATAAATGCATATTTCCTTTTACATATGAGCCAGAATACAAAATATCTTTTGATACCACTGGGACGAATTTGGCTATGTCCAAAATGGGTAACGTCTTCCTATTAAATTAGGTCTGGTAATTACAATCCAAAACCTGCTAACTCACCTAACGCAGTCTAAAAATTACCCGACTTAACCCGAGCCGTTACGTTTTTTGGCAAAATAAATTAACGGGTCGATTTGGGTCGGGTTAAAGTGTGTCGAACCCGTTATCCATTTCGACCCGTTATTTTTTTGCTATATAAATATAAGTTTTTTGATGGAAAATTACAGATCGAAACGGATCGACCCGTTCTGACCCATTACCCATTTCAACCCGTCCCGTTTCGACCCAACTCATATCCGATCCAACCCACCCAATTGCCAACCCTATATTAAATGACTCGAGTAATGTTTGTTCTTGTTAAGCACAATAAGCTCAAATTCTATGATGTACTTTCTGTACAACATATGTCTCTTTGGTGAATATTTGGATATTTCTTTCCGTTGTTGTCGTGTACCACTGCATATCATCAAACTAAAAATAGTATACATATTGAAAATCTTTAAGACAAAATCTAGTAACTTATCAATGAATAATGACATTATAAAATAAATTCTGAAAACTAATGTAATAGAATAGTCTATAGAAAAAGTGTATTAGGCGGGCTAGTGAAAAGATTTTATTGATAAAGAAGAGAGAGAAAGATATAGAGATTGAGAGAGAAAAGGATTGAGGAGATAAAAAATGTGGATAAACACGGTTGGGGAAGAGAGAGAAAGAGATGGAGAGAAACAGAATGAGGAGTGGATTTTGTGGAGATAAAAATGTGATAAAAACGGTTGAGATCATATTAAATCCTGGCCAGTAATTGTGTTAGGTAAAAATCAATCCTTGTCGATAATTAGCTTTTCCCAACCGCCTGAGTCAGATTAAATCCTGGCTAGTGATTGTGTTTGGTAAAAACAAATCCTAGCCAGTAATTAGCTTTTCTTAACTGTCTGAGTTGTTTAATATAATAGATATTGAATATGACGAACTAGAAGATAAGTGTAATGTCACACCTAAATGCAATTTTTCCTAACATAACCACTAAAGACCACCCCAAGCAAAATTCCTAAATTACCCTTTTCTTTTACCGGTACTAAGAAAGTAAGAATTGAACGCTTAAATTTTACGTTTTTGCTAAATTAATTCTCTTTGGAATGGAAGAACTTCATTTATAACTTTCTAAAAGTAATAAATCCCCCCTCCCCCCATCCCCGATCTCACTTAGATCCACCACTGTAGGCTCTCCGTTCTCAAAGTAATCTTTTTGTAATTTATTGTCGTAACCTTCTCAAAGTAATTGTTGTAATTTGATAAATTCGGAGGTTCAAATTATCTGAATTCGTGAAATCACATTTTAACGTTCAATCAATTATTTTATCAATCAACATTAGTCCAACAATCTGGTTAGCATGAAGCATTTAATTTTGGTTAACTTTACAAATTAGAATCTCTAAAAATTTCTATATGAGAAAAAAAAATTTGAATGAAAACTAGCAATTGGTCGAGGAAGATTCTTTGAAAATTACTAATTTCATTCATATATATATATAATATGACGTCTCGAGCCCGAATGTCTAGATTCTACGCATGACCCATCGGCTAGGTCACTATGCTCCTAGGTCGATTTAGATTTTAAACCTATCAACTATAATCACGCCTTAAAGTCTATAAATGATATTGGTGTCTAATGATAGTGAAGTGGTCACTTACAATCACACACAAAAATACATATTTATTTTTCCTTTTTTTTGGTAATATATGTATGATTAGTTGTAATTTTTGATTATTTTTTGTAAAAGGAAATTTTTTTTTTTAAATTTTGTATTTATTTGATAAGTGCATGTTAATGAGTAAATGGGCGCCCATGCCCATTTAGTGCCCGCCCATATATACCCATGTTATTAAATAGGCACTTACTTGTCCGCCCATTTGAGCCCGCCCTCGCCCGCCCATATCCGCCCATTTGCCACCTCTACACTTAGGATTAGAAATGCAAGAGAGAATCTATAAGGGAAACACAAAATTCTTGAAAATTCTGTTTCGTTGACCTCTGTCCAATTGATAACATTACTTGACATATAGGCTTCAGATGTTGTAGGAGAATAGGACTTGAGAACATTGGAAACTTTCTAAAGCACTAATCTGGACCCAATACCCCATGTAGTAACATGATAAGATTCAAGTGTGACTGCTACAATCCATGTCCAGCAAATCAAGAAATTTTTAAATATAGTCAAATCTAGGGCAAATTAAAGATGTATAAAACATGCCAGCAACATACTACTTAATGGAAATAGTTACAATTCAAATGAACCTAAAACTCGGAGCTAGCACACAATGAAGCTCCTTCTTCAAGCAGGATTAGTTTTGAGAATTTCTCCAGTGCTTTGTCTTTCTCCAGTTTCTTAAGAGCACATTGTGGGTGCCTGGGCGGGAACATCTGGATAAATACCTTTTAACTGATGGTGGCTCCATCTAATTCTCTTTATATGTTTTATTTTCCGAACAGGGAGGAAAACTCTATTGCCGCATTTTTCTTGTCCTCAGGTGCAGCTGTATTGGCACATCCCTCGAAGGTAGTTTAAAAAAGAAAAAAATAATTACTTTCTAGTATGGTATTCTATCTTTTCAGTTTTAGGCTTATGTAATATTTAGGATTTAGGAAAAGTGAGCCGCGTGCCCATGAGCACTAAGAAGTGATTCAGTGCTAAAGTTTGTAAGCTATCTAGAGTTATAACCATTTCCGATGATTGTAGTGTTAATACTTTGACAAGTCAATTGAGTCAACATGACGCTTAAATTCAAAAACGATTCCAGTCATTCAATCACGTTTCTGAATTACAGAAAATAAAAAAATAGAAAATAGAAAAATTGATTAGCATTTTCTGAAACTCTTATCTGACATATTAGAGATAAATTGAAAATCCCAAGTAACCTTCTCAAATTTCTTGTAGCTCTTTTCGAGTTCATGTTTGTCTATTGGCATAAAACAATATGGATAAGTAATTCTAGAAATAATAAATTCCAGGCATTGACAGGTGGGGAGGATGCTTACTTTTTGGCTTGCAGTAACTGGCTAGGAATTGCTGATGGTATTGGTCAGTGGTCACTTGATGGTAATCCATTTTGATTATACTCCCTTTGAAAGCTATAAACGCATTTAAAATGTTTTTAAAAAGAATGAAAATTGCTGGCTCAATGTTTCATTGTTGTATGTAAACATACCTCAGGTTAAAGTTCACTAAACTTCCATTCGCTTATTCAGGTATTGATGCAGGGGTTTATGCCCACGAGCTTATGAAGAACTGTCAAATTATTGTGTCGGATAATAGTACTGCTGCAATGGTTAACCCCCTTGAAGTTCTGTCCAGAAGTGTCGAGGAGACACAGTCCTCAGGTTCCTCAACTGTTTTGGTTGCTTACTTTGATGGCCAGGTATGTTTTGCTTTAATTTTTATGATTAAACTGATTATCAATATATTTTGAAATTCCTGTGACTTGATTTTCATATTTTATAGCTTAAATTTTGCTTCTAGTTGAAAATGTTGTAGAATTATTATTCACCTGTGAGGGAAACTGATTTCTATAGTTGAACAGGCTCTTCATGTGGCTAATATTGGAGACACTGGATTTATGATAATAAGACACGGTGCTGTTTACAAGAAGTCTTCTCCAATGCTTCATGAATTGAACTTTTCCCTGCACATTGAAAGAGGTGATAATCCCTTGGAACTAGCAGAGGTATGTTGTATCAGATGAAAACATATACAACTGAATCCTGTTAGACATTTGTTTGGTATTTTTGTTATCGACTCAAGCTGTGTTTTTGTTAACTTTCTCTTCAAACATTTGTGCTCAGGAATACAGAATTGATCTAGATGAAGGAGACACCATTATCGCTGCAACAGACGGACTTTTTGACAATTTATATGCGCAAGAAATAGCATCAGTTGTCTCAAAGTCATTACAAGGCACTATGAAACCCGAGGTGCATGCCATGATCATATACTTTGTTCCAAGATTGTCTGAGATATAGTGTTCGAGTCTCTTAACTTAAATTATATACTTATACTGTTAGGAAATTGCCAAAGTGCTGGCGAAAAGGGCACAAGAGGCTGGGGGGTCAACTTGTGGAAGGAGTCCATTTGCAGACGCAGTTCAGGCGGCTGGATACGCAGGATATACTGGGGGGAAGCTTGATGATGTGGCTGTGATTGTGTCTTTTGTTGAGAATAGATCAAATTCGCACATTCAGTAATCAGTGATCAGCCTACTCACTTCATATTAATATTTATTATTTGCATAGCGTACAGCAGCCATGTTCAATCTTTTGGCTGCAACCTCTGCTGCCCAGGCGTTGTTGTATTTCTATATATGTTGTGCTTAACTAGCTAATGAGATACCTCTGGCATTACATTCTGGAATAAGTTGCCACTTATAGTAATGTAAAGGTGAAGTAAGCATTCAAATCCATGGCAGGGTGAGGGTGGCACAAGATAATAAAGAAAAGTAGGTGGAAATTAATGTGATTATTTTGGGAGGTAATACCATCGAAAAATGAGACAAACAATTAAGGATTTGGGGGGTGTGGTGGTGCTCGGTGTCCCCGCGGCGCCCCATGTTAAAGCTAGCATAGCAAATCATAACTCCACATGCCACAACTATCATGAAAAAGAGTTTTGGACCCCCACCCTCTTTTTTAAGCAATGCATCATCTCTTATGATTTAAATATCCCCATCTCAGATCATGCCAAAAAGGTCTATGCCTTAATATTTATATGCTTGTGTAGTTGTGTGTGTACTATGTGTGTGTGTGAGAGAGAGAGAGAAATGGGTGGGAATATATTTTGATGTTACGTAATAATATGAGTCTCATGCACTAGAACATAGTACTTCGGTCTTATTTATTTCTAAGAAAATTTTCAAACGGAATATTCTTACATCTTCATTAATATTGTAAAGTATTTTGAATATGAGTAGTTCTTGTATAAGACCGTCTTACGTATTCATGACTCATAGACGAAGTCCTTTTCATAGCAGTTATGTACATCAACACACCGATGACTCGAATTAAAGATTAATTTTCTATGTTTTTGTTTTTGCATACTATAACCAATTTACAACCGAATATATAGTACTAGTTTGTTACACAACAAATGTCATTTCAACCAATGATGCTTTAAATTATTGAAAATGAATTATGAGATTAGATAAAAACTTAGATAAAACGATTTTACGGATATTCTTTGTAATACTCGATCAGCTTACTTATATGATTATTAGATAACTAACTGAGCAGCACAAAATTCAAATTACTGTCAACATTCAAGACTATTAATGGGACTAGTGGTATTTATCGTGTGAGATCTTGTCTAGAATTCCATTCTCGTTGTCATAGACAGATAGACTCATAGTGGGGATGGGGAAGTCTCCTGAGGCATAGCCGAGTGGTAAAAGGAGGGGCATAAGATCTGGAGGCGTGCGGCGTGGAGTTCGATATTTGGTGGAAGATTGCTTTCTTCGAGGTTGGGCGCTGTATGTGTTATCAGATTCTCTATCCTCAGATCATTTCGGAACATCTCGCGATTTTCCCGGTAGTAGATGAAGGGCCGAAACTACTACGCCGTGATTCAACCCGTTAAAAAAAAAAAAAAAATAGTGGGGATGGGGAAGGGGAAAGGAAGGAGGATATATAAGCTATTAATGGGACTAGTGGTATTTATCGTGTGAAGCATAATGAAACCCAACCACCCCAAGTCACAGATTAAATTGACTGGGGATCCATGCATATAAATTACTCCATCCTCTTTAAATTATTGTTCTCTTTCTTTTTTTTTTTATCAATTTTAAAATTATTATCAAATTTAGAATTTATTTTTTTAAAATATCATTTTTATCATTTTATTTTTTTATTTAACTTTAATTATGGGTTATGTATACATGAGTTTTAAAAAAGATTAAACAGTAAACCAATATAAATAATAAAATCAATTATTTTTCCTTAATATGTGCCCTGCTAAACTAAGTGCTTGTTTGGTAGAACGTTTTGGTCAAAACGCAGGTAAAAAACGCAGCGTTTTCTCTTTAAAAGTGTTTCAATGTAGCGTTTTAAAAATGTGGAGCGTTTTAAAACACTCCAATTTGTAGCGTTTTAAAAATATGTTACGTTTTCAACTAGTCTGTTTATGAAAAATAACATTTTGAGATAATTTTCCAAACGCATTTATAAAAATAAAACTGCGTATTTTGAAAACGCTGCACCAAACGAGCCCTAAGCCATGATTTAGTGGCGATGGGAGTATAACGAATGAACGGGGGAATTTACTAGTGTATTTTTTTAGTATACAAGTAGGTCAATCAATCAAAATCATAATGATGCTACACACCATTAAGGCAATGCCATTCCCTCATAAGCATATAAACGTTTATGTTTATGTTTACTAAAAGGCAAAAGAGGAAAACAACCTTATTAGATTATCATCACAACTCACATGGCACATGTCACATGGCACATGTATGGGGGTGGATTCACAGCTCACATAATAATAAAGCCGGCAAAAGAAGAAAATTATCACCTTCAACTTTTTTTTTCTTTTTTCTTTTTTTCGTTTTTTCCTTTTTCAAATGCCTAATTTGTTTGGTAAGTGAGTGTGACCGATCGTGTTAACAAGTGCATATATCGCGCTTTAAATTTCAAAATTTAAAATTTAAAATGATCTCATAGTTCATGTCATTAACACACTGCGATAGATTGGGTCACAAAAATTTATTTTACACAAAATACTTGTAAGATTGTCTTTTTTTTTAGTATTTGTCATTTTAAAATTTAGAAAATTTATATAACATTATGTTTCAACTTTGAGATGTTTCATTTTCAAAAATAATATTTATCATTTTCAGAATATTTTAAATATTGGTAAAATATATTATTTTCTTTAATAACGTTGTATATATAATTATAATTAAAATAAATAAAAAAATAAGAGTAAAAGAGGTAAAAATATTTGAGTGGTTATAAATAAAGACCCATCATTGAGTTCCCTACATTTTAAAACATGCGCCGCTGAATCTTTGGTGGGACTAGCCGACTAGGTCAGAGCCTAATCATGTCTCCAGGGTCCAGTTGCAAATCCAAGTCATTCTCACGAATGAAAAATGGGCTTAACGTCAAAAATACCCCTTCAACTATAAATGGACTAAAATAAAAATAAAATTCATACTAAAACATTTTGTCTGGTGAATGGTGATTGCCACTTTAAGGAGGGATAACGATCTGGATAACACCTTCAAAATTTATTAAAAATTACAAAATAAAATAAAAGTGGGAGCTTAGAGCAACCACAACAATAACACCTAATACCATATTCTATCCATCTCATTTTTTGTTTATTTTACACTTTTTTAACTTCTAAAAAATAATTCACTCCAATAATCATCATTTATATAATTTTTTAAAAACTTCAAACCTCTCTCATCTCAACTAACACCATATTTTTCAATATTTTTATTCCTATTTTTCAACACAATTGGAATAAAAGATTTATATTTTATATTATATGTTCTATGAAAAAATTATATTATATTTTAATTATTTCAATTATTTTCATCTAAAAATGTATGTCAATCTAAAGGTCAATTTAAGTTTCTAAGTACATTATAGTTATTATTATTTTATCCTCTCATATATTTCGAACACGAGACGACTGATTTTCTTTACTTAAAAAGAATTTACAATTAATTCATAAATTTCATATAAAATATAGACATTTTTCATTTTGATTAATAGATCAAGTTTACGATAATAATATAAAATGTATATCAGTAACTTGCAACTATAAGAAAATTAAGAAGAAAAAATGTAATATAATTAAGTTTTAAAAGTGAAATACAAAGTATTTATTAAGTTGATTATATCTAATAGACTAACATAAGGTAACAAAATTAACAAAAAAATTGAAAACAGAACAATGCATAAGCTGTCCAAAGGCCAAACATTGTCTTCCATGAAAACATAAAGGGGGATTATAATAGAAAATAGAAAATATTGCAATACCTAAAACAACTTAGAAAACACGATTCTGCTTTGAAGAAAATCATTGCTTTCTTAATCTGAAGTAGATCATTAGAATTAAAGTTACAATGAAAATGAACATGTATATTATCATCGACACGATTCTGCTATGGTAAGCAGATAAATTGCCTGCAAAAATCTTCATCAATTACCATTACATAACCGGTACTCCTACTGCTACAGCTACTACCAAGCTCACATTGTATATAAATCATACCACTTGGAACACATAAAACCTTACACATACACATCAATGGTTACCTTGTCTACCAAAATTATTCCAAAGATGCTCGATCAAATCAAGCCTAAGCTAGTTGTTCACACGTCTATCTCGCACTTGATTTATTCGAGAACTAATAAATGCACCCAACACAGTCGGATCATGCTGAAGTAGTTCATCTGGCATTGTTTCACCCACTACAGGTCTCCATCGTTCAATATTTGTTTGACATTCATCTTCGATTATCATATTATGTAGAATAATCCAACAATACATAATATTACTTAAAGTTCATTGGACCCAAAATCTTACCGGGCCCCTGGTAATAGCCCATTTAGCCTGCAAAACCCTAAATGTCCTCTCAACGTCCTTTCTACATGCCTCCTGTTGTTGCGCAAAATATTTTTCCTTTTCAGTTCTAGGGCGCTTGATGGTCTGGATTAGTGTAGCGAAGTGAGGGTATATACAATCTGTGAGATAGTATGGCACGTAGTACACATTACCATTTATTTCGTAGGGGGTGTATGGTGTTTGACGTTGAATGAATCTATCGAAGATTAGGGATTGATCAAGCATAGATATATCATTGTATGTTCCCGGTGTACCGAAAAACGCATGCCAAATCCAAAGATCCTGGGATGCTACAACTTCAAGAATCATGGTCGGCTTTTCGGTGTGGCCAGTGAACTGACCATGCCAAGCCGTGGGTCAGTTGCGCCACTCCCAGTGCATGCATTCTAATGAACCAATCATGCCTGGAAAACCACGATTTTTATTTTCTTCCATGAGTCAGGCGATGTCACTTTCATCTGGAGCTTACAAATACTGCTCTAAGTACATGCTAACAATTGCCTCACATAATAGACGAACGGTTTCTATAGCTGTAGTCTCTGCAATGGCAAGGGCCGCATCCTTACGATCAATTGGGCTCCCATATGCAAGAATCCGCAAAGCAGCCGTCATTTTCTGGATAGATGAAAATCCTAATTTCCCAGTACAATCATAACGTTGCTAGAAATATGGTTGGGCAATCTCAATGTCTGCTCAAATTCTGTGAAACAACTGTAAGTGCATTCTAAATCGGCGCCGGAACATACGTTCTGGGAAAATCGGATCATCAGCAAAATAATTTTTGACAAGGTCGTCGTGTGCTTTCGCACGATCTCGGCTTATAAATGTGCGTCGGTATACTTGAGGTTGCTCGGGCTCAGGCTCAAATTGTTCAGCTTCATCGACAACGTGCATGAGCATCTCTAGGTTCTGCATTTATTGATGATGGAATGCTTCAAATTGATTGCTTATTTGCATATCGAAAGGCCAAAATGGAGGATTTGCCATAAAGGTAATAGAAAATTATATTTGTCAAAACGGAGGATTTGCCTTGATAGCAAAGCCTGCAAAAACACAAGTGAAATATTACCATCTGAAGAGGAATAATCAAACAATTGGCATTGTATAGTCAATGTTCTAAATATCGCTAGGTGGACGCTAGGCACCAGACCAACGCCTAGCACCTAAGGAACTAGTCGGGGCCGAGAAATTAAGGCATAATTACATATTTATATGTAAAATAAAATTGTAACTAATTAACTAATTAACTAACATTAATATCATACAAGTTACAAGTTACAATTTACAACTTACAACAAAAAAGTAAGGTAGCACCACTTGCAAGTTGCAACATAACTGCATCAAAACAAAAAACAACAGCAAAAACTAGCCCAAAAACAACAACAAAGCAGCCCAAAAACAGTTCACAGTTCACACATGAGCGTATTTGAAGGTCCATGCCTGACCGACCTTCACAGTTCACACAAACAAGCTTCTCAGCAGAAAAACCATTTATAGGGGACAAAATCCATACTATTACTAAGGCAAACTGCAAACAACAGATTTGAACTGAATGCCATCATTGCATGGATAATGATGTTTGAATCAGATGTCAGTAAAATACTCAACGGTCTCGCATTGATACATGCTCTGAAAACACCGATAATTTAAAGCTAAAGGTAGAATCAAATCTCAGAGTTTGGAAATGATACAAAATAGCAACCAAATCTTTGAGAGCTACCATATTCCTAACTCTTACTGGTTTGCAGTTGCTCTAAAAGTTAAACTCTCCAAAATGGTCCAACTAAAGATAAGTAAGTTCTTAAAGTTCTGTCATATGCAACTCTACTAGGATGTGTAAAGGCAAAAGGGCATTCTTGATAGTTAAGATAAATATACATACAATCTGTTTGGTAGCAATATCAGAAGATGCAGCCAGGAGAAACAAAGACCAAATGGAACAAAGCTTCAACGACATGTTACGCTCCAATTACTTCTGACAACGTATCCCAACAGTATGCAACCTAAAATTTTATTTGATCCCCAATTGAATTATGCTCTAAGATTCCAATGATCTCCCATTTCATTCACATGAATATATTAGGTGAATAGTTCTGATGGGTAATTAGTAGTATTACTAGCAACAAACAAGTTTGATCAGTTAGGATACAGCTTCATCATCAAGAGAAATGGTGTTTGACAAACTGTGGTTGACGAAGAGCGGATTAGAAGCATCTTTCTCACTAAGATTCTTCTTTGCATCAATAATTTTGGAGCCCCTGGAAGGCTGATTACCGTTGGAATGAGAAATACTTCCATTAATATTCATTTTTGCAATTTGTGAGATGACTGCCCTTGTCTACAAAGAAGTATTGCTCTGTGTAGAATAAAAAAAAGAGTGGCATTTAAAGGCATTCAGGCATAGGAAAAAATATGTCAGTGCCGCAGAGAAGAACATTCAACACATAAGGGAAACGAAAGAAAGAAATAGGATAAAAGAAATGAGAAACAAAGAGTTATTTTCGCATATAATTGATGTAATATTTCCAAATCAATCAAATTTGAATATTAGTGAGAAATAAGCTCGTGAGCTTGTGTAGGTTTCTAACGATCCCTTGCAAGGGTAGGTTCTTCTCGTCTTCCCCCCTCAAAATCTTAGTTCTTCTCTAATTCCATCATGTTCTGTATCAAGTATGTACTTAGGTAGTATATTCTAAGTTATATTGCACATCTTGGTCGCATGGAGCTTTCTTTAAACTTATCAATGATGTTAGTCTTCCATAAATTTGGAAACCTAATGTATCTCACTGCTACCAATCAGAAAACTTTGCCTTGCAGTGGAATGTAAAACGAGCCCCCACAGTTTGTTACCAACTAACAAATACACATTGAAGATATACTTATGTGTGAATGGTAAGACAAGCTTCAATAAAAAATCAAATGCTGGAGCGAAGCCCAAAACTCAAAGTCCATAGATGTGTAAAATAACACATTTGAACTTTTTTTTCTTTTCAAAACAACCATCTCGAGGAATTTAAAAGGAATAACCAGCCCTAATGGTGCCCCAATTAAAAGGCTAGGTTATGTAGTATGGAGCCGTTAATCTACACAAAACCCCACTTCCTCCATTTCACCAAATAGGAAACTCTTTTTGTTGTTTGTGCATTCTAACAACGCTCATGCACAGCTCTCTATTTTGAGAATACAAACTTCACATTAAGTAAAGTCCAGCTTCCCAAGGACAAGGTTATTGTTTAGACCTGGCTTAAGACAAACAATTTGAAATTGGTTAGCACATAAAAAATGGTTAGCTCAGCACCATCAAGATCCTAGGGCCACTCCACTAACAACCAATTAGTTTTAAGTCGGAAAGCCTATATTAAACATGTAGCCAGACTGCCAGAGGGGATTGTTTATATGCACATATGATGTTATTCAATCATTCATTATTCTGTCCCAAGTCCAGCCAGCTGTGAGGGTGCATTTTAGAACTACTATTACTCCTCGGGTATAACCTAAATTCTCTTTGTATTTGATCCTTAGGCCAAATAAAATTGGTTTCGAACTGGATGCTCTCAGTTTAACACTAATACAGTAAATCATGAGAACCTCGCCCTCTAAATTAAGTAATGATAATCAATGGTCATAAACAGTAGAGCCACAGGAAATATCTAACTAGTCACATGAATTGTTTAACCTTGTTGAAATCAAATTTTGGGAAACACAACATTACTCCTCCAAATTTCTTTAAGGTCATCCTCAACATTTTTTGGATTAATATCCTACTTTCCTACTCATTACTAAAACTAACAACATGATCTCCACTTCATCAGGTATCCAGAAAAGGCCAAAAGTTGTAATGCCTTTGACTGCTTACCTACACTAACTTCAATTCAAGTAAATTCTATGTTTTAAAACCCTTTTTGGGTGGTCTCTACAATCTAAAATGTCGTCTACACATGATGACATCAATAATTTATCTATTTCTTCCAGAAGACAACATCATATAAATCCTTATGATATCTACATTACAATTAAAACAAGGAACAAACATATGAACCAGCTAAATACGAAAACATTAAGTTGAACAGAAGAGGAATCGCACAAACACTTTTGATAACACACACACACTCCAGCACAAGTTACCAAAGCAAAACAAATAAACACACACTAGCAATGATAAAAACAACAAAGAGAAGCTAAAAGAACTCATCTTTAGTCGTAAATTCCAGAGGGCATGTGGAAATTTGAACATGCAAGATTTCCATTTACAAGAAACCCAACTCATAATTCTACTTTGATTTAAAGATTAAAAAGGAAAAATTCGTTTAGGGCCTTACCTATTGTGAACACTGGTGAAGGATATATCTAAACATATATCACACAAGTTCGACATCAAACATTAATCATGACTTACCTTATGCGAACTTGAACTTTGAGCGAAGCGGATGACTTTCGTTTGAGCTACGATCTTTGTATGTCACGATTATCAAACCTGCAGATCTCTCTCGTCGGATTGATATCACGGAGCACATATATCAAACTGGTTTACACCGCAAATCCAAGCCTCTTGATGGTTAGCTAGAGGGAGTATTTTGGTGAGATACATTTTAGGAAGAGAGAGGAGGGTGGCACTTTTTGTTGAAGCGGTGTTCTTCAATATTGGGATTAGAGTTTTATCCATTTAGTTGCCCTATTTATATTATTACCAAGAAACCCTATTTCTTGTAGATTAAGTCAATCCTAAACCCATTCGGATTAGGAAACTAATTAACCAATTAATAATAATATAAATATATTCCATGTGGGCGAGACTAAATAATCGAGCCACAAGCCCAATTACTAACAACTGGAAAGAGAATGGTTGCAAGACTTGTTCAGAATTGTAAGATGAAACTCAAAATCTTTGATTGCTTTGGATTTTCGGACACAGATTCTTTTACTAAGATGAGAGAGGGAGTGAGAGAGCCCACAGAGGTCAAACAAACAAGGGAGAGAAAACGAGATTGTTGTTGAGAGGAATTGTGTGTGGGGGAGATAGGACGAGGAAAACGGTGAGGAGAAATAAGGGAGAGAAGACGGTGGGAAGAAAGGGGAAAGAGGACGAGGGAGACGGTTGGGAAGAGAGAGAAGAGACGGAGGAAGAGTTACTGTTCAAGGTAAACGTCTCACGTTCTGCCGCGACACCTTTACTAGATTATAGGGAACGGGGGCGGTATTGGGAAACCAATGTAGGCTTTAGTTATGTTAAAAAACTCCAAAATCGGTTTCGGAGTGTTGTTACCGGTGTCCATTGTGGACGCTCTTAACACCTTACCACTTCGAGCACTTAGGGATGACATAAATTTTATCCCAACAATGAAAATATCTCTAAAGATAATAATCCAATGTTAATTAATTGAGGCGATAGCTGGTTGCAATCGTTAAATATTAAGAGAGTTATGTACTTACATTTTGATTAAACAAAATTGAAAGCACCTCACACAATCAAACCAAAAGCTAATTAAAGATTAAAAAAATATAATAGTGAATTATTTGAAAGGATTTTATATAAGAGCATACCGGCTATATACCTGAACGATGTAAGAGGACACTATAAAAATTTAAACAAAATTAAAGTATTTCTATCAACAAATTCATTTGTTACATCTTATTTTAATATGAAAGATGTTATTTTCACTACAAAATTCACTTATCCACTACACAATTTATTATAAAATTTAATTAATTTATAATGAGACAAAACTATACTTATCTAGTTACCCATTAAAATGATATAGTTCAATTTTGAGTTATCTTTTTCATTTCTCGACATAACAAATTAAAAAGTAACTATTATAATTTTCATTTGTATTTTCTAAAAAGCAATATTTTAATCACTATGGTTTTTTAAAAAATAAGATGTGTTCAAGAATTAAAATAAATATTTGCATGATATTTATTTCTCTATAAAACACATTAAAAAACTACGTTATAATTGTAACTTTTATTACAAAATAATAAGTGTACATTATATTCAAATAGTATTATTTGAAAAATATTACTCACTAATAGTATATAAATATAAATATAAATAAAATGGTGGTTCAATTTGATCTAGCATCAAAAACTAAAAATCGAACATAACCGATCGATTTGCATTTTTTTTCCAAACCTAAACCGAATCATCCTAACTCAAAACCGAACTAAACTAACAGATTTGATTCGATTTCACTTCACGATTCGGTGGTCTAGGCTTACACCCTATCGACTTCTTTCTCTCTTGTTTTTTCTTCAATTATTAAAAAAGAATACTTCCTTCGTTTTCAAATAATTGTCTTTTTGACATGACACACTGTTTAAGAAAATATTTACTATATTATAAATATTGGTGTAATGTGTGCTTTTCTTTATTGTCTTTGTGTATGTGACCATAATCAAAATAGATAGAAAGAGTAAGGGCGAAATGGTAAAATATTTTCCTAAAAATGAAGATTTGAAAGATACAATTATTTTGAAAGGGATAAAAAAAGGAGGATAATTATTTATTCCGCTTTTAAATAATGTCATTTTTAACCCGACATCACTGTTTAAGACAAACAATTTACTGCATTATAAATATTCTTGTAATTTGTGATTTTATACTTTTGTGCATGTGACCATAATTATAGTAGGTGAAAAAGTAAGAATATAGTGGTAAAAATATATATTTTTTTAAATGGAAAGAGAATAATTATTGTGAAACTGACTTTTTTTAAAAAAGAGTACAATTATTTAGGAATGATGGGTGGAGCAATAAATTACTAATATTAAAACATAATAAAAATGTTAGGTTTACCACTACCACTACTTACGACTATTGTTATCACTAAGCTTTAGTGTGAAAGACAATTTTGTACTTCACTAAGACTTGGTGATAATAATAGTGATAGAAGTAGAAGTAAACCTGACACAAGAAAACAGAAAGACACTGTCAAAACAACTAAGAGCAGTGACAACGAAATGTCAAATACAAATCAAACATGAATCTTAACTTTCAACGGTATATCTAAAAAAAATCTAATCTAATTCTTATTTGATTCGGTTTGATTTGTATTAATATAGGATACAAATCAAAATCAATCAGGCCAACCGACCTAATATAAAACGACCGAATTGAAGCCAAAAAGAAAACAAAACGGAGTCGTTCGATACCGAAAAAATAATATATAAATCTTCATGACCGTCAAGTGACAACCAACTACACGAAGTGGCAAGGGCGCCTGACACGGTTTCTGCGTGTCACCCCCTGGGTGGTCCTTCATATTTCGTAATTATCTACGATTTTTGGACATTTTCGGTAATCAAAAAATGTTTTTTTTAAAAAGTTCACATTTTTATCTATAAATAGAAACTAGGTTTGCCTCATTTGGATACCAAACAATTTTTTTTTGGGAAATTTGATATTTCTCTCATTTCTCTCTAAGCTGCTCGGCCCAAAAGACCCAAACATCATTCACGTGCCAAGCACGCCATCACCGTGGTCATGGGCAAATCACGTGCAATTATGGCCCGAGCTCAACTGATATGCGAGCAGAGATATATTTTTGCCACCTAAACATACCAAGCAAGTAGCCTCCTATTCGTCGTTTGGGGCCCAAAGTGTAGCGAGCAGGAATATAATTCAACAAGCACAGTCAGCCCGTTCAGTTACATGGAAACGGTCGTCCAGAACGTGTGGAGTTAATACTGGGAAATCCGACCCCATGGTCTGGA
This sequence comes from Codonopsis lanceolata, assembly GCA_013146195.2. Lineage (NCBI taxonomy): Eukaryota > Viridiplantae > Streptophyta > Magnoliopsida > Asterales > Campanulaceae > Codonopsis > Codonopsis lanceolata. The sequence goes on along the minus strand of CM028381.1, from coordinate 105,896,453 downwards.
CGTGGCCATGAACGTACCCGCCTTTCACGCTCGTGCATTTAATGTTCAGCTCCCAGCCTTCAAGGCTGGCCCTATATAAACCCTTCTCCAACAAAAGGAAAGGTACGTTCACAAATACTCAGGCTGAAACTCTTTCAAAATATACTTGCACTTGCTGGTTTACTGATCATCACTTCGGAATGCATTTGCAGGGTAATCCCCTGCCCAGTTCACGTTTGCTAGTGATCCACTTTGACAGGTTTGGGCCTCATATCACGGATCGATTGAAAGCCAGATATCCGAATATATTAGCCCAGTATATCTATATTATTTTGGATACATCAGTTGGTTCCATTGCCGGGAATCGAACCCGGGTCTCCTGGGTAAAAGCCAGATATCCTAATCGTTGCCGAAAATTACAAGCTTACTTTTCTGCACATATAATAATTGTGTACACGGACACTCCTCTACGAAAAATCTTACACAAACCAGACTCTTCGAGTCGGCTTCTCACCTAGTCGATCGAGCTGACAGAGTTCCAGATAGACTACTAACCTCGGTGAGCTATAAAGGCACATGCCCTGACAGATTTTGTAGCAGAAACAACTTTCAACACTCCAAGCGAGCATTTCCCAGGCCGAGCTTCCACCTGCCCCCCTTCCTCGACCTCGCCCGGAATATTGTTGGGAACTACATATGGATGGAGTGGCCAGTAAATTAAGGAGTGGAGCAGGCTTGTTGCTGGTACCACCCGAGCAGGATATGGAGTTCGAAAAGGCTTTACGCTTTAAATTTCCAGCATCCAACAATCAGGCTGAGTATAAGGCTTTGATAGTTGGTTTTGAGCTTGCTCAAGACATTGGTGTGCGAGAGATAGTGGTTTACAGTGACTCACAGTTGGTCGTGAATCAAGTTAAGGGAGATTATGTAGTACACAACCCAGTTCTTGTACGATACTACGAGTTGGTGAAAAAGATTTTGAAGGATTTAGATTACTGGGAACTAGTCTGGATTGATTGCGAAGACAACATGTGCACTGATTATCTCTCCAAGATGGCATAGGAGGAAATTCAATTTTTACATCCATGCGTCATGATTGAATATCTGGAGGTGCCCGCAATAGAGAAGGAGATCATCATGGACATCAAACCTGCTACGAAATGTTGGATTAATAACCTTAAGGACTACCTCGAGCATGAGACCTTGCCCGAGGATAATTCAAAAGCAAAGGTTATATAGAAACAGGCATGTAGATATGCAGTCCTGGATAGGGTCCTATACAGACAATCATATACGAGACCCTTACTCAAATGTGTGCGTCTAGAGATGACTAAAGGCATACTAGGGGGGATACATGAAGGAAAGTGTGGCGGACATCCTGGGCAGCGTTTGTCAGCAGAAAAGGTCCTGGCCGTAGGTTTTTATTGGATCACTTTGAGACATGATGTAGAAATGTATGTTAAGCGGTATGACAAGTGTCAACGTTATGGCGATATTCCTCCCTTGCCTTCTACCGAGCAGACTCCTGTTAGCCGTTTGATATGTGGGGGATAGACTTGATTGGTCCTTTTCCCGTAGCTCGTTCAAAGTTCAAGTACGCAGTGGTAGTCGTTGATTACTTCATGAGAGGCTAAACCACTAGCAACAATCAGGGAGGTGAATATGATTGATTTTATGCACGAGCACATTTGGTGTCGTTTTGGTGTTCCTCGAGCTATATTGTCCGACCATGGGACCTAATTTTCCGAAAAATTCATGAGGGCATGTGAGCGGATGCGTGTAAAGCACTGGCAGTCTTCTGTTGCATACCCTCAAAGCAATGGTCAGGTAGAGGCAGCGAACAAGTAAGTCTTACACGCCCTTAAGAGAAGTCTAGAGGATAAGGTAGGCAAGTGGGTAGATGAACTACCAACAGTATTATGGGCAGTCAGAACATCGGTCAGGGGGCCTGCGGGCGAGACACCTTTCTCCCTTGCATATGGTTCAGAGGTAATGACGCCAGTTGAAATGTATTTACCAAATCACACAGTATCTCATTATGATATGCATATTAATAACTTTGCTCGAACTGCAAATCTAGATCTTCTCGAGGAGAAGCGAGTATAATCTAGAATGAGAATGGCCAACTATAAACAACGAGCAAAAGATCATCACGACAAGTGAGCTCGAGGTCGATCTTTTGCCGTGGGCAATTGGGTCCTTCGAAAAATTGAGGCAACGGGTCATCGAGCAGAGTGAGGAAAGCTTTCCCCCAATTGGGAAGGTCATTTTCAAGTTGTTAGAGTGGTCAGAGAGGGGGCTTATGTGCTAAGAACCGAGGAAGGCAGCGAGCTAAAACATTCACGGTACGCTGACCATCTGAAAAAGTATTATCGGTGAAGAGAGTCGGGTAGAGGATGTAATTCGCTTTACTCATCTATAAGATCGGTTGTATGATGGCTATTCTAAGTAATAAACGAGCTTTTTTGATTTATAGTGAAAGTTCATCTTGTAAAGTTCAGCTTTTATCTCGATTATACCTTTTTTAACGAGCACGATGTCTGCTCATTGAAAAAGGGTTGGTGCTCGAGTCTGGATACTAGTTTGTATCTAAGACCACGTGGTGTGGTAACCTAGTTGAATTTATGTCCTTGCTTGTTAAAAGTGTGTAGGGGTTGTGTTTGTGGTCCTTGCTCCCGAAAGTGGGCAGGGATTGTAAAAGGTTCGATTGAAGAGCCAAGTGAAATGCGACCTTGGATCTTAGCTTATACCTAAGTTTCAAGTGGTCTGTGAGCCTTGATTTTAGGTTGTACCTAAAATCTAAGCAGTTGAACTAGTTGCTCAAACATTCCAGCTCGATAAATCAAGCTGGCATACGAATGTTGGAAAGTCATGCAATAGGAGGTGTAGTGATATTAATGCAAAATGTAGAGTTATTACAGAATTTTAATTGTTTATGACAGGAAAAATATAAAGGCCTAATTGTCGGAAGGAATTTCTAAGGTGGCAACTTCAGAGGCATTCCTTTCTTCTTCAACTCCAGCTTGCTCACCTTCAATGATGACCATTACACCGTCATCCCCAACAGCATGAGAAGTTATGGTCATAGCCTCCTAAGACCGGACCATCAATATCTGAGTCATCAGATCGATCACGGTGTTTTCAATGACCTCGGGTGGATTCTAGGTGGGCACACCTTTCTGGGTATTAGATTGAGCGAGCAGAGCAAGCTCGACTTCGGTGTACGGCACCATGGCGTGACCAGGGGGAGCGGAGGAGCATAAGAGCGTGTTGGTGCCCCATTCGGCAAGCTGCTTGGGCTTTACTTCTACCCCGTTGTCGCTATCTGCCGAAGGACATGATTTACGCCTTGGAATAGTAGGGTTAGGTTTCATCTTCAACATGCGCCTCAAACTCAGCAAAAGCCTTATAATTGGCAATGATGTCTTGTCTTTGCTCCTCGCTTGGCTGGGATAACTCCTCTTTGAATCTTTTTTCCCACTCAGCCGCTTCCACTCTGGCCTGCTCCAGTTGACTCGCCGTTGCCCGAAGTTTTCTCCTCACCTCACTAATGTTTTTGATAGCGGTCTCCTTGGACCTTTTGGAGAACTCGAGGTGGGATTCCAAGGTCTTTTTCTCCTGCTCGATCTTGGAAAGCTCAGTCAATTTGGCAGTGACAGTTTCCTCGCTCAGCTCAGAGAGCGTTGACATGCTCATCTAACTTGTTATTCTCAGCGGTTAACGAGCCTGTGGAGATGATGTTGTAAATTAGCCGGTCATAAATCAATTCAATCTTGGTGGCAATCTAAAAATGAACATAAGTCAAGGACAAGATATACAAGACTCATTTAGTTTTATGAATAAAGAGGGCAGTCATTACCTCAGCCATGCACATCCCAACCTCCCCAACCAGGACTGAGCTCGAGTGCTCGTAGCTCTTTTTACAAAGACCGTCATGGAGGAGCCTTTTCATAACCCCCATCCCAACCGTGACGGGATGACCACCACGCTTGTTCAAATTGATCTTGCCCAGATCAGGACGTTGGCTATCTCGGCAATCAACCTGGCAGCTCTCCCCCGAGACTCGGGCATTTGGAAGTCATCTTTATGCTATGAAGGCACCTGGGAGCCAGACGTTATCCCTTGTTCATGTTTTTCTGTTCGCTACCTGGTTCTCCTTTTAGTTGGAGGATCGACGGCAGACCTCTTGTTCGAAAGAAGCTCCGTGGTGGGCATAAGCATGGCTGGAGCGAGGAAGACGAGAGGTGAGAGCAGTGGAAGCATGAGGAACAATGGTGACAGCAGGGGCAATCCTGCTCATCTCGATGCGACCCCGGCTCACTTCTCGCCCAGAAGATGCTGTAGGAACGATAGGAAGGGAGGCTGGCTCTTGGTTGGCCAGTTGAGTATTCCTTCTAATTGACCCCCTTTTCATGGCCTGTAGAAATTTGGATGTATCCTCGTGCTGCCTCATGTCTGCAATGAGTTTCAAAGGAAGAAAACAGTCAGGGAAAATTCAACAAAAAATAATGTACAAGGAAAATAGAAAAGCATGCAAACTGGTCAGGGAGAAAACAGGAATGCAGTTAGCTCGTAAACAATCAGGACACTCGATGGGAAAGCACCTCCTATGACAGTTACCCCAGTATGGATAGGGTACTTCTTCGTCCAGACTGACTCGGAGCTCTACCCCTTCAACAGGTCAACTTAGGACTCTGGGCGGACGGAGATGGGTGGTCTCAGATGTCAGAGCGTCCCAGTCAAGTACCCAATCTTGCCCGGCTCTATCTTCTTTCACAACGAGCAGAGTGCTAAATGCCTTGGTTATTTTTGGTTCGCCAGCTCGGAAATCGTTTGTATCGTATTTGAGGATCTCCATCTCACTTTAGTAGGGGCAAATGGCCATCCTACTCAAGACTCAACAAGCAGGGCTTTCCTGTCCCAGGCTTTAATTTTATTGGGACCGTTACTCAGAAGCTTGAAGTAATTTGGATTGGAACGGCCTGCGATGCGTCTGTTCTTCTTGTCAAGCAAGAACAGGAACAACTTACGGAACAAGGTCATATCGGGCTCAAACCTGAACAGCCTGCACACTTTCGTATATGCTACCAGAAACCTCACTGTAGTAAGAGTCAGATCGCAGGGGAGGGCATTGTTATAGTGAAGGAACTCGACTATAAAGAGGTCCATGGGAAGCCTCAGGCCGACTAGGAAGAAATCAAAGTAAAGACCATTCGGTCCCCTTGGAAGTTGTGGCCTTTTTTCTCGATGTCCAAATCGAAGGCTTTTACTCAGTAACTTTAGCAGTCAATTCCCAGGGAATAGAACCAGGCAGACACGTCCTTCTCGTAGTTCAGGTCATCCTATTTCTAAGAGGGAGGTTTATCAGTCACATATCTTTTGCCCTTTCGGCGAACATCCCTTTTCTTCCTTTTCTGTAGAGCGCTTGTGCTCGAAGATTTTAAGCCAGAACGTCTATCTTCCTCGGCAGATACTTGTTCGTCGTCAACACTAGTAATGTGTTCTCCGTCTTGCTTGGCTCCAATAGGTACATCATAATTTTTTCCTTGCCCGTCTTTAACATTTACGTCTTGTTTCTCGTCGGTTTCAATTGGTGATTCTTGCTCGGGAACGTCTCTAGGGGCTATTGAGGCCTCATTCAGCTCGATTCCCTCAGAGCTACTTGATTTAACGTCAAAACTTTCCTCGTGATCGCTTGAAGCTCCATGATCGTAGTTGCATCCTTCGATTTCTGAATCACTTTCATCACAGGAAGACATCCTACAGGAATTGATGAACATATATCAATTCCTACTCGTGAAAACAGGCATGAATAAGCAAGCAAAACCATCGGTTAGGTTTAGATTTCAAACCAGTGAACAAGGCACTAGTTCTCAATGTCATCGATTCCTACCTATGTGTGTGCTCGGTACGAAATTCAGAAAATGTAGTCAAGATGACCTTAGAAATATTAAATCCTAGATGGGGGATTTTCTGAAAGGCAACATCAAATAGAAATCAAGAATGAAGGAAGAAATCAAGAGGTTTCAGGGATGGGACATCGAAGCAGCCATCGTGCAACGTCAAAACCCCTAACCGAGGGTTCTAGCAGAAACGGGATGAGGATGAAATGAAAATAGAAGAGCAGTTCAAGACAGAAAAGTTACATGTTGAGATATTGGATCTTTGATGTTGATGAAGTCTGGGAGTGTGGTTCTTCTTCTTTGATTCCTTAAGAACACACCGACGACTAAGATGCGATAACGAGAAAGAGGGTTTCGTAAAGGGTTTGTGAAAAGAGTAGAAAGGAGATGGGCAAGTGTTTTTATAAACCGAGTGAAGGGCAGAAAGGGAAAAGAAATTTTCAGACGTAACTTCCTGGACACGCGATGCTGGACATGAGGTGTCGTATTTAATGCCGCATCGGGAAAGATGTACCCATGCAACAACTCTTGAGCTGATGGTTGCACAAACCTATCATGTCAATGTATTTCTGACACCTGCCTGCCCTTCCAACCATTGAAGTGATCCTTGGCACACCCATCACCGATCTCGCTCTACAAATTTTACCCAGACATAAAACGATCAAGTCTTTCAACCGTCAGACGATGCATCCTTCCCGAACAAAATATTATGCTCCTCGCTCTGAGCACGTGTGCTCGCCAAACAAGTAGTAGGGGGCCACTAAGCTGCCTGGCCCAAATTAAACTTGTATAAATTATATATGATAAAATCTAGTTTAGATAAGCGATATTTGAAAGAAAAAAAAAAACAAAATCCTAAATCTCTATCATAAATTTTCTCGTAAAACTATATCATAAATATGTTTTATCTTATCAAATTAGTTTTAGGAATTTTATCATATCTAATTATAATTATAATTTTTATCTTAAACTAATCGATTTTGAAAAAAGAAAAAACTTTTACCATTTCAAAAATGACACGTGGCAGCACAAAATCTTTTTAAAGCTTTTTTCTTTAAATATAAAGTCGTCACGTGGCAGCAACAACTTTTGTTTTAGTAATTTTTATCTTAAACATAATTTGAATTTGAAAGAGATTGTTTAAAACAGATAAATATAATTTGAATTTAAAAAAGATTTGTTTGTTAAAATTTCCTTATTAATCAAATCTGATAAAATATATATTAAACTAACCAACATTGCTATGATTACCACTAGAGTTACCACTATGATGACAACTATGCTTTAAAGTGACACATGCACCTCATATGCACTTTGCCTTCAAGGCAAAGTTGTCACCAGAGTGGTAACTCTATCATTATTGTAAACTAATTGATTTTTGAAAAAAAAAACTTTTATGAATAAAACTTTTTCAAGTAAAAGACTTTTTACCATTTGAGTGACAAAAGATTTGTTTAGAATAGTTGTAGTATTCTAAAAGTTACAGTGATGGGATAAAATTTATCCTAAACTAATCGTAACTTTGAAATCAATTGTGATAAAATATATCCGCATAAAAACTTATCCTAACTAACTGTAAAATCAAATGTGATAAAAACTAACTTTTTATATCTAAAATTTTGAAATCAATTATGATAATATCAAACTTATCATAACTAACCGTATAAAATTTATCCTAAACTAATTACAAAATCAAATGTATAAAACTTTTATGAGTAAAATTTTTGAAAAAACTACAATTTATAAGAGGGTGACACGTGGTATCACATAATTTTTTTAAAATTTTTTACATTTCACGTAAAATGCGCTTGCTTTTAGCTTATAATTAATAGATAATAGATTAATAGATTAAAAGAACTATTTTATTGATTTTTAATTTAATGAATTGTGTTTGATTCGGATGATTTTGATCGAAATACACGTAAAAAAAAAAAGAAAAATAAAATTAAAGGAGGACAAGCCTTTTCAAAAAATCTCAAATTTCAAAGTTCCGACTTCCGTTCATCACTCTTCTTCTGGCTGACTTATTTTAAAAGTAACTGACACTCCAAACCTGCAGTATCCGACACGTACGCTTTTACCGAATCAACTACCCTGCGCACTTGGCGCACTCTACACCCCTCTCCCCTCTTCCTCTCCCTCATCAAATACCACACTCAATGACTCAAACACACCCTCTCTGGAAAAGGAGTAAACCTACACAATTTCACACAGACAAGTTTCCACATTCCCCAAGAAACTCTATCTCTTCACCCTATATTTCACTGTTCTCACACACACACACACACACACACAACACTGTCACTAAACCTTGCGATTCGAAATGTCCTCGGCGGCAGCATCTACGACTATCCTAGTCTTGTTCATCTGGGGACTCGTTATAAATGTCGAATCGGCTCACCACAGCGCCGCACCGGCACCGGCGGTGGACTGCTCCACGGTAATCTTGAACATGGCGGACTGTTTGACGTACGTGAGCGCAGGTAGCGTTGTGAAGAAGCCGGAAGGGACATGCTGCTCCGGACTCAAGAAGGTGTTGAAAAGCAATGCAGAGTGTCTGTGTGAGGCGTTCAAGAACAGCGCTCAACTGGGTGTTTCTTTGAATATTACCAAGGCCATGTCTCTCCCTACTGCTTGCCATCTCTCTGCCCCTTCTGTCAGCAACTGTGGATGTAAGCTCCCCCAACTCTTTTTCCTCAACCCTAGAAAATTATTGGGTGTTTTATTTTGGTACCTTACAAGTCATGATTGATTTTCAACAGTGAATCTTGGTGTGGCTCCTGCTCCTGGTATGTGCATATCTCTCATCTTTGCCCTATAGTATACATGCTTGAAGTTTCTTTATGATCTAAACATATTAACATAATAGTGTGTGTGTGTGTGTGTTTTTTTTTTTTTTTGAAGATGAAGTCTGAAATTAGTTTAATTAGTTTATGATAGTAACGTCAAGGTGCATGTTATATACTGATACAATTTAGTGGATTCTTTTATTTTTCTCAACTGTTATTTTGTTTAAACAACACACAAATTTTATTTTATTTTATTTTTCCTGTTTTGTTATTAAATTCAAACAGTCATTATTCTCTTAAGTTGATACATTGTTAGATTATTGCATTACTGGGTGTTTTTAATTGTTTATGTGGAGTAGCTTAAGAAGTAAAGTAGTGATCAAGTGCAAAAGGGTATTTGAATACAGCCGCGGGGGAGCAATTTGAGCGATTATTCTAATGCTATGCTTTGGTTAATTGATTCATGTAATCAAGAAAGATGTTTGATTTTGTTTTGAGATGTGCAGCAAAAAGCTGCATTATTGAACTCCAAGATCATCACAATCGAATTAGTGTTTGAAAGAAATTGTTGATATTTTAGTGGAAGAAACTGTTCCTTTTTAAGAATTGAATTGAATTTTAAGGAGCAAGGATCTAGTGTTGGGTCATTCTTGTTAATGAGCCTCCTTTTTAGTGAGGCCACTGTTTTATGATTCCTGTATACTGCATATGAACATGACTTTTGAAAGAGTTATTGTTGTTGGCATATCACATTGACTTCAGAGTTTAAGTTCCTGGTGGCAATTCATATTAGGGAATGGAAGATTGGGTTTGAGCCCCCCACGGCCCCACCCCACCTTCCCTTAATTGACTGCTGACAATTGAATTTCACATTGTGCATTCCATTTCACACCAGAATGGTTAAGATCTAGGATTAGCCATACATTGTAATGATTTGTTTTTGTTGCAGCTCTCGCACCGATGGCTATTTCTCCTGGATCGTTTGTGCTGGCACCCAGTACAGGCATTGCTCCAGTGCCGGTTCCAGGATCATCATCAGGTTCATCTATGGTGGTTAGCTCTGTTGTGATACTTGTTTTTGGTCTACTAGTTGCTGCTGCGTCCCACTCTTTATTCTGAGGGAGTTGTTGTCCTTGAACGTTTTTGAGAGGTGAGGAGAGCAGAGGAGGCACTCTAGTGTGGTACTTATGTGTAATATTTGATGAGTGACCAGAGATGGATGAAGCAGAGTAGTAGTAGATAGAATCTTGTTTTATGGCTCTGTCGCTGACTCTCTGTGTTGTTCCAACATCCAAACTTGTTTTGGAGAGAATTGAAGGGTCATTCGATTTCATTGTAGTTGATATTTATTCTACTTGTTTGTCTTGTTCTCTGTTTAAGTTTTTCTTTGCAATCTTTTCACTATATATGATAGATAAAATCATCTGTTGGAATTCCTCACATGAGGGGACAATTGAGCTGTGTTTTGGTATTGAAGTTGGTTTGTTAAGTCATGTGGTGTTTGTGAGTTTTGTGTGTTAATGACCGACCGATGGACTGACGGAGAATTGTGTTTTAAAGGGACAATTGCTACCTGAACGGTGAGAATGCAAGACAATCACATGCCACGGTGCCAGTACCAAGTCTTCTTTCAATGTCCGGTTGTAAGCGTTGAACCTCAAGAAAATCAAACTATGGAAGTTATCATGTTGATCATGACAAATTGTCAATTGTTGATTAAGCAAGTAATTGAGAGAGGGGGAGAGAGCTGTAGGTAATGAGGTATTGGGGTCCCCCTGCCCGTGTCAATGTGAATCGCAAAGCGGGGTAGTACTTGGGGCAACTTCAACTGGACTCTCAAACACCCAATTTAGGTCCAAACTTGCACCAACCGGCAACCGGACCTCCAATCCTCTCTCCAATTTGGGTTGGTGAATAGTGTCACCCCAAATTTGGGGCAACACTATTTCGTCAAGTCTAAACTAGTTTTAACTCTAAACTAATTTTAAATGTTAAAGTAGAAAATTAAAATAGAATATGCTAAGGAATATTTTTTTTAGTGTAAGATTTGGTGCAAATGGTTAGAGTTGAAATAATAGATAATGTTGAAACTGTCTCAAATTGGGGTAATTTGGACTCAAATCGAGGTTTTTGGGTTAGGGTAAAATTATGATTGGTCCATTTTTTAAAGTTTGTAGCCTCCCTAATGCACCTTTCTTTCTTTCAACCGCAAAATTCAAATTTTTGAAATATTGTTCTGAAAATATCATCGTCTCCTTCAACATCTCCGGTAAACACATTGGATTTGAAAATCATCATTTTTTCACAGTGAAGACGAAGGAGAACGAGGAGGAAGAAGGCTTACGACGGAGGAGATGGATGAAGAATGTGGATGGCGTGGTTTAGTTTTTTATGATTTTGTATCGCAGTGCAAAAATATCAGATTAATATATCGCGTTACAAATATTGATGTCTCGTAGTGCAAAAATAAACAAGACAATTAAACTGATGAATCGCGGTGCAAAAATAAACTAGGTAATTAAACTGATGAATCGTGGTGTAAAAATTAATGCAATACGATTAATGCATCGCGATTCAATAATCAATGCACCCAATTAAACTGATGACTTACGGTTCAAACATTGATGTATCGCGGTGCAAAAATAGACTAGACAATAAAACTGGTGAATCGCGGTGTAAAAATTAATGTAATAAAATTGATGTATCGCGGTTTAACAATCAATACACCACGATTCATTTTTGTAGTGCGCCTCATGCTCATTCAGAATATCGTAGTCTTTTTGCCTTTAAAAGTGTCTTTTTCCGGTTTGAAAAAAAAAGACTGGAGTGATTAAAAACTTTGAAAAATGGACCGACCCGTAATTATTCATTTTTTAGCCTTTGGGCATTAACCCATTAAAATGTGGGAAAAATTGCAGACTGGTCACCTTTTCCAAGTTTTTTATCGCTCAAGTCCCGTGTTTTTATTTTCAACCACAAAATTCACTTTTCAAGATGAAATAACTAGGATACCTTTAATGAAGCGAATGTGCGCTACAGAGGTCACTTATTCGGAACACATCGCATGCATCAATTTTGATCATTTACATCATTTTAATTGTATCAATTTTTGTACGGCGATGCATCAATTTAAATCCCTAATCCAATTTTACAACGTGATACATAAATTTTAGGATTAAATAATTATTTTATCCCTGAACTATCCACAAACTATGAGTTTGGTCCTTGTATTTTTTTAAATGTGTTTGGTACTTAAAGTAAGTTTTTACTAAGAGATTACCCCCTCACGGGGTTACCGTCAGTTTTGTCGTCAATTTTTTATGAAATTCCAAATTTACCCTTAATAATGTTAGTGGTTCCAAAAGAAAAAAGAAAAAAAAAGGGAATCAGTCCAAATTCTCTCCACAAACCCACGTTTTCAGTTCTACACCTTCCTTCCTCATTCTCTCCCAAGCTCTGGCCGTCCCTGCTCCGGCCATCTCCATCTCCATCTCCGGCCACCTACTGTTCCGGCCATCTCCATCTCTGATCACGACTCTGATCTGTACAAAGAAGAAGAAGAAGACAAATACTACGAGGACGCTGAAGAACCCAAACCTATTCCGGCCAAATTCATGAAATCCACCAAACTCGATGTGGAAAACGACGACGATGATGATGAATTGAGAGGCGATGGATTTTGGATTTTGAAAGTGGGTTCCAAAATTCGAGCTAGGGTTTTAACTGATTTGCAATGGAAAATGGATTTTGTTGATGGTTCTAATAAATAGAGCAAACCTTATGCTGGTGATATTCACGAAGTTGGAGACAGATTCCATTAACGAGTTCAACAAGACGCTTGTACTGTGGATTGGACAGAGTGTTGGTTGACAATTTTCGACTGGAACAGACATATATTGTTAGCACTAGAAGCTCGGCTTTTGATTGGCTGCTAACTCCTTCCTTCTCTAATGATATTAGCCACCTTTCCCACTGTAATGTCCTCCGATCCAATGTCAAAAAACAGTTCAACATAAAAGAATGCAAATTGTACAATTTAGAAATGAACTCTCAGCATGATGCAAATGATGCGAGTAATGGCGAATGTTTCTGATAGGGAGTGCCAGCTATGCGGCAACTGATAGTTGGTTTAGGGTTTCAATTAGTGTGGTCAAGGGTAAATTTGGGATTTCAAAAAAAAAATAACGGCAAAACTAACGGTAACCCCATAATAGGGTAATCTCTTAGTAAAAACCTACTTTAAGGACCAAACACATTTCAAAAAATATACAGAGACCAAAAGCATAGTTTGTGGATAGTTCAGGGACCAAATAGTTATTTAATCCTAAATTTTAATTACATAATCCAATTTCGCACCGCGATACAAATTCATGACGAACTTAACCATGTCCTCCATCTTATTCTTCCATCTCTTCCGTCGTAAGCATTCTTCCTCCTCCTTCTCCTTTGCCTTCGTTCCTACTGGGAAGTTCGGGTGACGAAGATACAATATGTAGTAATTACCGTTTCGCCCAATCTCCCAACTCTCTACTCTCTTTCCACTTCATACATTCTTTGTGTCTTCGGGCAAACGACGGAGAAAATGAAGAAATATATATATATATATATATATATATATATATATATATATATATATATATATATATATATATATAAATTTAAAGTTGGTGAGAAGCACTATGGTTGTGCAATCTCACCCAACTTTTGATATTGTTGAATCTTCAAGCTTCCAAATCACTTAACTTGAAACTTTTCATTTTCTAGCCATTAGCTAAAAATTATAGTTAATATGATATTGTGATATTAATCATTTACTATTAATCTCTTATTTTGTTAATAATAGTGGAAATCTTATATAGAAAGACTTTTACTACCAACATTATTTCTTAACCAGTGTGGGATAATATTATTAGATTGACATTGAGTAAGTACTTTCCTCTAATTAATAACTCACTTCTAACATCATACTTTAAGCCTTGATATTTTATTCATCCAAAACTCGATTTGGACAGATAAATATATCATTTTGATGCTTTCACCGAGTAAAACACATTTGCACAATTATCTTTCCCAACAAACAAATGACACCTAAAGAATTTAGTGCCTCAAGTTGCACAATTTCTTTGATAAATAAGGTTAAATAGTAGTGAAATCAAATATAAATACTAAAATAACATAATCACAAAATGTTATTTACATTATTGTTATTATTTTTTTTAAATTTTAATCGTATTGTTATCATTATTATTATTATTATTATCAATTTTTATTATTTTATTAATATTAATACAAATTTACTCAATATTATTAAGTATCACTATTATTATCATAATTATTATTACCTTTATTATTATTATTATTTTATTAACATTAATATTACTTTTAGTATTAGTATTACTTATTAATTTTATTATACTAATCATAATATTAATTTTATTTATATTATTATTATTATTGATTTAATTATTATAATATTGATGTTAATATTATTGTTACTATTATTATTTCGATTATTTTTACTATATTATTAATAATAATAATATTATTATTAGCATTATTATTAATAATAATTATAACTATATTTATCATTATTAATACTATATTTATTATTATTTTTTATTATAACTATTATCATTATTCATATTATTTATTATTATTATTATTATAATTCCTTTTAATAATAATAATAATAATAATAATTATTATTATTATTATTATTACTTTTTGTTTATATTACTATTATTAAGAAGGGTAATCTTAGAATATATAAAATTTCAATAAAGAAGATGACTCACATGTTTTTGAAAAGTAGAATTAAGCACTTATGGCCTTACATGCTTACAACTTATGACCTTACATGTGCTTGAAGTGTCTTGTACATGACTTATGACTTATCTTATCATAAGTGAAATCAAACGCTCCAAAAATAACTTATGGTAAGTCATAAGTTATAAGCACTTTCAAATAAGTCAAATCAAACATGCCCTAAGTACTTTACTCTAATAGCACACTTCTAACAACACACTTTAAGCATTGATAGTTTATTCATCCAAAACTTGATTTTGATAGATAAATAAATCATTTTGATGCTCTCATCGAGTAGAACACATTTGCACAATTATCTTTACCAATAAACAAATGACACGTAAAGAATTTCGTGCCTCAAGTTGCACAATTTATTTCACTAAAAACATTAATTTTTCAACAAGTATTAGATGAGTTCTTTAACGATTTCTAAAATATACATTAATTTATAACCAATGTAAGATGCATCTCTACTATAATTACCGATAAAAGTGATTTAACAAACATTAGTTAAAAATTAATGTTGGTTGAAAAAGTATTTAGATAAATGACTTTTACTAAACTAACAAAAGAATATATATATATATGTTCACAATTGTTAGAAATTGATGTTGGCTTTAAAAGTCCTTAAGAAAAATCTTACCAATAAAAATGATTTATTCCTCATTGGTTACAAAAAATTATTTTCTTTTACTAAAAATAGAAAAGATGTATCTCACATTAGATAGAAAATAATGTTGGTTTCAAAAGTCTTAAGATAAAAGATTTCTACTATTATTATTACTAGAATAAATTTATCCCACATTCGTTAGAAAATGATGTTGGTTTCAAAAGTTTTAAGATAAAAGAGTTCTAATGACTTTTAAAACTAACATCAATTTATAATAAATATAAGAAACATCTCTTCTAATGGTAATTAATATTAGTAGAGATGTATTTCATATTGATTATAAATTGATGTTGGCTTTAAAATTCTTTTGATAAAAAACTTCTACTTATTACCATAAAAGTGATGTATCTTACATTGTTTAAAAAAATGTTAGTTTTGAAAATCTTATATAAAAAACTTATACTCTTATTACCAATAAAAGATATGTATATCTCATTATTTAAAAAGAAAAATTGGATTTTAAAGTCTTTAAACTAAAAGCTTTCACTATTACCAATAGATGTATCACACATTGGTTGCAAAATATTTTACTATTATTAACAATAGAAAAGTTGTATTTCACATTGATTAGAAATTGATGTTACTTTTAAAAATATTATTATTAATTACCAATAGAAGAGATATATCATATATTGGTTAGAAAGTGATGTTGGTTTTCAAAGTCTTTTGATACAAGACTTCTACCATTATTACCAATAGAATATGTATATTTCACATTAGTTAGAAAATGATGTTGATTTTAAATTATTTTAGATTAGATACAAAACTTCTACCATTATTATTAATAAAAAAGATACACCCTACAATGGTTAAAAAGTAACGTTAATCTTAAAAGTCTTTAAATAAAAAAAACATATACTTTTATCATCAATAGAAGAGAAGAGATCGAAGAGAAAAGATGTATCTCATTATATAGAAAGAGATGTTGGTTTAAGATATTTTTAAGATAAAAAAACTTCTACTATTATTACTAAATGATGAAATATATTCCACATTGGTTAGAGAGTGATGTATCTATTTAAAGTCTTTTTATAAAAGACTTATTACCTATAGAAAAGATGTATTTCAAATTGGTTATGAAAGTGATATTGGTTTAAAATGTTTATAGATGATGTATCTCACATTGGTTACAAAGAGATGTATCCCACATTATTTAGAAATAGATATTGATTATAAAAGTCTTTGGATAAAAGAATTTTTATGTTATTATCAACAAAAGAGATGTATCACATCACCCAATTTTTGATATTGTTGAATCTTCAAACCTCCACATCACTTGACTTGAAACTTTTCGTTTTCTAGCCATTAGCTAAAATAATAGTTAATATGATATTGTGATATTAATCATTTACTATTAATCTCTTTTATTGTTAATAATAATGGAAATCTTATATAGAAAGACTTTTACTATCAACATCATTTCTTAACCAATATGGGATAATATTATTGTATTGGTGTTGGGTGAGTACTTTACTCTAATGATTCACTTTTAACATCATACTTTAAGCTTTGATATCTTATTAATTCAAAACTCGATTTGTACATATAAATATATCATTTTGATGCTCTTACCGAATAGAACACATTTGCACAATTACTTTTGCCAACAAACAAATGACACGTAAAAAAATTCGCGTCTCATGTTGCATAATTTCTTTCACTAAAAACACTAATTTTTCAACAATTATTAGGTGAGTATTTTAATGATTTCTAAAATCAAAATTAATTTATAACCAATGTAAGATGGATCTCTACTATAATTACCAATAAAAGTGATGTAATAAATATTTGTTAAAAATTGATGTTGGTTTAGAAAGTATTTAGATAAATTACTTTTACTAAACTAACAAAAGAAGATATATGTTCACATTTGTTAGAAGTTGATGTTGGCTTTGAAAATCCTTAAGTAAAATCTTACCAATAAAACTGATTTATTCCTCATTAGTTACAAAGAATTATTTTAATTTAAAAGTTGGTAGATAAAATTATTTTACTAATAATAGAAGAGATGTATCACATATTAGATAGAAAATAATACTGGTTTCAAAAGTTTTAAGATAAAAGACTTCTACTATTATTATTAATATAATAGGTGTATCTTTCAAAAGTATTAAAATAAAATACTTACTATATATATATATATATATATATATATATATATATATATATATATATATATATATATATATATATATATATATATATCACATTTATTAAAAAATGATGTTGATTTTATATTTCAACATTTAAATCATAATGCTTATAAGTTTAAAAATTTTACTACTACTATTACTAAAAGAGTAAATGCATATTACATTTAAAAATTATAATAATATCGTTACTAAAAAAACTCAGACAAAAAACGGGTTCCATAACTAATACTCCCTTCGTCCCTAATTTATTGTCCTGGTTGATCCGGCGCAACATTTAAGAAAACATATTTGACTGGATTATTAATATTGGTTTAATGTGTAGTTTCCTTTAAAGCCCATGTGTATGTGTCCATAATTAAAGTAGGGTGAAAAAGTAAGGGTAAAGTGGTAAAAATGATGTTTTAAAAAGGTAAGTTTCAAAGTGAACAATTATTTTGAGACGAACGAAAAAAAAAAAAAGGACGATAATTTAGGGACAAAGGAAGTACTCTGTATATGGAAAAGCGTACCGCCCACAATTTCTCCACAATCATTAATTCAATAAATATGAAATTTTGTGATTTGATAGAAGAAGAATCCAAGGAGGGCTTGTCTGCTTCGCCTTTTTACCCGTTATTACGTTTCAATGTCGTTTCGATTTGGTGGGGGTCTCTCTTATCACGATTCACGGGTAACTCTTAACAATCTTCACGAGCTTGATTACGGTACTCTTTGGTGAATCTTTCTTAATATGGTATCTACACATAACTCCAAAACTTTGAATTTAAGTGTGGAAGAAATGGTCAAAAGAATATTATTTTCCTGTGATTTGGAATAGGAATCATATTGGTCAACACATGTTTGGTTACGATGTACATGGAAAATAGACCCTAAAGTATCTATACATGTATATTACAATAGAATTAATTTTTATATATGTGTAATTGATTAAAGTTATATAAATGTTGAGATTAAATTATTTTTTAAAAATTAATGGTTGAGATTCGTTTTCACATTCACCTATGTGAGAGTAATTATCTACTTTTAACTATCTATTTTCTCTTACTATGTTACAAAGTTACCCTCTACAATTAATATTATAAGCAGTCACACCCTAAAATTAATCTTCTAAACCATTACCCCTTACAAAACATTAACCTTACATTAATATAATCTCACATTAGAACTCAATAACCACTTGAAGTAATGTATCCCTCAACTGTAACATTTTTTTTAAAATCGCATCTTTTATTTAGACGTTGGTGTTTCAATTGACGAAATCACATATACTGACAACGTGCCATAGGCACGGACACGAAGACCTAGTACATATATGAAAAGAGAGGTGCGATTTTTAAAAAGTTTCCACCAAAATTCATTTTTCAAAAATGATAACATTATTATTTTGTTTAGTTGCATTTTTTGCTTTAGGAATTGAAACATTTTTTTTATAGAAAACTAATATTAAACAAATGCATTGAACATGTTACCTCTCTTATAATATGAAGGATTGTTAAGATTGACTTTAAAATGAATCTATTGAATATGAAAACATATTAAGTATATTTTGTGAACATGCATATATTTTATAATTTGGTAATTAAAACACAATGGCTGCATAATTTTGAACATTCAACGGTATATAAAATAATATTTACATCCTTGAATAAAATTGAAATAAGATAATTTGAATAGATTTGGTGAATTTATCTGTTTTTGAAATAAATGTCTAAAGTAATCTATACATATATAAAAGGAAAAATAGTAAGTTTTGGCAAGTTCCCGCCAAAAGTAACTTTCTAAATTTAGAAACACTTCTAATTTGTATATAAGTCACTTTTTGTATTGGAAATGGAAAATAGAAAAATGTCATTATTATGGTTGATTGGATAAATGATTCCAAAACCTCTTCGCCTTCTTATTTAGTATATTAAAAAAAACATGCATATTATAAACATGAGAGATAACAAAACTATTTTTTTTTTTGTCAATTTCTTTACATCAATATCCAGGCTATGAAAAATAAATATGGAATAAAACAACGATTTTGAAACTAAATCATATACACGCACTTTGAAGTAAAGTTGATTCACAGACAATCAATTAATAATATTACCAATATCTGACAATTTTTTCTTTATTTCATCATAACCAAAGTTATTATTGTAAAAAAAATCTATAAATCAAGATATGACCAATTTTTTGAGACATCTAGCTACATGTAAAAAAAATGGAAACCTGATAATTTATGATTTTTTAGTTACTTATACATGTTAAAAATTCAGATATAAAAAAATACTGATGATGAAATTAATCAACATTCATATTGAATTTGTTTGTTAGTTGAACTAAATCACAAATTAAAATTAATAAACGAGTTTTGAAGTTAAACATAGTTTTTGAAATATTTTTGGAAACATGAACATATCAACAATTTTTCGGTAAGTCGGTGGTCATAGCTTCCGTTATCAGACTTTCTTTAGGTGGTAAACCTTGGGGTTGGCCATCGTTGCAAATCATGTGTAAAAAAATTGCAATGTGTGCTGAAACTAGGGTAAAAATGTTTTCTTTTTATTTATATACATCAATTAAAACAAAGTGGTATTATGAGTGTTTACCGGGTCACGCTCCAAAAGTTATCCATAGCATGGATTTAAATCAAATTTTTCGATATCTATCCATCGATCGTTTGAATTTTTGGTTCATAATCCTTGACCCATCTCCTACATTTTATTTTATTTTATTTTTTTATTTTAATTTTCTCTCCTAAGGGGGGTATGGGAAGGGATCGAACCTGAGACCTCACACTTTGTGAAGCTTCATGTCTAACACTGGGTCACCCCCTTAGGGGCTCCTACATTTTATTTTCCTTGGTTATATACTATTTAAATTATTTTTTCTTTATGTCTGATTTTTAAATTGAGACATAATACTTGATGTTACACAATTTGGTCTTGTGCCGTTCTTTGCGGTTTGTAGGATATCTGGACTTATGAGAAGGTATGAACTTGAGAGAAACCTATCAACAGAAGAAAACTGGCGAATGTCAACCCGTCAAAATTAATTCTCTTTTTTTCCAAATACAAGTATAGGGTAGTAATGTTCGTATCCACAGGGAACGTCGTATTTAGGTCCTTAAGAAATTTATTTAGTAACCAAGGAAGTGATTTGAAGTTTTAAACTAATTAACAACTAACCTTGAATGAAATAAAATATGAAATTTATAGACTTAAAGAAAGCAACAATAAATAAATTTAATTCAATTCTGATAAAGGTCCAATTAATGAACTGATGCAATTCAAAAAATTAGCTACTGATCATTGATTCCAAACCGACACAATTGATTGCAAATAAACCAGTTATAATTGTCGACAAACGCCTAACACCCAATTTCTCCTCATGGATTCGATAATTAGGAGAAACTCGCTAAGTATACTCTAATCAAAAGACAACCCTCGAAACGCTCGAAAGATTTAATGTTTTGAAAGCTTTAAGATAAGAGAAACCCGGTTCTAGACTACAATATTAAAGTAGTATCATTTAACCCAGAGTACTCATTCTTACAACACGGATCGAATATGCTTGTGATGCCTAAACGGTGTGTCACTTGTGACTACGTTAAAACCCGAAGACAATTACGGATCAACGGTTCTTAACTAGCAATGGGTTAAAATGTTTAACTAAAATCTGGGCCCTAGAAATTAATTAAGCATAATAATCCTAAGTTGCAATTCCTTTGCAACCAGAAAAACGAAGAATGAATAAATACTTGACCCCCAATTGAGACTTGAACAGTGCACTTAAGACCTCACAGTAGCAATTTCCGAAAATACTTACTTGTTCATTAACTGGAAAGGAAGTTCTTAGCCACTAAACATGGCTAAAATTTACTTACAATTGAGAAAAGAAACAACAACTTCGCAAGTGAGATGAAAGGAAGAAATTAAACTGCCATGTCAATCTCCAAATTAAACATTAATCTGTTTGTGTTACAGTGCAAGAGAGAGAGTGAGTCCGTGGATAAGAGAGTGTGAGTGAGTGAATCGAGAGAGAGAGAGAGAGTGAGTGAGCGTGTCTTTGAGAGAAATCCCACCATCCTTCATTGATAGCTATCTCTCTTAACTGCTCCAGCCATTTCCCCCAAAAATAGAGGACACGACCCTTTTTCTCCTCATCCATTAGCAGGGCAGTTGCTGACCAAGTCTTCATGATCCTTTCCCAATATTTACAAAAGGGAATGAATTTGAGGAAAAAAAAACTAATAATTCTAGGGATATTCTTATTTACAGAACTGCCAAAAATGATCAATGTCACAAATACCCTCCACTAACTCTTTTCAGTCTTGTAACAAGACGTACTCTGCTAATTGTTCCCGCTACAGTGTTTCCTGGATTAGAAAATGCCCATTCGGTACTTGAAGTTTCCTCTCAATCTGCCTTTGTTTCTTCTTTTCTTCCATCTATCTTCCTTAAGACCTGTGAACACCAAGGATGCGAAATACCCATGAAAATACAACATTTCCCATAAAATCACAGTGCAAATCCATATTAAATGTTGTACTTATTTAAAGCTATCAAAAACCTTAGAAGGAATGCAAGGCAGGGCCTTGCGAAACCCCTCACGCGTGAGAGTAAGTCTTTTTAGCAAAATGACAGAGTTTCAGTGTGTAAAAGCGAGTGTACCTTTGAAATGAAGTATTGTAGGGTATTTATAGCCCTTTTGGGAGTGAAATCCGGATTGAATCATTATAGTAGAGAGATTATGATCGTGGGATGACTGCATAACTGACAGAGTGATGGCTTAAATCTTGGGCTCGAGAGTTATCAGTCAATTAATCTTCGAGCAGCCTTGATTCCTGATCGGTCAGATCAGTGAGGAAGATTCCTGCTCGGGTTACGTGTAAGAGGTTTACCCCGGGTTATTCTGCTCGGGTGACCTCTTTCTTGCCCCCTAACGTCCACGTGCTCATCATGTGAAGGGCCATGTGTCTGGTTCGTGACCAGGATTTGGGCCGAGCTCATCAATACTTGAATTATTTTTTAAAAATTACCAATTTTGAAGTTTTTAAGCTTTTATGACAAAACATGTTAGTATATCACAAACAATTTTCCCTTTGTCTGATATTATATGCTCTATCAATTTTTTTAATATTAATGTAACTTTTATTTATATATATTTTAATATCGTTTTTTAATACGGAAAACACATCAGTGAATTTAAATTTTGTTGAGACTTCATAGTAGAGAATGAGAGAAAGTAAACCTCAATTCCATTGTTTACAATTGGAATTGTGGGCTTCAATGTAAATTTTATTGTTTATACCCAGAAAAAAATATTATAATTGGAATTGAACTGAAATTTTTAATATTTTTATTCTCTAAATTGATTTTTTTTTCTCCAAAGGTAAAACATTTTTAAACATTTACTCTTGATTTTCATTAAATTTTTTTATTTCTATTAATTTGCTTATACATTTAGATTTTTAATTGAACTCTGCATGAGAGCCAAACAAAATAATCTTAAATTTTAATGTTACAAAATTATGATATTCAATTCTATACATCGAACTCATAATCTTTATGTTGCAATCATTTGTGTATTTTATTTGATTATAATTTTCTATGATTAACTTTAATTTTTACTGTACAAAGTAAATTGTTTTGATTAAGGACATGTCACTTCGACATCAATTTAAAGATATGTTAAAAAAAGTTATTGTTTTTATTAACATAATTTTCTATAATTTGTTTTATATGCATATTGAACTTGTGATTTTTCATATAATTATTCGGTTATATGGTTATCATTAAAATTTTATATTATTTTATCTATACACATATAAAAAGAAAGGAGCAAATAATGGAAATATCTCGTCAAAATACACTTTCTATATTTGGAAACACTTTTGTTCTAATTCAAGAGTCATTTTTGTCTTGGTATTTGATACTTGATATTGTCATCATTATTTTAAGTACATAAATTAATTCAAAAACCTTCCACATTTCTATTTATCTTTATTCAATTGAATTTTTTATAGTAATAAACTTCTGGCCTCCTTACATTCAATATTCAATAGTATAAAAAAAATATGATTTTTTTTTCAAACTACAGAAACTGCAAGGAAATAAACATAGATATTTATTTTAATGACTAGATTAATACAACAAATTATCATTGAATTGTGAATAAATACAATATTGAAAAAATTAATTACAAGAACTAACTGTCAAATTAATAAATTTATTTTGTCATTTACAGTTACATTCAATAATATAGAGGAGAGTGTTTTTTTAATGAATAAATTATACAACAGAATATCAAATTAATAGTAGCAATATAAAAACAATTAAAATAATTATACATCAAGTTAATTAATTAATTCAGTTGTATATGGATGCATTGAGAGATGCACATCCGTATGACTATTCAAACATCAAATATTTTACAATGTTGAAACCAATATAAATTTGTTGGAAGTGTTGTTCATTAGCAAGATCAATAGACAAAGAAAGAATATCCGACTATGAAATATAACTCTTATAAGTATAACTAAGTATATTTGTCCAACCAACCAAGGTTGAATCAACATTGAAGATGAGACAATTGATAGAGCACATTATTCAAAGGTTAGTTCGACTTGACAAATGATATATTTTTTTTAGATGAAGGGAGTATAATTATTTTCTAGAGTTATTATGACAATGTTATGGTGATTACCTTCAAAGTACAGCCAAAGGTTTTTTGTTGGACCAATTTCTAAAGTTCTAAAAATCGTTAGGCGGCCGCTAGGCGGCACACTAGCGCCTAGTGCCTAGGAGACTAGTCGGGGCATAATCCTATAATTAAGGCATAATTACCTCTTTTTTTATATATATAATTTACATCAAAGATCAAACACATTGACTACAATTTTTTTTTTTATGTTTGTCATTTTATCAAACATTTGTCTATATTTGTAAAATGAACAAAAATATACAAACCTACCATTAATCCCAATTCTCAACAACCACAAAGTAATAAACCAACCAAGTTTAGAACTAAAAACAAAAAAAATATTACTCTATCTACCTACTGTCCCTACAACCCACAGTCTAACATATCCTCCCTAATCCCTTCTCATTCTAAATTCTGAGTCTCGAGACAGCCCCCTTCTTCTTCATATTTTTTTCTTCTTCTTTCTTCTATCTATCTGGCAGACTGGCAACCTTTTTTTTCTTCCTTTCTTTTTTATCTTCTCTCTCTCTCTCTCTCTCTCTTCGGCAAAATGACTCTCCTCATTTTTTCATCATTCAATCTCTTTCCTCCTAGATCTAACCATTTAATCTATCCCTTCTCTCATCCCACCGAATATCCACAAAATCAAACCTCTTTTCTTTCTACCTTCCTCTCTGCCTCACCATTACCACTCCCTCTTCCTTCTCCAGTTTTCCCTCCATTTCTTCTCTGGTTACCGCATGCCACAAAATCAAAGCTACAAAAATAAATTAAGGTCGGCGAGGTTTGGGGTAGGCGCCGACTTGGTCGATTAAGCGGCGACTAAGAAAGTCGCAGCGGTAGAGAGGGGCCTAGCGCCTAGGCAGGGCCTAGGCGGATCTAGGCGGGGAGTTTTAGAATACTGATGGTGAGTGTTCCATATTAATAAGTGATACTGATACTAATAGTAATCATACACGTTCGACGACCAATGTTGTTTTTAAGTAAGTATTCCAAAAAAAATAAATATTTTTTTACATAATGTAATTCTTTATAATTAACTATTAAGTTACACTTTGTTTGTCTTTATGTTTTAATAATTTGTTCAACTTCCATACAGTGTTGTCACTAAAATTTAATTTTTTTTGTATTATTATAGATTTTTATATACTGTGCATCACACGGGGGCTTTTCTAATACAACCCTTAACATTTAATTTTTTTTTATGTGTTGCCGCTTTATCTAAATTTATTAATCCTAAGGGCTTCGAATTTCATTATGTGACAGTGATAGTTGTGATAATCATACATTTTCAATGAGAAATGTTGTATATAAAGAAATATTTCAAAATTTATAATAACTTGTTCAAATTTATGTGATTTTCATCTTTAATTTTACTATTTATTATTTTTTGTTTATTTTGTTCATGTTAAAGTTTTTAAATGTATATTACTCAACTTTAATGGAGAATATGAATTTAAACACGTGTACAAATCGTGCAATGCACGGGAGCATCACTAGTTTATCATCAAAAGGTCACGAGTCAGACCCATAGTAAAAGAAGGGTTTAGCCTCAAAACAGGTAAATGCCTATGAGACACTGTAAATAGAAGGGTCTTTCATCATTATTTACTCTTTTTCATTCTCTCTTTTAGACACTCACGGGAGGCACGCTCCATTTTTGCTCAACTGAGACTTAGTCACACACCGGAGGATTTTGGCGGGAAACCTTTCCCGCTGACTCACGGAGCTCCATTTTGTAGACAAGATAGCCAGATATCCACCAGACAACACGATAGACCACTCACGTGCAACAAGACTTTCGCCACCTCGCCTCATGGCGTGATCACATGTAATGGAAATTAAAAAAAAAATGAAATGGTGACTTCGTGTTTAGCACCTGGGAATATCAAATAAATTACCTAATAAACTCTAAATTCACCTTAGTAATAATAATAATAATAATAATAATAATAATAATAATAATAATAATAATAATAATAATAATAATAATAACCCATTAAAACATCACAATTGTAACTTTTATTGCTAAATAAAAAGTGTAGATTAGATTCAAAGAATATTATTTTTGAAATGCTAATCAATAATACAACCAAAGACTACGTAACTCTTATGATATGCCCGACCCAAGCCGGGCCACGAGCAAGACACGAGCTACTATCACGTGTCAGTCACGAGTATGATCAATGTGGGGCCCGCCCACCTAGCGGGCAAAATGATGGAAACATTAAGCAGCGGGCAGTACAGCTCCCGTCTAAACCTGGTAGGGCACAGGCCTTGCCTGCCCGACCAGGGGCCATGCCCGGAAACCATTATCACATCGAGCAAGTAATCAGATTCGTCTCACCCAAACCTGGTCGAGCATCGGCCTTGTTTGCCCGACCAGGGGCCACCCTTTGGATTTATGCTAAGTTCAGAAACAGTGCACATTGAACAGCCGGGCAGAGCCCTGCTCGCCCGGGTACATATCAAGCAGAAAGCACCGGAGGCTTGTTCTCCAAGATAAGTCAAAGGTTTCCATATTTGAGCAGGGCACTTACCTTATCTACTCCTACATCTACGCGGTCAGCCGCCTATCATGCCTAAAATCAAGGGATTCTCTCCTTGATTGATTAGGTAACTATGGAAACTGAATCCTAGACGGATTCAACCATATTGGGGGCCTATAAATACCTCTTCATAAACCATAAACAAGGTATAGACACTTTCTTGAGCCTTGGCACTCTGTCGAATTGCTTTCATACTTATATTCGATACTTACTCTCACGCCGGAGGGGTTTCGCGAGGCTTTGCCTTGCACTTCCACTCAGGTTTGCTTTGTTCTTAGCTAGGTTCAAGGAAGCAGATTCAAGCCCAGATATCCTACCCAACACACGAACGACCCAAGCTGTGATTTTGCCTCATCATCTTATATACTAGTAAGATAGCCCGTGCTTTGCACGGTTAAAATTTTACTTTGAGCCATCGTCTTTTTGGAGTCCTTAATTTTACTTTAAGCTTACAATCGAATTATTTTAGCTTCAATAAAACTAACCTTCAATAAAGTAATTATACTTTTTTTCATGGAGCCACATGGTAGAGTTGGAAGAGCCGCCTTCAACTTGTTTACTTAGTGCATTAGGGGGAGTTCTTTAGTAATTAGACTTCTATTTTTATGTATAGGTATTGTTATTAGGAGAATTGTTAATGTGTAATTATTAATACTAATTTTAATGGGAGCATAACAATAGGTATTTTGTAACAACTATGATATAAATACTCTTTATCAATTATATTATTAATTGATATTGTTATTAGTTAATGATCAAAAAATGAAAAGTCTTTTAAATCAAAGAGTTTGCCTAAGTGGATGTTTCACATTCAAGATTTATCAAAATGGGGTGAGGAGACACAATCATAGGACTCTTCACCAACTATATATATATATATATATATAGATTATTAATACTAATTGAATATTTTTATAGAAGATTATTGTTATTGAATGTAGGCGTTTGTTGACTTCATGTCTAACAAAAGTTATGAGTTGTCAATATATACAAATTCTTGGTTGTGTAATATAGTACTTTCGTTTGATAATAAGTAACTTTTATTTTTAAAAATATATGGATATGAGTAAATAGTTGTTTCCATACACTATTTTACTTCATTCATCTTCTCAAACAGACAATGTATCATTCCTGGCCTGAGGAGAGTATTTACTTGTAACTAAATGAAAGTTTCATATGATTCGATTCCCATAATACATGTCATATATACATAAAAGCTGTCCAAATCAAACTTACCACTCTATACATTCACTCCAAAGAAAAAGGGCAAGAAACATTTTCAATCAAATAAAGCACATATAGTAGCTTGTGTATGTTACATCCTTATTTGTCAACAAACTTGGTAGTTGAGAAACCAGATTTGTTTAGTGAACCGATCTTCAGTTTTAACTTCGATTCTTGTGACGATATGTCTATGCAAATGAATCCACCGGTCGCAACAAATTTTCATAATTAACTATATTTTCTACTTTTTGTGCAAATTCTACAATTCCTGAAGTAGATGGATTAACCCCACATGCAGCAAATCAATTAATTAACTTAGCAGTACACTTGAGGCAAGAACCAGGAGAAGTGTTATTTTAGAGTAAAATTAAATTGAGGAAGTATATGTACACATATCACATAATTCACTAATTATTTTGGACTCTATCTAGGATAATGAAACAAAGTATTCATCCGGAAAGCCTTGGAATTCAAATAATTAATATAGAATAGTTTGTATAAACATAATTATTAATAAAAGCAAACCTAAGGCAAGACTATGTTATCGACTACTGATGCAAGGTCGATAGATTCTTCTCCGGATCAGATGAGATAGAATAATATTCTATGTTGTCTATGTGCCTCGTAGAACCATGCCACTATATATTATTTTCAATATTGTTTCTTTACTCACCTAATTAATGGTTGTACTAAATTCTGATCGATTCCTATAATATAGAAAAATTAATCAGATAAATAATATATAATGTTTGTACCTGATCGAATTTGATGAATGAAAGTACATGACCATTGTCATCAAGAACCCGTAAGAGTAAACTCTCTCGTGGTCTTGGTAAAGAATCTTATCTCAGAAGTGAAGGCAACCATTCCACCACCAAAGTTCATCTCATACCTCCACAACTTGCAATTAATCAGTCATAACTTGACACTCATTTCGGGTGAGTAAAAACTTCAAAAAAAAATAATGGGATCAAAGTAGTACACAATACAGTAATTAACCAATTTTATACCGAGTTCTAGGGACCCAAAATTGTCTTCGTGATGTGATTTTCTTTCTTCAATTTGGGATTGGAGCAATCAATAAAGTACAATAAAAACAAAAATATTCTTATAAACACCATGAAAGGGGAATTCCTCCAAATAAAATGTTTTTACAGATACACATCACAAATAAGAAGCATACCATTTAGGCTCAATCTCCACTCGAAAGTACCAATCTTGCAAAAACGAAACACATAATTGTTATTAATAAAAGTGGCATGACCTTCTGAAAGTGAAAATTGTCAAACTCAATTGGTTATGAAATAAATCAAATTACAGAATAACATGAAGTAAAGAACTAATTTAAAATTTTCTTCAATTCATATATATTAATAAAGGGGAAGTGGGGGATACCTTTGAAGGAGTACATTGGAAGAGGGTGGAGCTAGAATGACCGCCATTCTTTGGAGAAGGATATGTTGTTGTCGGTTGTCACAAAGACCTTCCCAATCCATACTCTCTCTCTCTTTAATTTCTTTGATACCCAAATCATACACCATGAACAATTAAACAAAACTCAAAATCAGGTGTTAGTAAGATCGAGAAAGAATAAATTAAGAGGCATTAAGACTAAACCTATTGCACTAAATTGAACTATAGAGAGATGAAGATCGAGAGAAAGCTTACAGTTGTGAGAGTTGCGGCCGTTGGAGCTTCGAGTTACGGCATGGGTGTCGGCGCGGAGAAAGAAGGGAGGGACACTGTCGACGGTAAGGAGAGAGAGGAGAGGCGTTTGGGGGAGGCTTGTGAGAAAGGAGGCGAGAAGGAGGGAGAATTACATTTTATTTCTTGGAGCCGCTAAGAAGTGGTAGAGTCAGAAGAGA
Organism: Codonopsis lanceolata; assembly: GCA_013146195.2. Taxonomy (NCBI): domain Eukaryota; kingdom Viridiplantae; phylum Streptophyta; class Magnoliopsida; order Asterales; family Campanulaceae; genus Codonopsis; species Codonopsis lanceolata. The sequence continues at coordinate 105,866,823 of CM028381.1, read as the reverse complement.
AGTCCTTTCGACTCCTTCAACCCGTTTACCTAGTGTATTAGTGGGAGTTCTTTAGTAATTAGACTTCTATTTTTATATATATATGTATTGTTATTAAGAGAAGTTAATGTGTAATTATTAATACTAATTATAATAGGAGCATAACAATAGGTATTTTGTAACAACTATGATATAAATACTCTTTATCAATTCTATTATTAATTGATATTGTTATTAGGTAATGATCAAAAAATGAAAAGTCTTTTAAATCCAAGAGTTTGCCTATGTGGATGCTTCACAATCAAGATTTATCAAAAGTGGGGTGAGGTGGCATAATTACATGACTCCTCACCAACTTTAATATATATATATATATATATATATATATATATATATATATATATATATATATATATATATATATATATATATATATATATATATATATATACATATAGATTTTTTAGTTCATTTCCAATAAAAATATAATTAATGACCCTTAAAATCTTAAAAGGTAAGGGTTATTATTGTCTACATAATATTATCTTATATAAATATAGTGGATAGATATAGACTCTCTAAAAATATAATATAATTTTAAGTTAATTCTGGAAAAAGGAAGATAAAAGAAATTCGAAAAAGAAATTGTATATAATTCTAGTAAGTGACTATTTAAAGGGTATTTATGTCCTAACATACACTAATTTGAATTATTATTAATGAATGTAGTGGATAATCAATTAATGTGGTGGAAATAACATCTTCTTCGTATTTCTTATAATAATAATAATAATAATAGTTTATGATAATTGATAATAATAATAATAATAATAATAATAATAATAATAATAATAATAATAATAATAATAATAATAATAACAATAATAATAATAATAATAATTGATGATACAAAGGGTTGTCTGAAATAGCTTGTAGGATATCAGAGCTTTTGTGTAGGTACGATTTGAATATAATCATGTCAAGCAACAAGAACACCTTAGTAGAATGTTATGATTGGCCTTGTTAGCGTGAAAGTAAATCAAAGATACTTTAAGGCCTCGTTTGGGCAATGTTTCGAAAACATACTTTTTATTAAATGCAGCATTTCAAATTGTAGTTTTGTTCTTGTAAACACGTTTGATAAACTCTTTTAAAATGCTATTTTCATAAACTGAATAGTTGTAAATGCAACATATTTTTAAAACGCTGCATTGAAACACTTTCAAACAGAAAACACTGCATTTTTTGCCATCGTTTTGTTCAAAACACTCTATCAAACAAGCACCAAGATGGAAGCAAAATGACAGAGTTTCAATGTATGTACGTGCACGTATTTTTAGGGTTTAGGAGGGGGTAATTATAGCCCCTAATGGAGATGATCTTGCATTGATTGACGTTGATTGGTTATTTAAAGAAGATGATAAGTCTTGGCTTGATGGTCATGGGTGAAACTGAAAGTACAATAGTAACTAGGATTTCAAAGAAATTGTCAATGCAGCAGATAATAAAACAGGTAAATAGCGGAAGTCTTTAATCTAATAAAGCAGTAATAAAACGGAAATATATCATACAATCTACAAACAATGCTTGTAGATCCAGCCTTATGGCAAAAAAAAAAGATTTAATTAAAAGATTATGAGTTTTACAACAACAAAATGTGAAATCTAATCAAATACCAAAAACTCTAACAAGACATCAAGTCTGTAGAGGAAACCCACAAAAACACGAGTAAAAAAACGTGAGATTAAAAAATAAGTTTCCTAACAACTAGGAAAATAAACAACAAAACAGTAGATGCAGCAGCTACATAAGCTGCATACTACGCTGCACAAAATACTTCAAGTAGTGCTCTCAGCTTCTCTCTTAAGCGTGTACATCTCTAAATCTCTGGTAAAGAGAAATGGTGCTCTTAAAGAGAAGACAAAGATCTTACCAAATATTCAGACAAACTTAATTAAGGACTCTTGAGAACTTTTGGAAGTATTTAATTATGGTAATTATTTATTATTACTTTTGGACCAAGAAATGACACAACAATATTTAAATACAATAGAGAAAAATATGACGATCCTATTTTATCCTTACAGAAACGGTTAGGACTAAGGCTAGAATCTCGGGCACATCCGGCCATCCAAGAGGTGACACCTGTTCCGTGCCCTAGTTTTTAGGAACGACTACTTGGTGATAGGTGTGGCCTTGCCTTGGCAGGCTGAGTGTGTTTGCTGGTCCATTTGTCATCTCCGGGCATGACCCTCTGGTCGTGTAGGTTTGTTCTGGTACGACCTGGTTTGTTGGGAGACTGAACCTAATAATGCACTTAGTTAAATGTTTAGGATTCTTGTGGGCATTATGAGTTCTCAATCGTCACTACTTTCCCTTCACAATAGAGTAAAGGGATCTCAAGCTTTGGGTGTATGGGTTGGGCACATGCTCCATGTGCTTGTGACTGACACGTGATCAAATTTTGGCAGGGCAAATCAATAATAATAATAGTAATATTTGGCACAAAAATCAAACCAAACACGTCAAAAACATTGGCCAAAAAAAGGAATTAGGCATTTTATTCCCTTTGGATCCGGGAACCAAACCAAACACCACCATAATTATATATCATATAATCAAGGGCTCGTGAGTACTTGTACAAGTACAACTCTACAGTATAAATACATTTTAAGGTGGCTCAATACATCTTTAAAATCATCAGGTACAATGTTGACAGATTGTTTTCCCTACATAGTCAATTCGTCAATCGATACTAACCATGCAAACAATACCATATTAAACATTGTTTAAGGGTAATGCTAGGTCCACTCTACTAGCACTTAATTTTGGGTATCAAATGATGTGGCATCTTATGTGTGTCATATTGTTAACATAACTTTTTAACTTATAGTGGAGCCCATAAAATGCCAAATAAGATGACACGTTGGAAACCATATCATTTGATGCACAAATTTAAGTGCTCGTTGAGTGGCTCTAGCATTACTCATTGTTTAAATATATATGGTAGTATCCTTTGTTCCTCCCGTCGCCGGAATAGTCAATTTATTAGAGTAACTTTCATTCCTGTCACACATTTCATCTACATTGTACTTTCCTACCATGAGTATTTTAAAATTTATTAATTATCATGATTTGATTGGGAGAATAAGTCAAATAACGCACAAACGAAACGATATGTGAGTATATATATGTAAAGGTTAAAGGTGATAACAATCTGCGATCGGCGATCGCTAGAGGTAACCACCGTAAGCATTCGACATGGTCACCGACGTTTCTCTATGTTTTTCGAGCCTCATTAGTATCGAAAGATTTCCCTACTGTAGTCCCTCAATCCATATCCGGAAAAGACATCCCAAGTTCTTTGCTATTTCATGCAGAGCTTCTACTGCAAATGAAGCTGACAACTTGTACAAGGTACTTTCTTTAAGTTCTAATCAAGCAGGGCTCACGGAGATAAAACAAGCTTATCGAACAATGGCTCTTAAGTACCACCCTGATGTTTGTCATGATCCTTCCTTAAAGAAACAAAGTGCAAACATGTTTCTTCTTCTCCAAACCGCTTATAAGACGCTCTCAGATCCTTTGTCACGTGCTGAGTATGACTACCAGCTTGGTATGCATAGTTCTGGACAGACGGTTAAGACTCGTGTTAGTGATAGTCGTATTGGAAGAAGTGCGTGGGAACGTCAGATTGCTGAGCTGAGGAAGAGGTCTAACTGTCGCGCAGCAGCGAAAGAGGAGGGATCATGGGGAAATCGGCTACGGTATCAAAATAACCAGGATGGAAGGATGTGATAATTTTTTTTGAAAAATATATTGGATTTATTATTTTTTGTTTGATTCATTTCATTTGTGGGGTGTTCGTATTTGTTTTAGTTATAATAGAATTATAAGTTTTTCGTGAATTCCTTTGATTGATGATCATGATCTTTGTAACAAGGATCAAACTGAGACATAATAAAGCATCACAATATCATCAAAATAGTGCAATCAGAAGAAGAGACCATCACTTTCAATTGACAGGTCAAAAAGCTGTGGAAATATACAAAAAGAAAATTAAAACAATGAAGAGGAAGAAAAAAAAACCAAAAAAAAAAAAAGATACAAAAAAGAAAAAAGAAAAAAAATGTTACTGTCCAAATTGCAAGGTCCTCCATACAAAGAAACTTTACAGCATAGAGGGCATCCTCTGCCACCCAACAATATGTGAACAGCTTCCACTTTCTTCAACTGAAATAACTCTTCTTTCACACTTGTTGTACACAACTGAAAAAGTATGTTCTTTCATAGCAGCTCTTCAAGCTCGCGATATGTGTACTTGTCGTAAATGAAACCACAGATAGGATGGAACTTAAGCTTGTTCCATCTTCGGCGCACATGTTAGTACAGCATCTGCAACTGTTAGGAAAATCTTGTCTTCTCCGATCAAGTTGGCAAAGTCGGAATCATGAAGCTTATCAACCACAGCTTGTCCGGGATTTGCTAGCACAAGCTGTTTTCATAATCAAAACCATGGTACAAGTTAATTATGATACCTATCACAGCTTGCCCTGGCCTGGCTAGAACAAGCTGGTTCTTGGACAAAATCAAGGTACAAGTATGATGCATGGATACGGCTCCAAGATAGCGTTTCGCGTATCCGATACGCCCCGGATACGGATACGCCACGGATACGGCCGATACGCTCTTGGATACGTACAGGGACCGAATCTGCAATTTTCCAAACCTTGGATACGTGAGCTGGATACGCGTCCATTACCCAGATACGTCGAACTGTTCGCACTCACTGAGACCTGAGAGAGAGGGACGAAGGGACGAAGAGATGAAGAGATGAAGAGACGAAGACGATTGACGGAGATACCTGACCACTGTCATGAGTCCTCGACTCCTCTTCTTCACCTCTCGCTCAGCCGGCCGCCACTGCTTGGCGTTCATCTTCGACACGAGGTAAGTCGTCTTTTCGAACCCTAGTTTACAAACTAGGGTTCGTCACTTTCTGCGTCTTCTCCTCTGCTTCTGCTCTGCGTCTCACCTCTGCTTTTGCTCTGCGTCGTTTGGGTTGTGAACTGATTTGTCGATTTGTCGGCTATTATTAAGTATAGCCTTTATGCCTATATAATACTCCCTCCGTCCCTAAATAATTCCCGGTGCACAGTTTAAGAAAAAATAATTGACTTGATTATTTATATTGGTTTAATGTGTAGTTTCTATTAATGTCCATGTATATGTGGCCCATAATTAAAGTAGAGTGAAAAAGTAAGGATAAAGTGGTAAAAGTGATGTTCTAAAAAGGTAAGTTTCAAAGTGGACAATTATTTTGGGACGGACGAAAAAGGAAAGTGAGACGATAATTTAGGGACGGAGGGAGTATAATATATGTATATTATTATTAGTATTATATATATATATATATATATATATATATATATATATATATATATATATATATATATATATATATATATATATTATATGTTGTTTTTGTATCTAAATAATATATGTATATTAATATTACTATATTAATATATGTATATTTATATTTTGGTCCTTTAAGTTTGAATATTTAAATATTGACTCTTATAGTTTGAATATTTACACTTTACCCCCACGTATCCGTATCCGAGATTTTTCAAAAATCTCGTATCCCCGTATCTCGTATCCACGAATCCGTATCCGCGTATCCGTATCCGTGCAAACTTAAATATGCTCGATACTTGTTTTAATAATTAGATTGTGCTCAAAAAAAATTTTTTTTGCTTACCTGAACCTCTCTCTTTTGAAGACTCCTATATAGTTCTTCCAAGGCATGAATGCCACTCGTGTCTATATCAGTGACAGCTGCAAAAATGGATCCAAAAACAAGTGGTTGAATCAAGATTTATTCATTTTAAATGAAATAATCGTGGAAAAAGTTGTACAAAGAGAAATATTGCTCACGTGACATCTCGACTATCAAATATTGGATTGAGGTCTGTTTGTGTTCTTTCAATGTTTCTTCCTCTTCAGTTAGCCATCTCAAAATCCTGCAAAGAGATGAAAATAATATTCAAGAATGCGCAACACATCATATTACCTTAGTCCCCATTATAATGTGTCAACGTTTGATTTTTTTTTATTTCTTTCAAAATAAATACTTTTAGCTCATATTGATTCTTTTGACTCTTGCATTCCTTGAAAATTCATGTTTTTGCTAAAAGTGACACTATCGTTGAGAGTATTATGTGGTCTACCGAATTAAGAGTGAGAAAAAAGTGAATGAGTATACCTCTCCTTGATATAGTTGGAATTGGAGAAGTAGATAGCAGAGTCGACTCTAATGATTAAAACTCCAGGAACCTTAGTTGCATCCGGATATTGCAGTGTGTTTCTATAAACACTAGTCCTTGGGATCTTCCCAAGTACAGCAGTCCGGGCCTTGTCACTTGTAAGAGAATTTTGGCAAATGATATACTGACCTGTTTGTATCAAATCAATACTCATTATAATATCTCAGTAACTTTGTTTCCGTGAAGAAAAGCTTGAAATGTCCAAAAAACAAAGAACATTCCTTACCGCTATTAAGAGGCCTATCTCAACAGAAATAAAAACCACACCGAAAAAGGCTCCCATACAAGCAAGGAAATCAAGTTTATCGATCTTCCATATGAGAATGACTGCCTCGATGTCAATGAGTCCCACCACAGCCGATATGATGATGGAAGCTAGTATGGCATTTGGCGTGTACTTAAATAGTGGGGTGATCAGTTCTAAAGTTAGCAAGACAACCATAGACATCACAATATTGGAGACTGCTGTGTTACAACCCGCCATGAAGTTTACAGCAGAGCGAGAGAATGATCCTGTCAGAATTCATATAGAAAGAAAGAAAAGAAGAAGAAGATCAGAATAAACTAGCTATTGGTACCCTTTAATTAGAAACATATTCAATGTGCATGCTTTATTTCCTTTTACCATTTTAAGCGAAGAAACCAATCAATAAAGTAAATAAACAGAAAAAGAACAAGAAAGTGCGTCCCACCTGTAGCGACATAACAAGAAGTCATTGAACCAACAATATTCATTGTTCCTAGTGCTACCATTTCTTTGTTTCCGTCGAGCTGATAATCCTTCATTGCAGCAAATGTTCTTCCAATTGCTACGGCTTCCTAAAATGATCAAATAGATCTATCACTACTTCATCTAAAGAATAGTTTTCACTTTTTGGAAATGTTAATTAAGGTAACAGGTGCGAGATTCTACTGACATACCGTCAGTGCTATCATGCCCGCCACAACACCGATCCTAAAGCCTTTGAAAAGGTAGTCTCCGCTAAAATAAATTTCATGCAGTGATGATGGATTGATCCCTTTCTCAATGTGGTTTACCTGCCAATATTACGAATTTCATAAGCTACAAAAACAAACACTACATGTGAGGTAATTGGTAGCAAATTAAATAGTACTTACAATTTTCACACCATGGTCATTGGCATGAGTTATATACACACTGAAAGTTGAGATGATGACAGAAATCAATGGAGCAATTGCAGCCACCCAAAAGTATTTCTTGTTCCTTTTTCCCTGATAAAATATCATAAGCGTAGGAATAAGAAAGGAAGAAAATTTTGAGCGCTGGGCAACAATAAGGTTACTTAAAGGGGGAAAAGGGAAGCAAGCCAAGCTTACAATGTACTTTGCCAGCAAAAGGAATATCAAGAAAGATACTCCTATAAGTATAGTCTGCCAGTTCCACTGTGATACACGAGAAAAATGGATATTACTTGATGTTAATACAAAAAGAAAGTGAATAATGAGTAACGATGGAAAACCGAAGAAAGAAGTTTGCCCGTTCAAGTCATAGTTGTCAGTATCTTAGATTGATAAGTATGTTACGATACTATACATGGGGCCGGGTCATCGATACGTATGTACGTATCTCATATGACAATGTATCTTACGATGTGTTGTTCGTATCTTATAGTACAATAGTGCATCTTGCGATACATTATTTACTAATCATATTGGATGGCCCAAGATTGATTCTTGCCACATCACAATACGATCATTTTAAAAAAATAATTTTTCTTACAAAGTCGCCATATAAAAAGTATTATATACTCCCTCCATTTTAAAAATATTGTCTACTTTGACCAGACACACCGTTTAAGAAAAAATAATTGACTGTATTATAAATATTGATGAAATGTGTGGTTTCCTTTAATGCCCTCGAGTATGTGGTCATAATTAAAATAGATAGAAAAAATAAGGATAAAGTGGTAAAAGTGTTTTTTCCTAAAAGGGAAGGTTTTGAGAGAGGACAATTATTTAAGAATGGACGAAAAAAGAAAGGTGGACGATAATTTGAAAACGGAGGGAGTATATTGGATGATACGTCGGTGCAAGTCAGTGAAACCACAATCATTGAGTCTTAATTTACAAATATTATGGTTCTAATCGATTAGTCAAAAGTTTAATGAATACACTAATATTTACTTATGGTTTCCACTTCCTAAATATATATATCTAAAGTTTATACATAATGTATCTTAAGATACACATAACGTATCGATCCCATATGTATCATGATACGTATCTCTATTTTATGGTTCAAGTAATAAAAATGAACACAGAAGTTATTCTCACCCCATGATGTGCAGAGTGGAAAACCGAACGCATGACAGAAACAAGATCAGTCTTCTTTGTAAATTTAGTTATGCCAAGCAAGCCTTTTAGCTGTTGAAGGGCAATGGTAATGGCAGCACCAGCCATGAACCCGACAATGGCAGCATGAGACAAGAAGTCAATCAAGAAACCCAATCTGAAAATAAAACCGTACCAACAATTTGATATAAGCAATAGTGCAATTATTTAAAATAAAAAGTTGTAAATATCTTTCTACTTGATATGCCAGGTGTAATTAAGAAGAAAAACTACCTGAAAAAGCCTAGTGTGGCTTGAGTGACGCCTGCAAAGAATGTAGCTGTGAAAGCAAGGCGTTGATACTCGTGTTTTTGTTTGACAGGATCGAGCTCATCTTGTAGCAGAGTTCCCAGTAACAAGGAAACCACGGCCACGGGTCCTATGGCTATATCCCTTGAGCTACCCATGAAAGCATATATAAGAGGCGGAACAAAGCTACTGTCTGCAAATTATGAAAAACAAATATATTAAAAACGCATTATACTTTTTTTTGTAAAAAGTTGAAAAATTATGGACTTGTTAAGTAAATGTCCAAAAATAAAAAAGTAGACTCTTTGCATGAAACGGAAGAAGTATAATAAAAGTTTGTCGGCAAGATACAAAAACTCACACAATCCATACTGAGGCGACAAATTCGCAAGTTTGGCATATCCAATATCCTGAAAAAATAAATAAATCAGAAACATCTTAAAATTGTATAGATGGCAATTAAGTTAATTTATTGTAGGTAATATTTATTTTACCTGAGGAATACAGAGACTTGCAATAGTAAGTCCAGCAATGAGATCTCCTTTGAACTTACTAAAACTGTAGCTTCGTCCCCAATCAAGTATAGGAAAGAGAGTTCGGAGACCGAGGACAAATTTCTTTCTAACTGGTTGGTCCTTGAAAGGCCGCAAGGGATCATCCGGAAGAAAGGTTTCCTTTAGGGCAGCCTTAAACTCATTCAACAATTTCTGCTTTGGAGGCTTTCCCACCTTGTGGACATATGGAACATTCTCTAATTGACGAAGCGATTGGGAATGACTCGTAACGTCCAAATCCTTTCCTCCAAGCTCAGCACTAACACGGCCACTCATTTTGGAAGAAATGGACTATCACCTTTACAGAATAAAATGAAGAAGCAAACAGATTAGCAAATGAAGGATTTAGACAAACACATCTTATAATTAACACTCGTGATGTAGTATATATAAATGAAGTGCTCACAAATCTGTCCTAGTTGATTACTGGACCAAGTACTGTCTTTTTATAACAAGAATTGAATAGAGAAGTGATTTCTATGAACAGAGTAAAAACAAAAAAGAAAGAAAGTTTATGTTACTAAAATATGGTGCTTAGAAAAGCAGAAGGGGTTGATTACCAGCCAAGAACTAACTAAGGAGAATGGGAAAGAGTGTGGGTGTGGGAGGGAATAAGTAACATATTTGCTTATATATAAGCTATAACAAGAATTAAGTCAACCCTTGTGAAAACTAAGCAAAGCCATATCATCAAAACCTAAGGAATGAATCTAGATCCTTTACAAACCAAATACAGAACTGAACAGGGATAATCTTAAATATTAGTCCTGTTAAACAAATAGATTTTGCGTAATTTATTAGAAAATAAGTGAGGAAGATGTGATTATAACGCAAGATTGAGTTCATTTTGGACATAAACAATGTCTAAGGGGCAGTGTTGACTTTTATGGACATTGGACAGGCGTTCTCAGGCTGGAAAAAACTAGGGGCAAGTAGACAACTTTGGACTTTTATTTCAGTAAGATTTTTCTGAACTTAAAAAGCAGTCTTTAGTGCTGGTGGGTTATGATGAGTGTGGAACTTTGCTGAACATAAGGAGAAAACAGTTAGGTTCATTATCTGGTCTCCACGTCTCAGCCATTGAAAGTGCAATAATCCTAATCAACATATATGAAAAGGAATCTATAACACAGCCACTGTAAGTGCAATGATCTGATCCTTGTATATTTGCGATTGTTCTGGCACTATGAACGATTCCGCTTAACAAAGGGTGTAATTGATGAATTCAAGAGAAGATGGCGCAAATCAAGTAGTGAAAGAAGAGAGCCATGCATTTTGTTATTTTTTTATTTCATAAATCTAGTGGAAACACTTAAAAAAGTCTTCTCAAATGTGTAGCTCTTAGAAAAGGTGGAGGCTGAAGGAGTTCACATTTACAAACATGTAAAGTCTATGAGATACTTAGAAGTTCCTTGTTGTGCTGAGAATTCAAAGTCAGGCGGCAGTAACATGAGACTGCAATTTCATAGAATGGGAAAACGCAATAGTCAAATAGACAAGTATATATTCTCATGGAAAAACCTGAGAATACTTTTCACTGGAAAAACCTAATTCGACTTGACTAGCAATATGCTAAGCACTAACTACTGTAACAATATAACTGGTTCATCGTTGCATACCAAAAACACATCCTGAAGAAGTTCTGTAAGACAGTAAAATTACTGATCCCATGGATGATATTTGCAAGGAATTGTCGGTTTAAAGTTTAAACTACAATTTACATATTTTTAAAGGGTGCATGCATGATATATATAGATTAATTACTGATACATTAAAGAGCATATTTCAATAGCCAACATTGATTCACAAAGTCAAGTCCAGTGTAAAAAAAGTGGAAAAGCAAGGAAAAACTAAGTAGGAAGATAGATGGGCCATAGAATGAGGGAACTGCCAATTGTTTGACTATGAATATGATGGGTTTAACTTCAGTAAAAGATATACTCCTTCGTTTCTTAAACACAAAAAAAAAAAAAAAAGGAGTTTTATTTCCTTTTTTGTCCATTTAAAAAAAATGAATTGAGTAGTAATTATTTGAAGTAAGTTGGATTAAAGGTTGACCAGGAGTCGTGGGAAAAAATGACCCTTTGGCCTTTGATATGACAAGTGGCCACGGTACTCAAGTGTTAATAATCGGCTATATTCATGATATCAAATGATGATATCTTCTATCTCTAATCATAGGTACGAAAATGAAACGTATTAAAATTATGTGAGGTAATAAGGGAGGTATTAAATTTGATACATTCCCGAATACCACAACTAATTTTGATATTTTCTAGTTTAACCATGGAGGACCTAATACAGTAATACTCTTTCATAATTATCAAAATTTGGTTTTAACCCCCTATCATTAATAGTAATAAAGAAAAAGGAAATGAGACATAAGTTTAAGTTGAAGACGCTCATCCATAATGTTCGAAATGTAAGTTTAACCACTATTGATCCTCTTTGAAAAGAAGAAAAGATAAAAAATAAAAAAAAAAAAAAGAAAGAAAAAGGAAATGAAACCCCACAGATAGTGCATGAAGCCACTTTTGAAGCAATCAAGACTAAAAAAGATTTTATCTTGAAAACCATCAAGAATTTCAAGGCAAAATCTTTTTAAATTTTGTAGTATTTTTCATGCATGTTAAAAGAGATAATTAAAACTTTCAGGTAATCAACTTTGAAAGAGTCTTTTTTACTTTTTTCAGTTTATAGAATTGAGATTGGGTGGGAGTGGGGGTGAAGTCAGCAAATACTACCTTTTTATATATTCTTCAAATTGTATGTTCATGCAAAGCTTCAAAAGTGGCTCATTGCCCTTATTCCCTCCGGTTCCACCCCCCATCGAAATAAAAAACTGCAACTCCAGAAAAAGAAAGATTTAATAATCTGTAAAAATAAAAAAATATCCAAATAGAAATATAATAAAGGTATGTATGGATATGGAAGTGGAAGTAAAAGGGGGAATGGTAATACCTTTGACTTGAGTTTGCCTTTGCCAGCAATGATACGTACAAAGCAAAGCTGATGAGTCTCTGTGATCTGGTTTTCGGGTTCGGGTTCGGATATATTACTCCATTACTATATGATGGGGAATTGAATTGAAGGAGAGGACAGACAAGGGAGAAATGTGGAGTTAGTTAGCTATAAATTATAGTCCATACCATACCCTGGAGTATTGTCCAGGTTCTTTGAATCTTGACTTTCCTCTCAATCTCCGTGTCTCTCTGTGAGTTTATTTAATGGAGTGTTTGTAGGGGTTAAATAGTTATTATAATACTCTCGCAGGAAGGAACTAACACCAATAAATATAATCTCCTCTTCTTCTTTTGTTACAGATATTCTACGTACTTGCTAATCTTATAACCTCTCCGCCCCTCTCTTTACCATGCCAGATTAAGTGTTTTGTGCACTCAATACAGACTTTTGTTATGGTTGGTCGTAACATTATTAAGTGGTAGGACTTATAAATTACTTCACTAACCATATCTTTTTTTTTTTACTCTAAAGTGATCGACCAAGATTACTATTATAATTTCTCCCCAGGCAACCATATCATTATTCATTACTCTAAATTTAGACCAAATTACTATTTAATTTCTCCCTAGGCATCCACCCCAACTGATATTTTGTGTTATTTTTTCATTTTTCTCAATTTGCCCTTAGTCGTGACGAGCATTAGAAAACTAAAAAGTTAGCAAGCACATCTTACGTTAGGGTTATTTTGGTCATTTTGATCGGGGGTGCAGAGTGAGATTTGGTGCATTTTTCTTAAATTGTTTTATGCAATTTAAGTAGTAGAATTAATTAAAATGAAATTGAAAATCAATAAATATATATTATTAGTATTGAAATTAGGTGTCTAATTATAAAAAAATATATATGTCACTAATTAATAAAAATAAGTAGGTTAGATATAATCTCATCGTTTAAGATATTTTTGAATTATAAATTATTTAAAAGAATTAAAAATAAAAATGAAAATTGGTAACCATTAATATTTAATATATTTTTAAATTATAAATTTTATTAAAGAAATTACAACTAATTAAAATAAAAATTGATATCCATTTGATATCAACAGAATCCAAAAGTTCTTTCAATGATGTCATTTTCCAGAAGCACAACTGCACAAGCAAAAGCAACGGTAACAATATCTCTTCTTCAATCCCTCAATTTAAGCCTTTTAGAACATCTCCACTATCTTTCTATATATTTTTTTAGTTGGGTATTATTATCACCTAAATATTTTTATCTTCATACCTATTTAAAAATATATCTTTGCATTATATAATCTTTTTATACATCTTCCTATACACAAAAAAAAATATTAAATTTAATACATCCCAATAAAAAATATTACATTTTGCCCCCCTCATACATATGGTGCATAGGAAGATTCTTTTTGTTTCTTCCTATTTAAGAAGTTTACTCCCTCTCTCTATTCTACATGGATCTTCTTAAGTGTGTTCTTATTATATTGATTTCTCTTCTTAATAAGAAGACCAACTTAAAAAGAGAAAAATACTACAATGGAGATGCTCTTATGCCTGTCTTCGATTCTTTTCTAAATAACCCATCATCACAATTGGCCTCATAAGAGCATGTACAACAAAGTTTCATTTGGGGAGCTTTTTTTTTCTATTTTATACAAAAAATACAAAAACGTCATTGCCTCCCCAATAAAAATATTCTTTCAACAATGCACAAACTCCAACACTTTTATATACCACATCATCTTTATCTCCACTAATTTAATATTTTTATAGAAAAATGGCTAAAGTTTTGAAAAATCTATAGAATTTTTTTCTGATATCCAAATGAAACAAACCAAGTCTCTATTTGTAGGTAAAAATGTTTACTTTAATACAGAAAAAAATATATTAAAAATATATATTTTTTATGGCTGAAAATTGGCAAAAAAAAGAAAATGAAGGAAAAGAAATTAATGATGTCATGTGAATAGGATGAAGTGGCAGGAAGGTGTCGGATTATTTTTAAACAAAACTACCGTGTTTTGTGTATAACAAAGCTCATGCTACGTCGTTTTTTGCCTGAATTTTTTTTTTAAGAACGAGAGTCTGGTTTGCTCCTGAAATTGCTTTATGCTTAATTAAGCATTGGAAGGAACCGTTGTTGTTTGGCTTAATCTTGTTGAATCTCCTAAGCTTTATGCCAGGAACCTTTGTTGTTCCTACTCTAATTGATCGATCCAAGCTAGAGGTGGCAAAATTTTATCCAGTCAATTAGCTAGGTTATCCAATATAACCATTATAAAAGACTTATTGGGTGTTATCTATTAACACTCATTTAAGTTAATGGGTATTAATGGATAACACCCATTAAACAAAATTGATAATTTATGGATATTAACCGGTTATCCATTGGGTTTATCCATTAATAATGTCACCACAACCATTTGGTTTATCAACTAATGTCACCACCACCACCCGCCTCCGCTCACCGGTGACACTTCCCAACTCTGGCGACCGCTACCAATCACCACCACCCACTGCCCACCGCCATCACCATCTGCCGCCCATCGCTACCAACCTCCTGCCAACATCGCCCACTATCGCCGCCACCACCGTATGCCGCCAACCTCAGCCTCCGACCACCGCCCACTACCGCCGGTACCTTCGCCCACCGCCATCACCATCTACCTATTGCCGCCACCACTATCACTATATGTTCTTTACTTTAAAATGATAATAAATAGAAATGAAACTTTCTATTAACAAGATTCAAACTTTGAGCAAGTTATTTTATACCAAAGCTTGCTACCATTAGACTAGACTTATTTTTTAAATTAATTTGAAAGTTTAATATAAATATAAACAAGTAATCATAAAAGTTGTTGATTATTATGAACTTATTTATTATTTTGTTTTGGATTATTTATAATTATAATGAATATAAGTATTTAAATTTAATTTTTTTTGTATTTTGTAAAAATTGCACCTAAATTGCATCACCTTATTGTACCGCACACTCTTTATTTACTTGTCAATTTCATTTTGTTAAATTAACAGTTTGCTCCATTTCATTTATTTAGCTTAATATTTGTTGTTTCATTTCATTTGGTTTAAAAAATATTTAGCTAGAAACTAAAAATTGGCAAGACAAAAAAGAAAACAAAATCTACACATGTTTAATATGCATTTTTTAATAAAAATTTATGACCACAAATTATGACATTTTTTTAACAAAAAATATGCATTTTTTTTAATATTTGATGATATATTTCATTTCATTAACTTTTAGTAGCCCATTAGTAATAAAATGACATTTTTATGCATCATTTTTTAAAGTGGACTATTTAAGTGAGACATCTCGAAATGAAGTAGTGTACTTTTTGCCCGAAACGGAGGGAGTATATTGGTCTGATAGTCGTGAGTGTTTGTTAGTATAGTCGGAATGATTAACTATTCACTATTTGCGGTCTTTTTTAATTTTTACATCTGTTACTTTTTTTTAATTATATTATAATTTCTCTAATTTATTTGGGATAACAAAAATATTATATAGCCAGTATGTGCCGAGACAACTGAAACATTTTGTAATATAGAGTTTTTTAGAAAGGTCCCTAAGCTATGATTATTCTGTATATATATATATATATATAAGAGTGTGTGTGTTTGTGTTTTTGTATAGTTTTGTGTGTATTTTTTTATGTGTTGTGATTAGTGAATAATAATATATCTAGGAAAGTAATACTCAAAAACAAATTAAAATATGATGTTACTTATTGGGTGCGTATTATCCGGATAATATCCATTTATTAATGAATAGAATTAGATATTATCTAATAACACATATTAAGTGTTATTGGATAATCCTATTAACTATATTGAATAGATAATAATTTTATCCAAATTATTTGGTAACACCCAATTATCACCTCTAATCCAAACCAAACTTTCTCTCCAAAACTGCCACCACCACTTTTGTCATCAACTGAAAAGAATAAATATCTTTTAGTAATATTCCACCGGCCTTATCTGAACATGCCTGCAACCTTAGCTAAACATGTTTGAATTGTTCCACTAGCCTTAACCTAACAGTTTATTCATGTTGTACCATGACAAGTCGAACATGTCTGCAATGCTCCACTAGTTTCAGTCGAACATGTATGAATGTTCCACTAGCCTTGACTGGATATTCTATTCATGTTCGATCACGGTCAACCCACATGACTAGATTGTTCGGCGAACCGAACACCATATTTCATGATTTTTTCGTTCTCTATAATGTTTTCTTTCTTTTCTAAATTGGATTTTTATAAAATTTGCGTTTCACTCTTAAATTTGAGTGACCCGTCTCAAATTTTCCAAATCCCCTTCTCGTTAATATCAGAACCAAAAATAAGATGTGTGGTTGTATTTATCTTTTTCCTATTTGAAAAAATGGAAATCTGGGTTTTGATATTTTATTGCTATTCAATTGGGTTTTTATTAAATTGACAAAACACTCTTGTATTTGGTGACCCATCAGATCTCAAATATCAAAATCCTCTGTTTGTAGACCTCTTCAAGAGAGAGCGAGCTACGGCAAGTATTTTGAGCACAAAGGGGGGTCGAACGCAAATAGCGAAAGTGAATAATGGGGGTTGTGGACGTCGAACAGAAAGAACAAGGGGTTAATGAGAAGAAATTGGTTGTATGTTCTCAAGAAGTATAATATGAAATATATATGGGGTGTATTTAGCACATGGTTGGGTTAAAAATAAGAAATGGAGTGTGTATGTAGTAGATGAGTGTACTGATAGTACTTAGGGGGTTTTAATAGGGTCACCCTCATATATTTTTCATTTTTAAAATTCTCTTTGAAATTTAAAGAATACATGGTGTTTGGCATATGATAGAGAGTTGTTCCATCATAACCATGGTTCCAAGTTCAAGCCACGATGATGTGTTAAAATTTGGTTAGAAGGGCTTTGACTCCTCGTGGTCGTACGGTGGCACTTGCATGCTAATTTGGATAAAACTATTAACTATCTAATATAGTTAATGTGTAGTTTTTTATATAATTCAATAACACTAATTAAACTTAATAGGTGTTATTGAATAATACTCAATCCTATCCATTAACAAATGAATATTATCTGGATAACACTCAATACACAATATTATATTTTGTTCACAAACACTTACACACAATACACACAAATACATACAGTACACACAAAAACATACACAATAGTACAGTACACACAATACACATATAAACATACAATACACATACACGCACAACACACGTACACACTTTTAAGAAATTGAGTGGGGAGAAGAACTGTTTGGTTTAAACTTTAAATAATTGTTAATGTCAAGCAGCCTTCCATACTTTCATTCATTTTTATCCAATCTACTTAATAATTCATATTTTATCCTGAACAGATATTAATTTTTTTTATAATTGGTTAATGGAGAATAAATTTGGAATAAGATCTAGACTCAATTTAATGTTCTATCTAGATAAGATATAATTTTTTAATCTTGTTGTAAGATACTTGCAAATGAAAAAGATTGTATTTCGATTGGCTCCTTATACAAGAAAATATAAGTCGGTTAGAAATTAGTTTTTTTGCTGACCAATAAATTATTCCCTCTATTCTAAGCAAAAAATCGTTATAATATCTAAGGATGTTTCACTTAAAGAATACACTCTAAAAATTTATGTTTATAATCTCCAAAATATTTCAACTTTATACTTCATATTTAATATTAACATATTGATTATGCATGCTCAAATATTTAAGTAGAATGGAGTGAGTAACTAAATTATAACAATTAAATCTCTTAATTTTGACTTTTATCTTTCTTTCTTTTTTTAAGTCCTCAAATAAAAAGTGACATTTGCAGTAGTGTGACCTTTTCTACACTATTTTTATCACCTAATATATGTATATATATGTGTATATATATATATATATGTATATATATATATATATATATATATATATATATATATATATATATATATATATATATATGAAGTCTTTTAAGTCAAAATTCTATAATAGTCTTCATAGTTGTGAAATATAAAGTATATGTGCTTATTGATTTGATACTAATAAATGATTATGTAAAAGTAATAAAAAATAAAAAAAAAGTCAAATATTTTATTAAAAATTTAAATACTTATATTCATTATAATTATAGATAACAATCAAATATTCTTAACTCAAAACAAAATAATAAACACGGTCATGATAATCAACAATTTTTTATGATTACTTGTTTATATTTATATTAAACTTTCAAGTAAATTTCAAAAATTGGTCTAGCTTAGTGGTAGCAAGATTTAGTATAAAACAACTTGATGTTTGAATCTTACTAATAACAAATTTTGCATCTATTCATTATTATTCTTAAGTAAAAAACATATAGAGGTGGTGGTGGCAACGATGGACGGCAGACTGTGGTGGCAGTGGGCGGTGGGAGGCGGTTGTCGGAGGTTGCCGGCGGTAGTGGGGGTGGGGGTAGATGGCGGTTGCCGGAGTTGGGAAGTGGCGGTGGTGGGTGGAGGCGGGTGATGATGGTGGCATTAGATAATAAACTCAATGATAGTGGAAGCATTAGTGGATAAATTCAATGGATAACCAGTTAATATCCATAATTATTCATTTTGTTATTAGTCGCTAATGGTAACACCCATTAATTTAATTAGGTGTTAATGAATAACACCCAATAAGTCTTTTATAATGGATATATTTGATAACCCAATGAATTTGATAAAATTTTGCTACCCTTGGTCATACCCACCTCGAAGACGACTAGTCTTACGTTTGCAGATCTGGCTATTACAATTTCGACCTAAGAGACTTTGAAAACCCAAAATAATAGTTATAAAATAAAAGGAAAATTTGTGATTCGGTCCACTTTTTAAAGTTTTTAATTGTTTCAGTATCGTGTAATTTTTTCAAAGAAGGATTTTAATTTATCTTGTTTTCACCTTTCTTGGTCAAAGAAGGATTTTAATTTAGTCAAGGATTATTTAGGTGTTAGATTTTGTTTAGAATTCTTTTGGTAGATTGATTTGTTTTTTTGTTAGGAAAATCTTTCAAAAGATTTTGGAGATTTTGGCTATACATGTTTGGTAACTAAATCTCTACAAGTAATTTAGTTATTCTAAGTATCATGGTGTTGCTAGGAAAGGTAATCTTGCATTTTTGATAGATAATCTCTTTCCTAGTAGGAATGGATGTCTGTTTGCCGTGTTCTTGCAGGGAACATTGTCTATATAATAAGGGCTAGATGTCGAGCAGTGTAGTGCTTGAAGTGTGAGTCTGAAAGAGAGAAGATAAAAAGCTATAAACTGAGAGCAATCTTGCTGTTGTGCTGGAGCTGTTCTTCCAGTTGCACAGCAGCCGGTTGAAACTTCTGAAAATGCAACATTGTTCCTCCTGAAGATCTGATCTTTGTGCTTCCAGTTTTTCTTTTTATTTGGAAGTTGAATCTGTCTTTCTTCCCACGTTTGGTTTAGTAGTTTATGTGGGATTTTTGGTTCTCCAAGATACTATATCTTGTGAGAATTTTTGTTAGTTATTAGTGGTAAAACATTATTGGTTTTAATAAAATTTGTGTGGCCTTGAGGCTAGATCTACAAGTACTAAACTTGTAGATTGTTTGTCGTTGAAACCTGTTTACAAATTTGTGTTTGAAAGCTGTGTTTTTACAAATCTTCCGCTGCTACTGTTTTGTTAGTATTTGTTGTTCTCATTGTGTCTGCCATTGTTGCAACAATCACTGCAACATTGGTATACACATTGACATTTATTGAGAATCTGTGTAATCACGGTCTTTCAATTGGTATCAGAGCCTTCTCTTGATATCACTAAGAGTCGATTATGTTTAAAGTCGTGATGGATTCTCAGTATGAGAACGTGGTTCGTCCTCCTACTCTTACAAATGCAAATTATTCTATTTGGAAAGTCAAGATGCGCATCTTCATCAAATCCATTGATGAAAGAGCGTGGCTTGCTGTTTTAAATGGTTGGAGTCCTCCCAAAACTATAGATTCGGATGGTGATGTCAAGATCACCAAAGAATCTGAGTGGACCAATGATGATAGGAATACTGCTTCTTTTAACTCAAAAGCCTTGTCTGCTATTTATAAAGCCTTAGATGCTAATACTTTTAGGGTAATAGCAAATTATGAATCTGCTAAAGATGTGTGGGAGGCCCTTCAGACCTTATGTGAAGGACCGCGTTGTTCGTGCTTCTAAGTTAAGAATGCTCACCACTCAATTTGAAAACACTAGGATGCATGAGTCTGAGGATATAATGACATATTATGGAAGATTTCTTGACTTATCAAATTCTGCTCTTGCTTTAGGAGATCCTATTACTAATGAGCGTCTTGTCAGTAAGATGATGAGAACTTTGCCTGAAAGGTTCAATGTCAAGATATGTGCAATTGAAGAAGCACATGATATTGACAAGATGAGTTTGGAAAGAGGCCGAATTCTTCAAAACTTTGAACTGAACCTAAACGATCAAATAAAACATAAAGGCAAAGGAATTTCATCATCTTCTACACCCATTGTGAAAAATATTGCTATGCCTGCTCCGATTGATCTCTCAGGTGATTTGCTTGAAATTCAAAAGGATATTGATGAGTCTGATTTTGGAGAAGAATCTATTGCTCTATTGACTACAAAATTCAAAAAAAAATTGAAAAATAAGAGTCAAAATAGAACTCCATCATCAAGTTCGAAAAACAATTTCAAACCTGATTCTGGAAAATTTGTTCCCAAAGAAAATTCTTTCCAAACTCCAGAAAAACCCTTCACAAATCCATTTGCATCAAAATCATCCTACAATGGTAAGAACATTGATTCTGTACAATGTAGAGAATGTCAAGATTATGGCCACTATGCTAACCAATGTGCAAACATTTTAAGAAAAAAAGGCTTTAATTTCTCAGCAACCTTGAGTGATAGTGATGGAGAAAATCCAGGTGATCTTATCACTCTGAATGTTGTTTATGATTCTGATTCTGAAATTGCAGATGCTTCAGCAATTGTGTCACCCAATGCAGCAACATCAGGAGCAACATTGGGAGATACATTGAGCAGAAACAGGAACGAATTCTTCTGTTTTAATTCCACAATTGCGTAAGATGATGGTGACACGTAATCGACTTGGAAGGGTACAAGGAGTTGTATAAGGATTGGGAGAAGAGAGCTCACCAAGTTACATTACTTGGCAAGGCAAATGAGCTGTTAAAAAAGGCAAATGAAGATCAAAAAGAATGCATAGTAAGGCTGGAGAGTGTACTAAGCAGAAAGGATGTGGAAATTGAGCAGTTGAAGGAGCAGCTTACTCAAGCAAAAGAGTCCATGACCAAGTGGAATTCTAGCAAACAAAAGGTTGATGATCTGCTGAATTCCGGTAATACATCCAGGTCAGGTATTGGTTTTGTCCCTAAGGTATTTGTGAAAGAAGGAGAAGGGACATCTCGGAACCAAGCATCGATGAAAGTTTTCTCGAACTTTCTCGTGAAAAACCGAGAGTAAAGGAAAAATTATGTTTGTCACTTCGCCATAAGCTCGGTCACATACAACCTTTTTTGTTTCTGAAAAGGCTATGTATGAGAATGAAATAAGGCAAGATTTCTTTGGAAAAGCTCATAGCGAGCGCCTATAAAGAACATTGGCGCATACATTGGAAGCCTCATTCTAAGATAAATCAGAAATTTTTTCAAAACCACCAACCCAAAATTGTTAAACAAATGTGGGTTCCCAAAACTTGTGATGATAAGTGTAGAGTCAAATATTGTGAGCCTTTTGATATATGTCCTGGTGCTACAATGTCACATGATGAAATGTGCAGTGTTACCTTCACTTCATTAAAATCTCATGTTCTTTGGATCTTGGTATTTTGACAAAGTGGTTGTTCTAGACATATGACAGTTCAGTGAGAATTTGAAAGAATATGTGAGTATCAATGGTGGATCGCTGACATATGGTGGTGGTGCCAAAGGGAAAATTGTTGGCAAAGGAACATTGAGCGTTGACGGCCTTCCAAATCTCACAAATGTTTACCATGTGGAAGGACTTAAGACAAACCTGATCAGTATAAGTCAGTTGTGTGATGATGATCTGTAGGTAAGGTTTGACAAAAATTCTTGTGAAGTCCTTGATCATAATAACAAATGTCCTCTCGATGTATAAGATCGTCGATAAGCATACTTGTTCAACAATACCCATTCTTGTCAAAAAGCAAGTCTTGATGTAATGCATCTTTGGCATCGAAACTTGGTCACATGAGTTTCGTAAGCTCGACGAGCTTGTGAGACATGATGCTGTTAAAGGATTGCCAAATTTGGAAAGGAATTATTCAAATGTATGTGGTTCTTGCCAAAAAGGAAAACAAACCAAGGCTTCACATCTTCCCATAACACAATGCACCACATCTAGATGCCTAGAGATGATACACACTGACCTTATGGCTCCCATTGAGGTAGAGAGTCTTGGTAGAAAAAAATATACCTTTGTTTGTGTGGATGACTTCTCTAGATACACTTGGGTGATATTTTTAAGAGAGAAGTCTGAAACTTTTGAGGCTTTCAAAATTTGGTACACCCGTGTAATGAACTTGTATGATCTAAAACTCATTAGAATCAGATCAGATCATGGCACGGAATATGAAAACACGTCCTTTTCTAATTATTGTGCCTCCAATGGTATTTCTCACGAATTCTCTGCTCCCAAAACTCCACAACAAAATGGAGTGGCGGAAAGAAAGAACAGGACATTACAAGAGATGGCTAGGGTGATGTTAAACTCAAAAAATTTGGCTAAAAGATTTTGGGTTGAAGCATTAAATACTGCTTGTCACATTGGAAATAGAGTCTTTTTAAGACCAGGTAGCACAATGACCCCTTACGAAATTTTTCTTGGTAAAAACCAACCTTGAAGTACTTTCATGTGTTTGGGTGTGCGTATGCTATCTTCTCAATGATAGAGACCAACTTTCCAAATTTGACTCTAAGAGTGATAAGTGTGTTTTCATGGGATATTCCACAAATAGTCGTGCTTATAGAGTTTTTAATCTACGAACTAAGACTATTATGGAATCCATGAACATTGTTTTTGATGATCTAACCGATCTTGGTCACAAAACTTCTGAAGAAGATGTTTTAGGGATTTTAGATTTTGGAGATTTTGACCCAGAAACAGAAGCTGAATCTAGCAATCGAGAAAGCAGGCAGACAGATACAGCAGATTCTGGTGGTTCAGGTGAAGAAATTCAGGATGTGTCACCCAATGTGCTTCCGAATGCAGCAACATCGGAAGACACATTGAACAAAGAACTGGCAGAAGATGAAGCTGCTGGAACTGATTCAAATCAGGAAAATAGTCCGTCAGTCGTGAGCAGAAATTGACATTCCAAGCAAGATCCGAAGAACCATCCTCTCACTCAAATTATAGGTAATGTACAGGATGGTGTGTCAACAAGGAAGAAAGGTAAAGTGGATTACAAGAAACTTGCATGCATGTCCACACTTGAATTTGATGAAATACATGCTTCATGTTTTGTCTCCACTGTTGAACCTAAAAATGTGCAAGAGGCACTCAAAGATGAAAGCTGGATAAATGCCATGCAAAAGGAACTAGATCAATTCACAAAAAATGATGTTTGGTATCTAGTTCCCAGACCCACTTCAATAAATGTTATTGGAACTAAATGGATTTTCAAAAACAAAACAAATGAAGTGGGAGAAATAATAAGAAATAAAGCTAGATTTGTAGCTCAAGGGTATACTGTGAGTTGAGGGGTGGATTTTGATGAAACCTTTGCGCTGTGAGCTCGCGTGAGTCTATTAAATGCTTCTTGCGATTGCATGTTTTCTTGATATAACTCTTTAACAAATGGATGTGAAGAGTGCATTCTTAATTGGAATTCTTGAAGAAGAAGTTTTCGTTGAACAGCCAAAAGGGTTTGAGGACCCCCATAAACCTAATCATGTGTTTAAATTGAAAAAGGCTTTGTATGGCCTCAAACAAGCTCCTAGAGCTTGGTATGGTAGGCTTACAGATCACCTTTTACAAAGTGGGTTTAGAAGGGGAGAGGTGGATAAAACACTGTTTATTCAAAAACAAGATAAACATATTTGTACATTATTGGTTTTAATAAAATTTGTGTGGCCTTGAGGCTAGATCTACAAGTACTAAACTTGTAGATTGTTTGTCGTTGAAACCTGTTTACAAATTTGTGTTTGAAAGCTATGTTTTTACAAATCTTCCGCTGCTACTGTTTTGTTAGTATTTGTTGTTCTCATTGTGTCTGCCATTGTTGCAACAATCACTGCAACATTGGTATACACATTGACATTTATTGAGAATCTGTGTAATCACGGTCTTTCACAAATCAATTATAGTTTTGTACATAATTAATCAAAGAAATCGTTTACCCGTTTCGTTGCGTAACAATAGTGATTTTCGAATCCTAAGTGTGTCACTGGAGCTGTTGAAAAGAATGATGACATTTGGAGAATAATATTTCGAAAGTGTATGATCTTTTGCGGTTAAAAAATTAAACGATGAAGTTTTGAAATTAAAAACTTTGTAAAAGAGTCAGAATTTTATCCAAAATAAAAAAGTATAGTAGGCTTGTCATTAAATGGTGGTTAACTACAATCTTCTGCCAAGTGTGATGAAGCATAATGAGACTTAATTTTGAGTCGTACCTTTATAATACGACTAAAGTGTGTTCATATGTTGTATGACCCAAAGCATAATAAACATCCTTTTTAGTGAGACATATAATTACAACTTAAATGTGGAAAATAGGAATATAAATAGGATACCTTATAGTACTACATTTACAACTTACAAAATTAGGTTGTTATTACGTATAATTTAAATCGCAAGTAAAAAAAACATGTTTTAAGAAAGAAAAAATAAATGGCTCAACATATTTAGCAATTCTACTTTCACTAATTATTCATTAATTATTTTTGTTGATTTAATCATTAATTGTACTTTGACTTTATAATCAGATTAATTACTCAAATCCTCTTTGCTACCTTTACTTTTCATTCTCTTGAACCAAAGGCTAAGAATTCAAAGAGATTTGGGGGAAACCAATAGCTTTAATGACTACAAAGTCAATAAGAGCATCCACAATGGTGGATCTCTAAACTACTCTTCAAATACATCGTTTTTTGTTCCAATTACACTTTTTCAACACTCCAAAAAAGAATCCACTCCAACAATTACTCTCTATATTTCTCTAAAAACTTAAAATTTCTCAAATATCAACTAACAAACCTAATTACAAATATATTTTTCATCATTTTTATTTCTATTTTTCCACCACAATTTGATGAAATGTTTTATATTTTAAATTCATAAAATGTACTCCTTCCGTCCCGGACAAAGATTCCTCGTTTGAAAATCAAATTTTTTAAGAAAATGACACTTTTAATAGTTCATTAGTAATAAAATGACTATGTTATGCCTTAATTTTGAAAGTAAACTATTTCAGTGAAACATCCAAAAGTGAAATAGTGGACTCTTTGCCCGGAATGAAGGAAGTAAATAAAATATGTATCTTTCTAGATCTATATTATTGATAAATAAAAATTTATGATGATGTAGTAACAAAAAGAATTCTTTTTTGGGATGTTTCAATTGCTTGCAACGAAAAAAAAGAGCATCAAGAAAAAAAAGTGATATATTCATTATGTTTTGGGTAAAGAGTTCACTATTCAATTTTGAAATGTTTTAGTTAAAAAGTTCACTTTAAAAAATGAAGGCATACAAATATCATTTTATTACTAATAGATTACTAAAATGTCATTTTATTTAAAAAAAAAATTAACTTTCAAACGGGAACTCTTTGCTCAGAATGAATGATGTAATTAATTTTTAATAAAATAAATTTTAACATGATGAAATATTAATTGGAAAATACTAGTAACCTTGTTTGTTTTTGGAGAGAGATAAATGTTACTATTCAAGGTAAACAACTCTTCAAATTAGAAGAGTTATTTAGTTGATTTTAGAGATGGAGAGTGGGTTTGGACTCCCATTGTAGATTTAATTGGAGCTAAAAATCTCTAAAATGACTTTTAGAGAGTTTGTAATTGGTATTGTTGTGGTTGCTCTAAGGGAGACCTTCATCTTTGATCTTTGATGGGTGGCTATGGCTTGGCGGAAACACCTATTTTCTATTTAACTCAAATAATAATGATAATTTGATATAAAACAAAAAAAATTATAGTATCAAGTTCGGTCAAGCTCTGGCAATTGGGTGGGTTGAGTTGGGTTTGGGTTGAGTTGGAATGGGTAATGAGTTGAAACAAGTCGAAACTCATTAGAACCCAAATGTTGAAATGAGTTGGGTTGGAATGAGTCGGGTTGAAACGGGTAACGGGTCGACCCGTCTTAACCCAAAAAATTTCCCCAAAAAACGTAAATTTATAACATAAAAAGTCATGGGTCGAAATGAGTCATGGATCCAACCCGATTTAACTCGACCCAATACAACCCGCTAATATTATTGGGTTGAAACGGGCTATCCACTTCAACCAAAAAATATTAATGGGTTGGGTTGGGTGGGTTAATGGGTAATGGGTTACAATTGTCAGACCTAGAGAAGATATTAGGAAAATATCAAAAAGTTTCGCTAAAAAAATTATATTCAAAATTTCCAAAATTATTTTTCATCTAAAAAGTTATAAATTTAAATTATCAACTAATCACTCCCATTTAGATGATTTTATTTTTTCCTTACAATGATGATGGTTATGATAAGAGTTATTAGTATAATGACAATAAAAATAATAATAATAACATACGAACCATATTATTATATTTTATTTCATAACATAATTAGCAGCTACGGTAAATTTTTTTAGAGTTTTTGTATTAGAATTTTAATTTTGACTTTTTAAATTGAAGATTTATTGTTAGACCTTTTAGATTATGATTTTTTAATGGGACTTTTTTTAATTCCCCCAAAAGTATTTCCAATTTCACAGCCCCGTTGGGATACTCAAGCGGAGAAAATAATCTAATGACAATGAAATGATTGAAATCTAATGAAAGTCATAAGCTACCCAAAAATCTTATTGGAAAAATTGGTAAGTTAACTTTTCAAAATTTTCAACTGGTTTACATTTTTATAATTTTTTATAATCAAAAAAATACATTTCACACATCGTGATATTCATCGCGATGAATAAAAATGTTTTATTTTGTGCATCATTATGCATGATTTTATACATTACAATGCATTTTTTTTTCTAATTACAAAAAATGAAAAATTGCGCCGGTCAACTTTTCAAAGTTTCTAATCGCTTCAGTACCCTTTTTTTCAACCGGAAAAAGACAATTTTGGACACGAAAAGACAGCGATACCCTTAATGAGCATGAGACGCGCTACATAAATGAATCGCGGTGCATTGACTATTGAACATCGATTTATCAATTTTATTGCATTAATTTTTGCACCACGATTCAATAGTTTAATTGTCTAGTCCTATTGCACCGCGATTCATCAATTTTATTAAATTAATTTTTGTACCGCGGTTTAATAGTTGAATTATCTATTCTAATTGCACCGCGGTACCAACTTTCATGTACTGCGATAAATTAATTTTTGAACCGCGATACATATACATAATCCAAGTTGCATCGCGGTATCAACTTTTATGTACCGCGATGAATTAATTTTTGAACTGCGATACATAAAATATTATTAATCCCTTTTTGCACTGCGATACAAAATGATTATGAACCAGACCATATTCTCCACCTCCTTCTTCCACCTCCCCCGTCGTAAGTCTTCTTCTTCCCCCTGCTCATCTGTCTTCTTCCTATTGAAAAATTATTCAACCAAGCACATATCCATTACAGTTTCGTTCATAATCAATCAAAGAAATCGTTTACCTTTCAGGGACATTGCCTCCCCCCATGACTTGACCGAGCAGGTCGATTCCCGTTTCGTTGCGCAAAAATGGTGATTTTTGAATCTAAAGCGTGTTGTCGGAGCTGTTAAAGAAGACGATGATATTTTCAGAACAATATATATCCGGCTGAATTTCTCTCAATCTAACCCTTACGGCCTTAGTAGCCTTACCCACCGAGGGATTAGTCTTGGATCTTTGAGGTGGGAGACATCTTTAGTGCACAAATTTGAGTGTTCATTGAGTGGCTCTATCATTACTCTTTTGGGAAACCAAAAGACTATGAAGTCTGCACATCCGTCACCAATCCAAGTCTTCATGGGCTGGGCCCTAACCTAGCAAGATACTTTTCAAGTCCAATATTACAAGCTCTCACATGTCGTAAAGTTGCAGAAGGTTCGTTTCTTATGGGGCCCAATACAGGAAAACTGAACTGATGAAAGCGATATTTTAAAATCGTCATGCTATTAACGTTTTAGTAAATGTTAACAAAGACAATTTATACATAGGACAAGAAGCATCTTATATAACTAAAATACAAATAAATAGCCTTTCTTTTCTAGAACCAAAATTAAAAAATGAAAGCAATTTCGTGTTTCCTTTTTCTTTTTTCATATTAATTGAAAGAAAATTTGTTGATTAGTTAAAATCTATAGCTATAGATCTACTTTTAAATTATCTAGTTTTTGAACCAATCTCAATCTTGAGTTCGATCGAGGTCAGGCCGCAACTAAATCTCAAACCTCGATTTAACTAATATCAGAAGATCGTAGTGGAATAATCAGATGTAAATGACTAGTATTTGCTTGAAATCGTTAAATTTTTGTTAAAAATGATTTTGCTACACACACACACACACACACACACACATATATATATATATATATATATATATATATATATATATATATATATATAGTTATCAAAGCACTTCGAACCTTATACCGAGCATATAATTGTTCAACATTTGAAAGGGAATATACAATATTAGATGGTAGAATGAGACGTATGATGCAAGTATAATTGTTCAAGGAGATAAAATTATGTACAATATAATTTCCTAGTCAAAGAATGGGAATGACCAATATCAAATACTACTCTCTGTTTCAGGCAAAAGTTTACATTTGAAAGTAATTTAAAAAAATAATAATTATTTTAATAGTTTATTAGTAATAAAATGATATTTTTATATCTTATTTTTAAAATTAAATATTTTAAGTAAAACATCAAAAAATAAAATAATAAACTATTTAACCGAAAAGAAAAGAGTATTATCTCACGTGTGACATGGATACCCAATCATTTGGGACCACAAAGCCAAATGCATTCTAGTACCTTGCAGAGGGGAAATTACAATAACTAGAAAATCTAAATTATCTCACATCATTCAATATCTTAACTATGATAAATGTTCTTTAAAAAAAATGAGTTTTTTTATTGTGAGAACCCAAACCCTAATTGTGTAACATGTTTTCTATACTTGTTTAATATGTGTATTTAACATGTTAGTAATTAATATACCTAACATGTTTGACTTAGTTGTGCTCCTTGGTTGAGTCACAATTGTCGTATGAGACTTCTATGCCTTTTGTCCTTTTGTTTTTGTCTACCTTGATCTGTGCTTTGATCTTTATAGACTTAGATGAGTTTATATGAGTCTTTTTTATCATTTCAATATGTATCTTAATACATGTTTTATTGCTTCTTTGAGTTGCCTTTGCCCTATGTGTGCTACACCTTCAATTCTGGACCCGATTTGCCTTGTTTCTGACCTGAAACCTTGTTCTGACCTGACAACCGAACTTCTTGAGAGAAGTTCGGCCATGCCAACTGAACACTCTTAGAAGTGTTCGGCCCAGTCAACCGAACACCTTCATAAACGTTCGGTCCAGCCAATCGAACAATTTTCTTTCAGCATGTCGGGATTTTCTGCAATTTCTGGTTGATTACCCTTGTACCCTTACTAAACCCTAACCATTAGCGATTTTAATCAATTGTATTAGACCCTTATTAGTCAAACCTAAGTCTAATTAAGCTTCTTAACCTTATTTCCCTCACTCTCCATGTGACATGTGTACTCCACTCACCCTAATCTTTGATTACCCTACTTGAGTTTGTGACAGCCCTTTACTTCCATTCATTTCCTCCCTTTTTTCTTTCCTTGTTCTTGAGAGAGTTGTACGTGAGAGTCTTGGTGAGATAGTGTGAGAGGGTTTGGCCTCCAAGAGATTTCAAGACCCGTTTTCGATTTCGAGACAACCGTTTCGAAGCCACCGACGAGGAGATCGATTATCTCCGATAAGTTTCCTTTACTTTCATCTTTTGCTTGGCTTGAGGTAAGCTATTGATTCCCCTTAGGGTTTTGTATGCTAGATATAACATGCTATCCCCTCCTTCCATGTCTAATTCATGTTCTACTTGACTTCTACCATGTTTATAACATGCTTTAGAATGTTATAAAATCTGGGAATTATTGGGTATGAACTCAATTGACTTGTTTTGATACTAAGTCTAAAATTAAATATGTTCTATGCTATATTTGAAATAACTATTGTTCTTGGTATAATAGGCTTTCGACAATTATTTGGAAATCATGATTCTAGGGTTCCATAATTTGGGAACTTATGATAATTCTTAGCTATGGTTATTATATGGATTAATGACCTAGTCTAACCGATTCGATAACTTAGCAAAGAGTTTGGAATACAATTAATGTTTTAACTCTATTTGGTTTGATTTATAGAAATGACTCAACGGAGTCGATATTAGCGAGCCATTGAACAATACCGGCTCAATGATCAATCCCTACGACGTTCTTAAATGTGTTTCACTAGAATACTAGTTCTAGACTCTTGAATTGGATTGACCATCATGCTTGGTTTTAAATATCATATAATAGAATGCCTATTTGACATGTTAAGTTCGCTCTTGTCGAGCCCAACCCTACTTGGATTGTTGATGAGAATATCTACTTGCATGAACGAGATCACTCTTGTCGAGCTCGTTCTCTAATTGAGATTTTGTTGAGTAAACAACTACTTGGCCTTTGTATGAGTCCAACTGGCATACTTGTTCTTCTTCACACACACTTCCACTGTGGCCGCAGTGGGAAAGTAGCCTCTTTGTTGTAACCAATAGAGCGCATTGGTGTGTCTATCCCGAGCATCTCCTCGGAAGGTCAATGTATTCACAACCATCTGACACCTCACATTCTCGATAACGCTTGTATGCAGGAACTACGTAGCGACACCGGTTCTCCATATATCCTTATCCTATGTGGTTTACTTTTGAGCACTTATGTAAAAACAACGTGCATCTTGGATATATGATCTCTATGCTTATGTGATGATATCTTGCCTTGTATGTTGCATATTGCCATGACATGCATGATTGATAGCTTACAAGTCTTTATGACTTACCCATTTCCCTTTACTGTTTTAGATCCTAGCAAAGCAGGTCCTTCTCGTTGAGGCTTGTGGTGTTCGAGCTTCCTTTGTTTCTCTTTTGGTCCGGCGTTGCGGTTGAAGAGGTGGTTATAGATGTCCTCTTCTATTCTTTTAACTTTGGCAAGGACGATGGGTTTTTAAAGCAAGTCATTTAGACTATACTTGGGAATGTGTTTAGAACCTATACTTATGTTATATTGTCAGCTACTTGTAGTTTTAAAACCGGTAGTTCTCTAACTCTATTTTGATGTCGGCTTTTGTGTAAGCCAAGCTTTGTATATCTTCTAATTAATCCTCTACGTATAGTCTTCCGCTGAGCATTCTCATTAACTCTTATTTACTTTCTTGTTCTATTAACTGCTTAGCTTGGGTTCCGACTTGTAGTATCGCCGAAGACTTGGTTTAATTGCTTAACTGTTTAATCAGGTGAAAAGAATTTTTAAATACCAACCTTTAGTGTCGTGTTGTGTTATGCCTGAAATGTTGCGTTACGTCATTTTTAAATAATTTAGTCCTTGCATGTTTCTAGTCCCCATATTTGGACGGTTCGACTCGCAATTCCATCTCGGGTCCGGATCAGGTCGTCACATTTATTCTTCTAATAAAGTGTTTTAAAACTTATCTTTGTTTTTTTTTCCTCCTAAGACCAGGTGCAACGGTGTATTTTATGGGATCAAGATGAGTTTTTGGCAAACAACGGAGGATCATGGTGCAATCAAAGGGAAATCAAACATGATTTCCACGGCTTCCGTCTCTTTGGCTGAGACCGCGCAATTTGGGGAATTTCTAGCCCATTTGCCTTTTTCCTTCCTGCCAATTCTATTTCTATCTCCAAATGTAGGTCCCTTTAATAATTTTTTTTTTTTCTTTGATTTTTTGTCTTTTTGCAATTCATAAACAAAGTATTTTTAAGAAATACACATTTTTATCTATAAATAGAGATTTGGTTTGATTCATTTGGTCACCAAATGAATTTTTTCAAAATTTGAAGTTATTGAAGATAAATATAGTGAGGCATGATAGATTATTGGGATTTGCACTGAACTGTTATATGTATTTTTTTGTTTGGTTAGCTTAAAAGTAACAAATAAATTTTTATATTTATTTTTAATGAGTTTGGTATTATATAAGGATCTAATTAGATCCATTGTTGTACATGCCCTAAGGACTAAGGGGACCATTTGCTATGTTAAAAGGTCGTTGTAGATACCTCGACCTCCACCCTTTTCTATAGACGTGAAATGAGGTTCTAACAATGGCCTTTAAAGATATCTATAATATGAAGTACTAAAAATGCTTAAAAGTTAATTTTTTTTAATTCTATAAAAAAAGTAGATTTGAAAAAAGCACTCTTTTTTAGATTAAAAAAGTATTTATATTATAATACTCCACATTAACTTATATAAAGTAAATAGACTAAAAAAATTCACACATGCACACTTCACACGTGTGAAAGCGATAATCCAAGGATTTTGAAAATAGAAAAAAAATAAAAAAATTCACACACGTGCTACAGCATAAACTCCACTCGTGCGTTTGGATTTCTGTTTGTATATTTGTTTTTCTTTTGCCGGCTTAAAAAATTAACCTAGGACACTAATCATTTGAATGTTCAAACCTGATGTGTCGAGCTTAAAAGAAATTGTTCAAACTTGATCTTAATTAGGACAAAGAATACATTATTCTATTTTGAAATATTTCACTTAAAGAGTTTATTTTCAAAAATTAAATAATAAAAGTGTTATTTTATTACTAATGAATTACTAAAAATGATATTTTCTTAAAAAATTTGACTTTCAAATAAGAATTTTTTGTTCAAAACGGAGGAAGTAGTTCTCAAACGAGCAAACTTAATTTGATTATCTTGCGAACTTAATTTCAAATGAATGTAAATACAAACGAAGCTCAAGCAATTTGGTTAGTTATGCAGCCTAAAGCCATTTGTATTAAGAGTAACTAGTACTTTTACTCGTACCGATGGTATGGTATTAGTTTAAATTTATCAATAAATAAAGTAGATACTATGGAAATGAGCTGTAATTAAGCATCAAAAAGCATTCTCTCTCTCTCTCTCTCTCATACACACCAACTTAACACCTATTAATTAAAATAAACTTAAAAATGAAAATCTCCGCAAACAAAAACCACAAAATAAATTAAATAAGATAGAGTGAATTAACAAAATACTATTTTGAAATCGAAATCACAAAGATTTCAGACCAATAAGGGAAACTAAACACAACTTTTAAGAAAATAAAGAAATTAAAATACAAATATTCAAAATTACAAAAATTGATTACAAAACTTAGAAACAAATTTTTTCGGACAAAAATTAAACTAATTCAGTTAATTATGATAACAATAAAAAAATTAAAATACAAATATTTAAAATTACAAAAAATAATTACAAATCTTACGAACAATTTTTTTATAAAAAATAAAATAAATCTAAGCCAATCATAAATTAAATTGAGATTCAGTTGATTACGATAGCAATCAATTAAGAAACTACAACTAAATATTTGTAAAATCGTAAATGTCATTTCATTATTAATGAACTACTAAAAATATTATTTTCTTAAAAAAATTGACTTTCAAATGGGGCATCTTTGCATGGAATGGAGGGATTAATTAATAATTTGTATACGAAATTGCAGGCCGGAAAAAACTAACCGGACAAAAATTAAATTGATTAAGTTAATTACGATAACAGTTAAAAAAAGAAAAAAAATATTTCAAATTACAAAACTTATGATTTTTTTAAAAAAAATTATTTGTATACAAAATTACGAGTTGGAACAAAATTAAATTGATTAAGTTAATTACGATAACAATTAAAAATTAAAAAAAAATACAAATACAAATTTTCGCAACTGTAAAACCGTAAAATATTAACTATAAAACAATAATATCTCAGTAAAAGAGTAACTAATTTCCACAACTGTAAAATAATAATTGTAAACCATAATATCTCAATAATTTTCCGCAGTAAAAGAGTGAATAGGCAGAGAGTATGAGAAAGAAAGAGATAGAGAAAGAGTGAGAGGTAAAAGGATTGTGGAGATAAAATAGGGATGAAAAAAACGATATAGGTTGTGAAATTAAATCCTAACCAGTAATTGTGTTTGGTAAAAATCAATCATGGTCGTAATTAGCTTTTTGTAACCGACTGAGCTCTTTTATATTATAGATGATGGTCTTACAACTAGTGTTACAACTTGCCTTGAGAAATACATAATTGACTTTTCAACTTTGTCTTTTAGTATGTAAGTTGTAACACTAGTGGTAAAAATATCATTACTCTTGTATTAATATTGGAGCTTAATGTCACATCACGCATCAATTTAAGGGATAATGTTTGGGCCACTCTCATTATACATCAAAATATGAGTATTCTGTGACGTGGACATACTCTCATTGACTGAAATATTGGGACCCACGAAATATCCAACCATGAGAAGCATCGCGTACGGATGGACCAAAGTTGGGATAAAAACTCTAAGCACGTGACTTAATATTAAGGTGCATTGATCACTATTTTTATTATAGGAAATGGTCAACTCTGATTAGTTTGACCTAGACAGAGAAAGAAGAGCTACCAAATAATGTAATATCAAGGAGGGATGCCTACGCCTCCCCCCAAACCCCAACTACTTTGCCTTATCACATTTGTTACAAGTACAAGGCCATAGTTGTTGAAATGTGGTGATCAAGGCCAAAACTCAGCCTTTTTCACCTTGGATATGCTCTCCAGAACACCCACCGGCGAGACGTGTCCCCTCACCGTTACCCTCTTGCTCTCCAGATCGATGCTAAATGATGTCACCCCTGTTCCATTTTCAACAGACTACATTGTTTCAAGTTGGCAACAACTACAAAGTAATAGATGCACAAGTCCGAAAATCATTCATACCTTCCATTTTTGATAGATGCTTCTTCACTTTGCCTGCGCAGCCTTGACAGTGAAGAGAAACTCTCATCACCACCACCTGCAACCTCCCATTCACATACATAAGGAAACTAACAAGAAAAAAAAATAAGATTTTGCTAAAATCAGAAGAGAAATTTCAAATATATGGAAAACATGAATACAATTATTCCACTTGACCCAAAATGATCTAATTAAAGGGCTATTTTTCCAATTCATAACAATTTTTTGAAATCCAAGTACTATAATGGAGTGCATTGTACTAGAGGTAATCAAGATGAAGTTAAGCCGATTCATAAGTAATATATACATTGGGCAAACGATAAATCTGCAAAGCAATGTATAGACATTAATCTAAGGAACACGTAGATGAAACCGAATCAATGCACCAGTTGAGTCATAGTTGTAACTTGTATCAGCTAAGGCTAACTGGTCAATGTTAATTGAAGAACTGACCTGGAAGACTTGGTTAGATGAAGCTAGGGAAGGAGCTAGTTGTTGGGACATGGGCTTTGGCTGCAACTTCCTTATATGATCTTCTTGATCACTTCTAACAGATGATCTCTTAGTGTTTGTTGAAGAGAAACGACGCAGTTCAACAAGACGAGCATACTTGGGATCGTTGAGCAACCTTGCATGTTCAACCAGTGTTCGGTCAGGCATAGTTCGAGGAAGGATGACAGATCGGGGATCACCGGTACTCATGCACACTGCTGTAGCTGCTGGTGACTGGCAAATGAATCCCCTCATCTTCTTTGCGCCCTTCATGTTTTTTTTCATGTTCATAATGCTTAGCTAATATCTTTATGTGTGCTATGGTTAGTGGTTACACACACAGAGACACACAGTGAGAAACTGAAGTCACTGAATTTAGTTCAGTGAGGGGAGTTATATATTATGGGAGGAAACAGAATTGAAGTGCTATCTTTATGACTGAGCTAACAGATAACATAGGGTTTGGGTCAGCCCTCAGCAGTGAGTGGTATCTACCAATTGTCATTTTCTATACTTTCTTTAACAACTTTTTCGAAATTCAAAATCATTTTTTGGGTTGAATGCTAAATAAGGTATTCTATTAGGGCAGAGGAGGTTATCTTGCACCATGGCTCATTAGTCATACTGCAGTTTCAACGGCCCACGTTCTTGCTTATTGCGCGTCACCTAAAAGTTGATTGCTAATTCTGGTATCTAGACATATTTTGCGCGTACAATATTTAATGGCTCACATAAAAAGTGACCGCTAAATACTTTTACGAGAGTTTTAAGGGGAATCGGAATCAGATTAATAGTCGTTATGAAGATTCAAAAGTTCTTGTAGCACCAACTAATTAATGGGAGGTGGACAGGTATGAGGATGTTGGGGTTGTAGTGTTGATGCAGAACTGCAGAAGGGAGGAGGCAGAGCCAAAAATAGGTAAAGAAGTAAAGATAAGGTTGTTATAAGTTGGAGTCATGTCAGTGTGACTAATGAGTTTACAACTTAAATCAGTTTCTGACTGTCTACTCTGCTCTGCAACTGATTCCTCAGACACATCAGAGTTTAATTTGGACAAAAAAATTACTCCACAAAAGTGGAATCTTAAAAGATGAAGAAGATTCATAGACAAAAATCATTAAAAAAAGTTATTTCAATTTTTTTTTAAAAGGTATTATATACTATGATATGGAGGACTAATTAACCCATAGTTCCGGTGTCGGTGTCGGTTGCTGATACGTATTCTGTTGGGCTTGTAAAACTCGATTTATCCTTCAACTGGATAGGTGAGAATCAACTTGGTGAGCACTGCCATGTGAATATCTTCTTACCCCTTCCAAATTCCCTGTCATTCTATCTGAGTTTTTTTGTTTTCTATGAGGGGACCAGACCAGACCACCATAGCTATCTTTACTACTTTTAACCCAAAGCCATCTCAGCTTCCTCTCCATTATTATAGCACATGATCCACTACTGACACTAGTGACCAACCACATGTACATTTCTTGAGGAGTTGTGTAAGAAAATCATTCCCTTTTACTGATTTTTGAGACAAATGAAGATACCATTACCAAACCATAACTAAATTTCCAACTACACTTTGTGATTGAGCATATTGACAGCTCTTTCCAGAGGTTGAAAGAGTCATAGCCTCAATATTCTCTGGTTACCAAGAAAAACTACTGGTAAATCCACAAAGTGATCTTCGTTTCCCTCCAAATTAAAGATTTTCCAACTGCGTTTGGATGTATAAAGGAATTCGAACGTAAAAATTAAATAATTACCAACTGTGAGAATCAAAGTGAGATGGGAGTTCAAGGAGAGGAGACTTTTCTTTGCGTGGGGGGAATTACCAGTGGGGCAAACATCTTTAACTATGAAAGGAATGTGTCAAACATCACCCATAACTGATCATATGATGAAGAAGGGTTCAACTGGGAAAAGATAAGAAACAAATTCATTTAAAGCCTATCAATTTGGGCACCTTTTGGTAGGGCAGAACAAAGGACAAGTTTGGTATTGGTCTTTAAACAGAATGTCTCAAACATGAAAGATTGATTTGTAGAGTTAAACAATAGTGATACTATTAATAATTTGTATCATAAAAGACAAACCCACCGCTTTGTCATTGGAGGGAGAAGAATCAATTTGTTTGCTTGGAGGCTTTACAAGTTTGACTAATATAGAATAAACCAATGAATTGAAAATTACAGAGCCAAAGAGGAATTGATGAGGGATGGCGCACAATATTTTAGGGGCTGAAAATTATTATCTCTCTTTTATTAAAAATTCTCAATAACACACATATTTATAATACATAAACAAATCATTTATCTAATTGGACTAGGATTAGGCTAAAAACTAATACATAAATAAATTATTTATCTAATTAGACTTGGTTTAGGATCTAACATTGTCTCCCTTAAACCAAGTCGTCAAACTTGATCATGCTCAACATAGTCTTCAACTTCCAAAATAGTTCGATCTTCAATGGCTTCGTAAAAATATCTGCAACTTGATCTTCAGTCGGACAATATTCAACCACGATCTCTTTATCACGAACCAAATCACGAATGAAGTGAAACTTGATGTCGATATGCTTGCTTCGACCATGAAAAACTGGATTTTTCGATAATGCAATCGCCGACTTGTTATCACATAAAATCTTCGTTGGACCATCTTGATTAAATTGTAAAACATTAAGCAATCTACGCGACCACACCGCTTGAGTAGCACTACCCATTGCTGCCATGTATTCTGCTTCAGCGGTAGAGAGAGCGACAACTTGTTGTTTCTTTGAAGACCACGAAAACACGCCCGAACCAAAATAAAATACATAACCCGAAGTACTTTTAATATTCACATTATCACCAGCCCAACCGCTATCTATATAACCAACTAATTTCTCATCACTAGAACTCAAATAAAAAATGTCATCACTACACGTACCTCGAATATAGCGTAAAATTCGTTTTGCAGCTTGCAAATGAGATTGACGTGGAGATTCCATAAACATGTTAATCAATCCAACACCATAAACAATATATGGCCTTATTGAAGTTAAATATCTCAAACTCCCAACCAATCTTCTAAAATAAGTAGGATCAACGAAACCACCATTACCATCACTCACTAACTTCAACTTCGCCTCAAGTGGAGTCAAAATTGGTTTAGTCTTATCCATCTTAAACTTCTTCAAAATATCACTAGCATACTTTTTCTGTGAAATAAAAATTCCACCATCTACTTAGCAACTTCAATTCCAAGAAAGTAAGACATAAGCCCCAAATCCGTCATCTCAAATTGACTTATCATAGCCTCCCTAAATTGTGTCACCAACCTTGAATTATTATCAGTGAAAATCAAATTATCAACGTACAAGCAAACAATAAGAATATCACCATGCAATGATTTGACATATAAAGTATGCTCATACGGACATTGTAAGTGTGGCTGGGCCTGTTTTGGGCAGCACACTTGTGAAGCCCGAACCCAAGCAACCCATAAACCTCTTTTTGTTCGGCCCACCCCATTCCCCTCTCCCTGTTTTGGTGCAGCCGCTGTTGCTGCTTGTGGTCTTTGTGGTATTGGTTTTATTTTCGGGTGTTACTTCCTTTGACCCTGAAAATCCGGCCACGTCCATTCTTTGTTCCAGTCAGCTCGTTGATTGCTCCCTGTCTCTAATTCTTCGCGGCCGATTGCTTTGGCTGAAGCAGTATATATACTCTCGTTCTCTCGCCCCTTGTAGTCACGATAGAAACGGCAGATACACGGCAATAGGGAGGCAAACCTTTTGATCTCTCTCTCTCTCTTGTGTACACTCTCTTCTGATTCTTTTTCTCTGCTACCAAATAGCTGCGAGTGGTGAGGTTATCTGTGAAGGGAGACACCGTGTTCTTGAGGTCCCTAAATTGAGAGTACTGTGAGGGAGTAATCGGGTTCTTGAGGTATTCTGTTGGAAGGCTTGGGTTGGTCTTCACTATGAGAAATCCTTGGATTATTGTCCCTTCGGTTATGAACTCGTTTGGTTGGACTACTATACTTTGTGTATAGGCAGTGGGGATCTGAGCCTAGGCATTATAAGCCCTAGACAGATTCGAGTTAGGCTCCGTTGAGCCGAGGATACTCAAAACACTAATTTATTATTTATATTGCTTTATTATAAATTGCTTGTTGCAGGTGATTCATTGGCAATATAGTTTGATATATTAGTGTGTCTTTCGACTTGGGTACATTGTAAGTTTACTGCCAAAGTCGAAGACGGGTACTTATTCAAAGTCTTATTATAATTTGGTGTAGCTCCGGTGTTCGTTTGATTCAGTAACGTATCCTTAATTTTACTCTACAGTGGTATCAGAGCTTAGGGTGTTTGAATCAAATTTTTATTTTTTGGGGAGCTTCCTTCATTCCAAATTTGGGTTGTGACTTTGGTATTTATTTTTTTGCCAATTAATTATGTTTCTTGTCTGCTCTATTATTTTTGCTTCCGGATTTTTTTTTTGCTCTTTGCTT
Source organism: Codonopsis lanceolata (assembly GCA_013146195.2). NCBI lineage: Eukaryota > Viridiplantae > Streptophyta > Magnoliopsida > Asterales > Campanulaceae > Codonopsis > Codonopsis lanceolata. The sequence continues at coordinate 105,826,093 of CM028381.1, read as the reverse complement.
ATCTTTGTTGCATGCGAAATTAAAATCGGTGATTTTTCTCATAAACGTTAAATTGTAATTTTTTGACTATGTCTACTTACACTTTGGAACCGTTTAATGGAAAATCTGATTTTTCAATTTGGTAACAAAAGATTAAATGAATTTTGATAAAAGAAAAATGTTTTTATGCTATAACTCAAAAATTCAAAAAGGATGCATCTGAAGATGCTATACTTGAAATTGATGAATATGCTTACTCGTCTATTATTTTGAACTTGACTGAATTTGTGATTCATAAGTGTGATAAACAATCGCATGCTAAAAATCTTTGGGATAAACTTGAGGAAATTTACGTTGAGAAGAATTTGCCTAATAAGACATATCTTTTAGAAAAATTCTTCAATTTTAAATTAGACCTCAATAAGGATATCGAAGATAATGTTGATGCTTTTGCCAAGTTAGTTCAAGAAATAAAGCAAACGGGTGATGAGCACATAGATAACTATACTTCTATTGTCCTATTAAATGCTATACCTGAATCTTACTTTGCTGTTAAGTCTGCGATCAAATATGGTAGAGACCAAGTTAAACTTGATACTGTGATTATCGGGTTGAAGAGTAAGGAGTTAGATTTAAAAGTCAATAAAGGGAAGTCTAGTATGAGTAAGGTTAATATGGTTAGGGGTAGATCTCTCCATAGGAACAATGGAAAATCTCATCAAAATCAAAATCAAGGTCAAAATCAAAATTCGGGCAAAAATAAAGGGAGAAGCAAAAGTAGGTCAAGCTCAAAGCAAAGACATAGAACATGTTACAATTGTGGTGAAGTGTGTCATTTTAAAAAGGAGTTCCTTAATCTGAAGAGGAAAAATCAAAATCACGAACTAAACCAAGGTGATTGCAACTTAGCTTCTGGTAGTAATGTGTCCGCTTATGTGTTTATGGTTACTGATTCTTGTGATAATGTTGTGAATTATGTGCATTCTGCTTGTGCTGGTGAATGGCTTATAGATTCTGGTTGCACTTATCACTAGGGGTGAGCTTGGTCCGGTTCGGTCCATTTTTTTGGAAAAAATGAGAGAACCAGGACCAGACCAATAGTCCGGTTCTCATAAAATATAGAACCAGGACCAACCCAATATGTCTGAGAACCAATACATTGGTCCGGTCCAGAACCAATACATTGGTCCGGTCCAGAACCAATTGAAGACGTACGAGAACCAGGACCGGACCAATACGATGGTTATTTATTTTTTACCTGTTTAATACAAATACATAATAAAATCTAAAATATTTAAACTTAATAAATAGATTAAAAACATTCAATAAAATTACATTCAACAATTAAAAATGTCGGAATCATAGACTCATAAACATAACAAACCAGTCGAAACAAAATAACAAAATAGTACAAAATAATAGAGAAAAAAATAACTAAAAAGTCTGAGCTTAATAAGTGTTTTGAGTGTTGATGCTAGAAATGTAAAATAACAAAAGAGTACAAAACAGTTCAATTGAGAGCACCAAATCGAAATCTCCTCAGTCTCCAATTCTCCATCCCTAACCAAGCAATTCCTTGCCTGCAAAATAGATTAACAAAAATAAGAAATAATAAAACAGATCAAAGAATTTATCAGATTAATCATAACTCAACACATGAACTTCTCCAAATAACATTTCCTTATCAATGATTTCACTCCGTCCTTTACCAAATGGCAATATCAAGAGCAAGTTTATTTATAGAAAAGATGCAGGAGGTGACAACAATCAATAAAAGGAAAAGCATATCCTGAAACTCGAGACATTAATGTGAGCCTTTAGGTAGCCAAAGGAAATTTCTCCTTGCCAGTGCATCAACTTCCCAGCCTTATTTTATTAACTCTGTTCACCAAAAATGCAACATGTAAAGCAAATGTAGAAGTCGGGCTATTGTCTTCATTCTTCAATCAACTAATCAGACCAAAACCATTTGGAATGAAATGATGATTGGTAGAAAACCAAGATCAAAAGCACCACCACCAAAACCGCAACACCCTAGGGTGAAGCCCCAATTTGCGGAACTGAGTCTTGCCTAGCCCGTGGCATCCAAAATTGGTACCTCCCATTTGTGTTGATCAAGCCTGATCGTATTAAGAATATCAGTAGAATAGGCACCAAGACTAGGAAGAACTGGGAATTGAAACTTGTGTTAACCATTTGGGACTTGATGTGTTTGTACTGAGACAGCTGACAGTAAGAAGATGACAATCACAAAAATGGCACATATGCTTGAGTATTGGTTCTCTCCTTAAACTACTTTATTTCAGGATTAATACCCTCTCAAGCAGGTGGTACCATATTATTACTATATTATTATAATAATTTCGTCAACAAGTCACTCAAGATTCCAATTAAGAACAAAGATACAGCATAATTGAGTGTTGTTCACATATGAACTGTTAAGGCTACAGCCTTTGCAGAAAGCATACCAAGTGGGATGTGGGGTGTGAGACAGCTTTACCTTTAGTGATCACAAAGCTCGAAATCAAGATTCCATGTGAACGAAAAATTTTTAACCAAGTATTATAAATGAAGCATCTGTGTCACACACAATTGGAGACCGATTGCACTCTGTTAAAACACCCAAGGCCGATTGATTCCAAAAAGCCAACATTAGGCACAAATAATGCTCCGGGAATGTAAGGTTTTCACCATGTAAAGCAAATGACTGATAATTTTACATTGTAAACAACATAGGCCATGTCATGCAATTCAAGTGAACAGAGTTTTGAAGTTGCAATGACAAAACAAAACACTCATTTCTGGGAACTTTTGCAAACAGAATACCATGAACAGATACTGCGTATCTAAAAGCGATGAAAACAGCATCGCTAAAGTAGCTTAGAAGCACAAAGGTCTGAGGTATGAATCTATCCATACCTGTTCCAACGCAAGCTTCATAAAAGCAATGGCACCTGGTAAGCTCTCCTCCATGCAAGAAGCCACTGGAAAGGAAACAAAAAACCATGAACTGAATGTACACAAACAGAACATACGAGCCAACGCCAAATGAACCCAAAGTACTCCCTCTCATTTAATCAAGAAGTCGCCAATTGAAACATTTACTTAATTAGAAGTACATAATTACCCATAAAAGTAATTGTAATAACAAAACTAGTTTCTGCTTCAAACATGTTTTATTTCACAAAAGGAGGAGGGAAAGTTATAATTTCAGAAGAATTTAAAGCTCAAGTGTTGTACATTTATACAAGGAAAAATAGAAGCAAACTGAATCTGTACAGACTAAAGTCACTAAACAGTTCTGAAGTAAACTGAATCTGTAATGACAAAACAAAACACTCATTTCTGGGAACTTTTGCAAACAAAATACCATGAAGATACGTAATCACCGTATCTAAAACCGATTCGCTTCGAATCCGAATGCATGCACTAAAGTCACTAAACAGTTCTGAAGTAAACTGAATTTGTAATGACAAAACAAAACACTCATTTCTAGGAACTTTTGCAAACAGAATACCATGAACCGATACAGAATCACCAGACTGCTAAAACTGATTCAATTTGCTTTCAAATCGAATGCATGCACTAAAGTCACTAAACAGTTCTGAAGTAAACTAAATCTATAATGACAAAACAAAGCACTCATTTCTGGGAACTTTTGCAAAACGTAATACCATGAACGATACGTAATCACTGCATCGCTAAAACCGATTCAGCTTTGCTTTGCCACAAATTTTGTCTCTCGACCGCAATTCGATCCTATTTCAATCTGCTTGTTACAAATTCAAAGCCACTGTTTAAGTACGCTTCATGCACTAATACCTTTCTGAAGTCAAGAAATACAAGAAGCTCACAAGCATATATTAAGAATGCAAACAGTTCAAAAGTCAACAAATAGTTCTGCAAACAGAATACCTCTCAAGTCTCAGCCATCAACAATAATTGTGGAAGCAGTTTTCTCATACTCTGAAAATAAGAAGTGAAAATAATAATAAAGTATTAGTCACAAGAAAATAAAGTAGAAAATTCAACAAATAATACAAATAAATCAAGATACAAGTTATTACCTTTTTCAACATTCTCCATCTTCTCAATATCATCTAATACATCGAATATGTCTTCAACTTTCCCCATCGACCTCAACCAATTTTGACCGCACACAAGAGCCTCTACCATCTTTGGACTTAATGAACTCCTAAAAGAATCAAGGACACGCCCACTAGTGCTAAAAGTTGACTCCGAAGCAACGGTTGTAATAGGGATAGCTAAGACATCTCTTGCAACTTGAGAAAGAATGGGATACTTTGAGGAATTTTGCTTCCACCACTTCAAAATGTCAAATGAATCGGATCATACTTTCACAACCATCGGCTAAATACCGGCCAATCTCGACCTACTTTCAACACTTTGCTCATTTTCTAAATGTTGTGCAAATTGTGACTTCAAGAGGATAGTAGGGTCATCATTCACATTAACATTCATAAAAGTAGATGTAGATGAACGATCCAAATCAACCATTTCAGCTCGAATGGAATGATTGCTTTCAAGTGATTGGTAATGGTCATACAACCGTTGCAATGTAGTTTCAACCTTATCAACCATTGTTTGATAACGAGAAGTGAATTTCCCATAACATTGACCAAAACAAAATAGGAGAAATTTCATTTTATAGCGGGGATCCAAAACATTTGCAACAAACAACACATAATTCAAATGACCCAAATCTTCCCAATATTTATCATACTTGGTTTTCATATTTTTGGCCATACCACTCAATAAAATTTCTTCCTCCGCATTTCCCACATTACTAGCCCATGTGACCAAACTAGTTCTAATGGACATAAGCTCAACAAAGAAAAGATTGGTGGTCACGTAATTAGTACCAGAAAACCTTTTGGTGGAGACGTAAAAAATCTTCAAAAACCGAATGAAACATCTAATAGTTTGCCATTGCTCCATGGTAGGTGGCCCAACGCGACCATCAAAGTAATCCCCAAACTTACCCTCATCCTTCAATCTCTCAAAGGCTAGCTCAAACTTTCGCAGCCTCCAACATCAAATAGGTAGAATTCCACCTAGTTTCAACGTCAAGGCAAAGAAAGCTCTTGCTTGGAATCTTTTCAGCTTCAACACTAGCTTTAAAATATTTGGTCCTAGCAGGAGAAGACCTCACAAACCTCACTACATTCCTAACCGCTGAAATCGATTCATGTTGTTCAGTTAAACCCTCTTTCACAATGAGATTCAGTATATGTGCATTGCACCGAACATGCAAAAGTTGATTATCCATGATGCACCCTTCCCACCCTTTTGTTTTTCTTGACAAGTATCTAATTGCAGTATCATTGGAACTTGCATTGTCAACCGTTATTGTGAAAATCTTATCAATCCCCAAATCAAGCAAACATGCCTTAATAGTCTTTCCAATGGTGTCTCCCTTATGATTAGCAATTAAACAAAAGCTCAAAATCTTTTTATTCATATTCCAATCACTATCAATCCAATGAGCGGTAAGACACATGTAGTTCAAATTTTGAATAGAGGACCAAGTATCTGTAGTAAGACACACACGTTGAGACTTTAGGAGTTTCTTTAGCTTGACTTTTTCCTCAATATAAAGACCCATGCAATCCCTAGCAACAGTGAAGCGAGATGGCATCGAAAATCTAGGATTTAAAGCTCTAGTGAAACGTTTAAAACCCTCTTTCTCAACAGTCCGAAAAGGCATCTCATCAATGATAATCATAATAGCAAGTTCCTTCCTAAGGTCTCAAAGATCAGTAGTGGATCGCCCTAAGGGTACCACTAGTTCCACCACCGGTTGTAACACCTCACCTTCTCCCTCTTTCTTTACCGGGCCGAAATTGAAGGGTTGTTTGGCTTTTATCTTCTTGGAAGTGTTCCTTATAAGGATATTCAGGCATCCTTTTGGATTATTGAGGTGTTTCCATAGACTAGATGTACCATTCCCGATTGTATCTCGTGATATTCTTTTGAACAATAGTTACACTTAGCCAAAAGCCCATTCTCATCAAGCTTTTCAAAATGGTCCCAAATTTCTGATTTTTTCCTAGATGTATTCTTTATCTTAGCTGCAACTCTCTTCCTTTTTTGAGGACGAGGGGGAACCTTAGTCAAATCTATTACATTGGAATTTGGCTCATGTGTGGGTGGGATTGTGGAATTGGGAGAAGGATCCACAATGTCGTAGAAGAACATTTTCAGCAACATTTTCAGATTCCATCTACCAAAAACATGATTAAATAACACATGGATAAGTATAGTCATATTATATTTAATACAGAATACATAATCACATAATACAGAACCATGATTGCTTTCAAGAATTAGAAACATTTAAAGTGTGAAGTAGGTAGGGTATATAATATCAGTTCATGGCATGTCTACCATCTATTTATAAAAAACATATATATGTGAAAAACAAGGATCGATGACGAAAAAATTAGAGTAATAGGGAAACCGGAAACGTACCTCGGAATATTGAAATGCCAAGAAAAACGAACGGATCCTTTACCTTGTAAGAAAATTCAAAACTATGTAAAGAAGGGGGAACAAAACAAAAATATATATAAGTTCGACAGTTCCTTCACATAAGAACTCCACATATAAATAACAAAATTAAAAGACACTTTAGTCAACAACCATTCTGTAGCAATCCTCCATAGGTCTGCATTTATACTGTTAGTATTAATTTAATTACTCTTTTAAATCATAATCTGTTGTAACTTGTAAGTTATTCTTCTCTGTCCCTCTATCTTCTCTAACTTTTAGCAAGTTTAATTTCGTTAAATGTTATAGTTTCAAAATAATCCCTATCAATTGTTTAGTTCAAGTTTTAAAGTATGAAAAAAAAAATAAAGGTAAAATACTAAAAGAGCTTTCATAAAAAGAAAAAGTTTGAAAACAAGATAATTTTTTGAAAACTGATCGAAAAACAAACATGTCATTTATTTAGGAACGGAGAGAATAATTTATAATATAATCAACTAAATTTTCTTAATTTATTTGTTGAAGTAAATATAGAAGTCACATTTTTAGGAATGAAAGGCGTATGATATAATTTCTTTTTCATTTTTCTTTGTTGGACCACACACAGAGACAGGTATATATATATATCTTCCTTTAATTTGAAGGGAAGGGAGGCTTGGATGTTTTTCATTTTTCTTTGTTGGACCACACACAGAGACAGGTATATATATAAGCCTTTAAGACTTTCTTTAATTAAACTTGTGTCACAAAATGTTGTTCAATGAACCATGAATGTTCAGTTCCTATCCATTTCAATTAACATATGTAAAAACACAATCAATTTAAGATTCTTGGAAAGTTTGCTCAAAACCTATGCCTGATCAATATATAAAGGGTAGTGTACCTGAACTTATTCCCCACTTAAAGTTCCCCTAGGAAAATTATTTATATTAAGCTGGGAATTAAGTTAATTAAATTAAGACATGGCAGGTCTTAACTTATAAACTTATATACTAGATTGTAGATTCCAAGCATCTTTGCAAAATTAAGATGAAGCAGTTATATATATATATATATATAGAGAGAGAGAGAGAGTAATTTTTTTAAATGCTAAAATCTAAGCTAAGCATTGTATATGCCACACAGAAACAGAAAGCAACTATGTAAGAATCTTGATTCTTTTGCTTAGATAAATTAAAAATGTGTATAACTATAGATAAATAAATACATAGAATCTTGATTTATAGTTTGATGTGACAAAATAATATCCACACTTTCGCTTTTAGGTAAGAATGATACTTCCAGTACAATGAACAATCAAAAGTTGAGCCAAGTCAAAGAAAGGAAGTAAGCATCAACCTATAGTACACAGGGTCCAAGTAAAACTCAAGGTCGCAACTTCAATGGATCTGTCAAAGCAGTTGAACATGAAGCAATTAACAAAGAAAGAACAAGTACATACTTGGGTCTTGGGGTATGGTTTTACGTCTATTTTGTGCAATTTCTCTTAATGAACTTAACAAAGGTTCCAGCCCTAGAATAATTTGTCTGAATAGTATGCTCCTGAGAAGAACAGGATGATGAGTATGCAAGACAAGGATAAGATAACGTCATGAGGTTAGTATTTAGATAAATAAACATATGTACTACAACCGCCACCCCCAAATCAGTGTATTTACTATTTAGAGATCTAGGGTTTGAGAATTGAGAGAGATAAAGAAGAGAGGAGAGAGAGGTGATGTACCTGGACGCTGGCAGAGGCGCATGGCGACGGCCGACGGACGGAGAGTCGAGGTCGGAGGTAGGAGTATGGCCTATGAGTCGAGAAACGGAGAGAGGCCGATCGGCGAGAGGGTGAGGGACTGAGGTCTGAGGGTCTCTGTTTCTGACTTTCTGTTTCACACGATTTAGTTTTAGGGTTATTACTTATTAATTTAGTATTTATATTTATATTATATTATATATATATATATATATATATATATATATATATATATATATTATATGTACATTGGTCCTGGCTCGGTCCGGTTCGTGTTTTTTGTTTTCGGAACCGTGGGACCGACCCAATTATCCGGTTCCGTGAAAATTGAGATCCAGGACCAATCCAAAGTATTGGTCCGGTCCATTTTTGACTGGTCCGGTCCGGTTCCATTGGTCCGGTCCGGTTCCGGAAAATTTCTGCTCAGCCCTACTTATCACATGACACCATTGAAATCATTGTTTACTACTTATAGAGAAGTTAATGTTGGTTCTGTTTCTCTAGCTAACGAGAAAAAATGTGATATACTTGATATTGGTGATATTGATTTGAAATGCAATTCTGGTTCTATTTTAACTTTGAAAAATGTGAGACATGTGCCTGAATTATGTAGCAATTTGATTTCATGTGCCTCGTTAGAGGATGATGGTTTAGAAGGAAAATAGGGTAAGGGTGTTATGAAAATACTAAATGGGTCTTTAGTTATTGCAAAATGTGAAAAACAACGAAACTTATATGTTTGTCATGCTTTACCTATGTCGACTTCTGAGATTTATGCTAATCTCGTTAAGGAAGATAAAACAATTTTCTGGCATAAGAGACTAGGTCACATAAGTAATAAAGGGTTAGAAATTTTGCAAAAAACGGGTGTTTTTGGAAATGAAAAATTTTCTGGTTTAACTTTTTGTGATACTTGTGTTAAGAGCAAACATCATAAAGTGAGTTTTCCACCCCCTTCCCTAGGAAAGCATTCTAGCAAGAAATTCCTTGACTATATACATGCCGATGTATGGGGGCCCTCTAGTGTGCCCACTCAAGGTGGCAATAGGTATTTTCTATCTATCATTGATGTCTTTTCACGAAAAGTATGGGTTTTCTTAATGAGACACAAATCTGAGTCGTTTGAGAAATTTAAAACTTGGAAAGTTTTTATTGAAAATCAAACAGGAAAGAAAATCAAAATGCTTAGGACTGATAATAGATTAGAATTCTGTAATCATGAGTTTGATGAATTCTGTGTTATTCATGGTATTGGTCGACATAAAACTATTCCCTATAACCCGCAACATAATGGTGTTGCTGAGCATATGAACAGGACTCTTTTGGACAGAGTGAGAGCCATGCTCAATACTTCGGGTCTCTCCAAACGTTTTTGGGGAGAGGCAGTTGTAACTGCCGCCTATATCATCAATAGGTCTCCCTCTATGCATTTGCATGGTAGATGCCCTGAAGCGGTATTTACGGGTAAAGAGATTGATATCTCGCATATGAGGGTGTTCAGTTGTGCGGCTTATGCACATCAAAGACATGACAAACTTGAACCTAGGGCTGCTCGGGTACCTAGAGGGTGTGAAGGGGTATAGACTTTGGTTAAAAGAGGAAAATGGTTTTAAGACCATAATTAGTAGGGATGTTGTCTTCAATGAACTTGAATTTCCTTGCTTGATTCCTGCTCATCCTATACCTGTTAATGATGTTCCCCCCTCCCCCGGCTCCAATTGTGGTGGAGCGACCCCATGTTATTAATGATGTGCCAACCGAAAATGTGGAAATTGATCATGAGAATGTTGAAATTGAACACAATGGAGATGATGAAAATGTAGAGAATGAGCATGTCCCGGAAATAGAAACTTTAGATGACTACCAACTTGCTAGGGACCGACCTAGACGGGAAGTTAGGATACCATCTAGACTTAATGATCGATTTTCATATGCCATCTTTTGTGTTTAGTGTGTTTGATTCTCTTGACAATTGTGATGAACCTAAATCTTACCATGATGCTTTAAAGTCTTCTCATTCTGCTAAGTGGTTAAATGGTATGAAAGATGAAATGAACTCGTTGCATGTTTACCAAACATGGTCCTTGGTCCCTAAACCTAAAACATGTTCTTTTGTTGCTTGCAAATGGTTGTTTAAGGTTAAGACTAAGAATGAGAGTGTTAGATTTAAAGCACGGTTGGTTGCTAAAGGATTTACTCAAAAGGAGGGGATAGATTACAAAGAAATTTTTGCTCCGGTTGTCAAATTTACTACGATAAGAGTCATGCTTGCTTTAGTTGCTCAGTTTAATTGGGAATTAAAACAAATGGATGTGAAAACGACGTTTTTACATGGTGACTTGAATGAAACAAAAATTCAGGAAACAACCCAAAGGTTTTGTTGATAAGAGAAATCCTCCCGACTATGTGTGTTTATCGAAAAAATCTTTGTATGGCTTGAAACAATCTCCTAGGATGTGGAACAAGAAGTTTGATATGTGTATGATGTCTTTAAAATTCACTCGTAGCTCTTATGATCATTGCTTGTATTTTAAAGCCAACTCTTCTGCTCTTGTGTTCCTATTGATTTATGTTGATGATATGCTAATTATCAGTCCTTGTATTAAATCAATTGAAAATGTGCGAAATTGTCTTAGTGCGAATTTTGACATGAAAGATCTAGGAGATGCTAAAAAGATTTTGGGAATGAACATTGTTAAAGATAGAAAGAATTCCACTATTTCTCTTAATCAAATTTCTTATGTGCAAAAGATTTTGAGTAAATTTAGGATGGAGGATGCTAAACCTGTAGATGTGCCTCTAGGAGGACATTTCATCCTTAATAAAAATCAGGCTCCCCAAACTAATTTTGATAAAAAAAAAAAAAGTAAATGGAGAAAGTGCCTAATTCTAATGCGATTGGTTCCATTATGTATTTTATGGTTAGCACTAGACTTGATATAGCCTATGATATTAATTGCTTGAGTAGATACATGTCTAACCCAGGTATGCCTCATTGGGAAGCGGTCAAATGACTTCTCAAATATCTTGGTTATTCTGTGAATTATGGCTTGAAATTCTCCAAATGCAATAAAGGTGTTCTATTGAAAGGTTATGTGGATTATAACTATGCTAATGATAGGGATAGTAGGAAGTCTACTACTTCTTATGTGTTCACTTTGTGTGGTTCATGTGTTAGTTGGAAATCTCAATTACAACCCATTGTTGCATTGTCTACTACCGAGTCTGAGTTTGTTGCTATAACTGAAGTTTTTAAAGAAGCGAGTTGGTTGAAAGGATTGATAACTAAAATTGGATTTCTAAAAGAAAAGGTTGTGGTTTATTCTGACAGTCAGTCAGGAATTCAACTTTACAAAAACCCTGTTTTTCATGATAGAACGAAACATATCGATGTTTGTTTTCATTACTTGAGAGATTTAATTGAAAAGGGTTTTATTTTTCTAGAAAAAATTCCATCTCAGTATAATCCTGCGGATATGAATACGAAATGCTTACCTGTGTTAAAATTTCAACCATGCTTGAAAATTTTGAATTTTGATACCGGTGGTTGAATGCATGTTTCGTGTCCCTGTTTCCTTACTTTGTGTTTGGAAAGTGAGTTTTGTCCCTTCTATAGTTTTTCTTTGTGAAAATCTGTCTCGCATTCTTGGTTCCTTCTTTGTGTTGGATCAAGTTCGGGATAGGCTATGATGCACCCCACTTATGCCCATGAGTTCAATATGATGGTCCCGATACTTGTTCCAAGGTGGAGATTGTAAGTGTTGTTGGGCCTGTTTTGGGCAGCCCACTTGTGAAGCCCAAACCCAAGCAACCCAAAAACCTCTTTTTGCTCAGCCCGCCCCATTCCCCTCTTTGTTTTGGTGCAACCGTTGTTGCTGCTTGTGGTCTTGGTTTTATTTTCGGGTGTTGCTTCCTTTGACCCTGAAATTCCGGCCACTTCCATTCTTTGTTCCAGTTAGCTCGTTGATTGCTCCCCATCTCTGATTCTTCGCAGCTGATTGCTTTGGCTGAAGCAGTATATATACTCCCGTTCTCTCGCCCCTTGTAGTCACGATAGAAACGGCAAATACACGGCAATAGGGAGGTAAACCTTCTGATCTCTCTCATCTTGTGTACACTCTCTTCTGATTCTTCTTCTCTGCTACCAAATAGCTGTGAGTGGTGAGGTTATCTGTGAAGGGAGACACCGTGTTCTTGAGGTCCCTAAATTGAGAGTACTGTGAGGGGGTAATTGGGTTCTTGGGGTATTCTGTTGGAAGGCTTGGGTTGGTCTTCACTATGAGAAATCCTTGGATTATTGTCCCTTCGGTTGTGAACTCGTTTGGTTGAACTTTTATACTTTGTGTATAGGCAGTGGGGATCTGAGCCTAGGCATTATAAGTCCTAGACAGATTCGAGTTAGGCTCCGTTGAGCCGAGGATACTCAAAACACTAATTTATTATTTATATTGTTTTATTATAACTTCCTTGTTGCAGGTGATTCATTGGCAATATAGTTTGATATATTAGTGTTTCTTTCGACTTTGATACATTGTAAGTTTACTGCCAAAGTCGAAGACGGGTATTTATTCAAAGTCTTATTATAATTTGGTGTAGCACCGATGTTCGTTTGATTCGTAACGTATCCTTAATTTAACTCTACAGACATCTCTGAAAACCATTCTCCACAAAATAAGAATCAATGCGAGTATACCAAACTCTAGGAGCTTGCTTCAAACCATACAAAGCCCTTTTCAACCTATAAACTTTATCTTCATTGCCTCTTTGAACATTCCCTGTAGGTTGTTCAACATATACCTCTTCTTCAAGGACGTCATTCAAGAAAGCTGATTTAACATCCATTTGATAAATTTTCCAACTATTTTGAGCAGCTAAAGAAATAATCATACGGACGGTATCAAGTCTAGCAACCTGTGCAAATATTTCAAAATAATCAATACCTGGCTTTTGCTTGTAACCTTTTGCAACTAACCTTGCCTTGTAACGATTAGCTTTACCACTTGGTTTGTACTTAGTCTTGTAAACCCACTTCACACCAATTGCCTTCTTACTACTTGGCAAGGTAGTAAGCTCACATGTATTATTCTTCTCAAACGCATGAATCTCATCATCCATTGCTTGAATCCAATGATCTTCACAAGATGCTTTATCAAAATTAACAGGATCACAATCTGCAAATAAAGCGAAATTCACCATATCTTCATCGGATATCTCATTATCATTACCCACAACATAATCTTGCAACATGGTAAGTTGCGTTGTCTCTGCGGACGCCCATAACTTTCTTCCTGTGCAACTATAGGAGTAGGGACATCACCTTGAACATTAACATCTTCATCTTGAGCAAAAACATTTTGAGAATCAAAACTCGAATTTTCCTTTTCTTTAGAAGATCAATCCCAAAAAGTAACTTCATCAAAAGTCACATCTTTACTAACAATAACCTTGTTTGTCACTGGGTTGAACAATTTATAAGCTTTTGACACATCACTATACCCAATAAAAATACACTTTTCACTTTTGTCATCAAGTTTCTTTCTCAAATGATCAGGCACATGAGAATAAGCAATACAACCAAACACCCTAAGATGTCCAATAAATGGTCTTCGACCACTCCAGGTCTCCTATGGAATTCTATCACGCACACTTCTTGTTGAGCACCTATTCAAAACATAAATTGCACACGCAACTGCTTCGGCCCAAAAACTCTTCGGCAATTTCTTGAAACTCAACATGCACCTAACCATATCCATAATTGTTCTATTTTTTTCTTTATGCTACACCATTTTGTTGCGGAATATATCTAGCAGTCAATTGATGTTCAATGTCATGCTTTTCAAGAAAATCATCACAAACAAGATATTCGGTGCCTCTATCAGTTCTCAAATCTTTAATTTTATTCTCACTTTGTTTCTCCACAAAATACTTAAACTTCTTAAACATATCACAAGCATCAGATTTTTCTTTCAAAAAATACACCCATGCTTTTCTACTAAAATCATCAATAAACGTGACAAAATACCTGCAACCTCCATTAGAAGCAACTTCAATCAAGTATAAATCTGAATGAATCAACTCCAACATTCGTTTTGCCCTCCAAGATTTGTCTGTAGGAAAAGCATCTCTATGTTTTTTGCCCAAAACACATGTTTCACAAACTCCATTAGGAACATCAATCGCAGACAATCCATTAACCATTCGTTTACAAGCAAGATAATTCAGACTTCCAAAATTAATGTGCCCAAAACACATGTGCCACAACCAATTATCATCTTGAATTACAGAACTAAAACATGATAAATTTCCACAATCTAACATCAAATAGAATAAGTGATTCGGAGACATATTTACCTTTGCTATTAGTCCTCTCTGCCCATCACCAATATTACAAACTCCATTAAAAATTCTCATATCATAGCCCTTTTCTGAAAGTTGCCCCATACTCAATAAATTTTTCTGAAGACTTGGAACATAGTAAACATCGGAGATAAAAAATTTAGAACCATCTTTTAATGAAATTGAGATCCTTCCTTTTCCCATCACCGGTACTTTCGTATTATTACCAAATTTTACCTCAGATCTAACGGACTCATCCAAATCTGAAAATAATTCTTTGCTCCCACACATATGATTGCTACAGTCCCAAATCCAAATACCATGTATTTTTATTACTTGAGTTCTCACTACTACTAACCAATAATAAAGTTTCCAAATTTTCAACATTATTTTCAGCATAATTATTGACATGATAATTTCCATTATTTTCCCTTCTATATCTGCAATCGCGATTTTATGACCCGATTTTCCACAATTATAATAACAATTAGTATTGTTACCTTCGTAATTATTACCTCCACCTGATATGTCATGTCAATAATTATTTCCTCATTGTCCGCCAGCAGAATTATAATTGTCTTTGCCTCGACTGTTGTAACCACGACCACCACCATTGTTGTAACCACGATTACCATTATTGTTGTAACTTCGTCCACTGCCATTATTGTAGCCACGACCACCATTGTTGTTGTAGACACGACCACCTCTATTGTTGTAACCACGACCTCTGTTGTTGTACCCGTGACCTCTACCACTATGGTTTTGGCTTCGTTGAGCTAATCCATTATTATCCTTTGATCCATCATTCACGTTTTTCAAATTCACTTGGCTTTGCAATGCAGCTTCTTCTGTTTTTTTCGATCTTTCGCCAAATAGTAACTCATGACTAACAAATGCGGATTCTAATTCTACTACCGTCAACGTCTTCAAATCTTTAGTCGCCATATTTATTTCTGCAGCACCTTGAAAAGCTTTCGTCATCGAACGAAGAATTTTCGAACAAATTATTTCATCTGAAACATCATCTTCGTTTGCCTTCATATCTGAAGCCAGATCGCTCACACGAGAGATATACTCTGAAACTTTCTCCGATTTCTCCATATTTATATTTTCAAATTTCTTCATCAAAACTTGTAAATAATTTCTCTTAACTTTATCATCACCTCCGTACGTCTTTGTAAAAACATCGAACTCTTCATGTGCTGATTTAGAACCAATAATCTTCTTTCGAACATCATATTCAACTCCATTAAAAAATATAATCAAGTGATTCATCAGACTTGCTTTTCTCCCCTTTAGCTGCATTCTCCGCAAGTTTTTCATCAATGTATTTTTCTAAATCACAGACCACTAAAAAATTGTACATCTGATATCTTAAATCAGGAAAATTAATTTTTCCATCAAACTTGGGACCCATATAAATCTTGCTACAAACCATCTTGACCACGAACTAGCTCTGATACCAAATATAAAATAAATAATAATAATTTGTATCATAAACGACGAACCCGACTGCTAGATGTCGAATAATGAATTCGGTCAGACTGGACTTGTTTGGAGAATTGTTGTGAGGTACCAATAAAACTTATATCACATGCACACAAATCAAGGAGGAGAATTGCCAAGCAATTTGTTGTTTGGATGTTGTTGTAATGACGATAGATATGGAAGAAAAAGAATGAATTGTTGTTGTACTGCTGTGATGTCGGAGAAGAGAAGAAGAGACGGGGGCGGCACACAATATTTTTGGGACTGACAATTATTATCTCTCTCTCATTAAAAATTCTCAATAACACATATATTTATAGTACATAAATAAATCATTTATCTAATCGCACTTGGACTAAGTTAAAAACTAATACATAAATAAATCATTTATCTAATTGGACCTGGTTTAGGATCCAACGTGATTTGATACATTAGATTACACATAGCCCATTGGTAAAACCAAAAACCCATAATTTTTGTTACACTTAGGTTTTTGTTTCTTTTACTATCAATAATACAATACAGCTCATAGTCGCACATGTGCAACTGACCAAAGTTATTTAGGGGTTGAGATTGATTCCTTTACTAAGATCCTACGGTTATTATCGCTCCCCGAGTTCACATGTGTGAAAGGCGGTTAAGCAACTACCCCCTCTCTCTCTCCAACTCCCCTCACTATTCACGGTTGGTAGCCGCTAATCCTTTCTCCACCAAACCCACCTCCCTTTTCTTTTCGATATTTTAATTAATTAATCAATTTTATGCAAAAAAAAAATCATAAGTTTTGTAATTTGAAATATTTGTTTTTTTAACTGTTTTCGTAATTAACTTAATCAATTTATTTTTTGAAATTGAATCTCAATTTAATTTATGTCTAAGTTTTAAATATTTCTATTTTAATTTTTTTATTTTTAATTGTTATCGTAATTAACTTAATCAATTTAATTTTTTTTCCGACAAGCAATTTCGTATACAAATAAATTTTTAAAAAATCGTAAGTTTTGTAATTTGAAATAGACAAAACACATATTTGGGCCACTGTACTTTTCCTAAGATTGCAATTAGGCTACTGAGACGTCAAAATTTTCGGTGCGGCCACTGTATCACACTTATCTTGCATGTTAACCCTATTTTTGGATGTACGTTAAGTTTAATCGTTAAGTTATGTTAAATACCTATTTTGTCCTCGTCTTCTTCATCATCACCCTCTACTATCAATTAAGGAAAAAAAATCCCAGATTTGGTACGGCTTCTTCATCATCTCCAGCCCTTTCCACTCATAATTGATACGTTTCTCCTTCTCCCGTCCCCATCCACAGCAAAACGCCCCTGCTGCTCCTCGTCCTCTCTCGATCCATCAATCGTCATCAAACAACTCAATCATCCAAGGGCATTAAAATCTCACCACGACTACACCGAGAACATGGGTGCCCTTTTGGAATCCTTCTTAGGTCTCTCCGATTCCTCCACATCTTTAATTAATATCCCCTTCGATCGTCTCATCGAATCCAAAGCCTGTGATTCTGATCAAAATGACTTGATCGAGCGATCTAAAACCCAAATCTGAAACCCTTCACTTAGGCTCTGTAATCCTCGAAGCTATCAAACGATCTGTACGCAAAAGTTCCTCCGTATGCCGCTAAAACCCAAATCTGAAACCGAAATCTCCCTCTTTCTGTTCTTGGTCTATAGAAATCCTAATTTTTTACTGGAGATTCAAACTTGTGCAGGATCTTCCAATTTTGCTTTGGAAATAACTGTTTGGAGATCTTTGATTATAGGATTCATCATATACCTGGTTATGGTTTGCAAGTTTCATATCTGTTATTTAATTTTAATTTTAACTTTAATTGGTAGGTTCAAAAGATTCAGATTTGGGTTTGATTTTCGTTTGAAATTTAGGTTTGATCTGGGTTTGCCATTGATTTTTGTTTGAGATTTGGGTTTGATCATAGGATTCATCCAATACCTAGGTTAATGGTTGGAAGGTTTCATATATGTTCTTCAATTTTCATACATGAATCGGGTTTTTTTTTTTCGTTTATTTATATCTTTACTTTTTGTTTAATTTAAACTTTAATTGGTAGGTTCAAAAGATTCAAATGAATTTGATTCTCATTTCAGATTTGGGTTTGGACTGGATTTGCCATTGATTTTTGTTTGAAATCTGGGTTTGATTTTAGACAGTAAAGAAGATGAGGGAAAAATAGGCATTTAACATAAATTAACGTATGACTTAATTAACGCCCATCCAAAAAATGGGTTAACGTGCAAGATAAGTCTGGTACAGTGAGCAACCCGAAAAAAATGACGTCTCAGTGGCATAATTACAACTTTTTGAAAAGTACAGTGGCCCAAAGGTGTGTTTTACCTTTGAAATATTTGTTTTTTTTTCTTTTTAACTGTTTTCATAATTAACTTAAATATTAATTCATTTATACATTATATGCTTCATTTATTGATAAATTCACAAACTGGCGTAGTGTCATTGGCACAGACAAGAGTACTAATCTATAATACAATACAGCTCATACTCACACATGTGCAATTGACTAAAGCTATTTAAAGGTTGAGATTAAATTATCTTAAAAGATTTAACGGTTAAGATTCACTCTCACATTCACATGTATGAGATTAGTTCTCCAATTCTAACTCTCTATTTGTTCTTTCCTTATTACAAAGTTACCCCCTATAATTAATATTATGAGCAGTCAAATTTCCTATATTTTCTCTCCATATTACAAAGTCACACTTCTAACTTACGATTTTTTAAAAAATTTATTTGTATACGAAATTGCGGATCGGAAAAAAATTAAATTGATTAAGTTAATTACGATAACAGTTTAAAAAACAAATATTTCAAATTACAAAACTTACGAATTCTTTTGCATAAAATTGATTAATTAATTAAAATATCGAAAAGAAAAGGAACGTGAGTTTGGTGGAGGAAGGATTAGCGACCACCAACCGTGAATAGTGGGGGGAGTTGGAGAGAGAGAGGGGGTAGTTGCTTAACCGCATTTCACACATGTGAACTCGGGGAGCGATAATTATCGTAGGATCTCTATAAAGGAATCGATCTCAGCCCCTAAATAACTTTAGTCAATTGCACATGTGCGACTATGAGTTGTATTGTATTATAGATAGAGTTCATACTCACACATGTGCAATTGACTAAAGCTATTTAAAAGTTAAGATTAAATTATCTTAAACGGTTGAGATTCACTCTCACATTCACAGTGGTTCTAATTAATATTATGAGTTCACTCTTTTCACCCTATATGGTTTCTCTTCCCCATAATGGCTTTATTATTATTTGGATTTTCTTCTTCATCATTTATAAAAGTAGATTCTGTAATTGAATTAATCCGGTTCATCGTAAACAATCACCCCTTATAAAACATTAATCTCGGTTGATTGGCTGAGACTGTCTGGCGGTGGGGATTGATTTCAGTCACAAGATCTAACGGTCATGAGTTAGTTACATATAACTCTTTACAAATAACCTCTTTCAATTATGAGTCGAGTTCGAATAACACCCCTCAACTGTAACATTTTTTTTTAAAATCAGATATATGTACGAACATGAAGATCTAGACACCTTCTATTTAGGTACTGTCGTTTTAATTGAAATACCGTGTTATAGGCACGGACACAAAGATCTAGTTAATCTTCTAGAGTAGGTCTCCTCCAGTAATACCTTCTTATGGATTTTAATTCGTAAAACTAATAAGATCCGTAAAACGGAATTCCACCCTCTCACAACTCAATCTAACAACAAATGAGATCGAATTAAAAAGATCCATCTTATAAAAAATATTTATAAGACCGTTTTATCTAAATATTTCTCGATCTTCTAGTTGATGCATTGTATGTTTTAACAAAAAGGGCACCCGAGATCACACACATCACTAAAAGTCAATCAAATTAAAGACTTAAAATATCAAAATATATCTCAATCACATATAAAAGAATAGTCCATATTTTATTTGATTACATACCAAAAGGTGTTAGTGTAAATCAATATAAAACCAAGTGAAAAGCTGAGATAATTGCAGAAAATTACGTAACCTCTAAGCCAAACAATTTACAGTTAAACCAATCCAATTTTGTCTCATTAAGATATGTGTCCCTCAATTTCATGAATGTGTGCATAGTGAGCAAACTGTCAGAACCAGCCTGATGACTCTTCCCGGCGACACGATCAACTTGAAGACTCCGGGCAATCTTCTCCAATCCACCGTACAATCCACAGAACTTAATGATATGCTTCATGTCATAAACAGTCACCCCAAAATACTTCTTCACGTCCTCCATAAACTCAAGAAGATCATCTGGCAAATCCTTTTGATTCAAGATCTTAACCAAGTGCCCGAAATCGTAGGAGCTATGGAAAGTAACCCAAGTCACCTTCTCATTTGACGTGAAACCAGGAGGAGGATTGGTAGTAGCAGGAAAAGCACAGTTAAGTCCAGAGTCTTTAAACAACATGGCAAAGTGATTCGAATCGATACCTTCTTGCTTGTTCTTCAAGAAATCAATTCCCTTGTCGCTTCAATAACTCGATGGAGATTTCATTCTGATGTTCTTTATCATCAATGTCGAATTCACGAAAGTTGAATTCCCATATGAAAGAGACGGGTGTTTTGAAATCCGGGAGGTTGCCTTTGGCATCGGAAAGAGTAAGTCCGAGTTGAATTAGCTTAGTATTGTTGACGTTCATCTTCATGAAACGGTAGGCCTCTCGAGGGGAAAGCTTGTGTTGGTAATTGGGATGGGGTGGTGGGTGAATAACACCGGGGAATTCCGTGTCCATTGAAGCATAAGGGTATTGCTTGATGATTTTCTTGATCAAACTGAATTCTGCTTCCAGATTTTCTTCCCAGACTCCTCGAACAACAACTTGTTTTTCGGGAGCCATTAGATTGAGAAAACTTCTACAGGGGAATCGTCAAGTTCATAGGAGAGGGTAACAGAGGAGAGGGTAACAGAGCGATTGAGACGGGTTATTCTGTTGCGCTCTAGGGTTTTAATAGAGGGATTCAGGCTTTCCGACCTATTCTACTTAGGAAAATCCACGGCAATAATTAAAGATCTTAATTCTTAACGGCATTATTTTTGGGATGTTTCCATCTTCTTGGTTAACGTTTGACTTTAACCACCGACTATAAAGCAAATCCCAGTAAAACCCCCCAAAAAATAAATACATCAAACTAGGGTTATGCAAAAAAGTGTTTAATGTTATTATCTTTAAAAAAAAAGGGAAAATTATCTTTTTTTATCATCATACTATTGCTAGCTACCCGATTTGACCAACCACATTTTATAACTCTTAAATTGACCAATGTATTAAATAAGTTGGTACGTTATGGTCCAAACCGTTAACATCTCATCCAATTAAATGATTAATGTCGATTAACGGAGGGATTTTATGAGGGGTATTTTTATCAATTTAAATGAAAATTATCTTTTTGACCATCGTACTATTACCAGCTACCCAACTCTGTCTTTACATTTTCATTTAGATGAACAAACATACCCTCATAAAATCCATCCGTTAGTCGATATTAATACATCTGTTACGAAATTGGATGAGATGTTAACGGCATGGACCACAACGTACCAACTTATTTAGTATATTGGTCAATTTGAGAGCTATGAAATATGGTTGGTCAAATCGGGTAGCTGGCAATAGTACGATGGTCAAAAAGATAATTTTCTCTTAAAAAAAGAGTTTAATTTAATCAAAAAAAAACTCTTGTAGAAAATGTAATTGTTTATCCATGCACATCATGAGCACCACCGACTCTACTTTTGAAGCGCTTGATAGTTGATACAACTTTGGTAATTTATATTATTTTACTTATCTTGTTTGAATGGTTTTAATTCTAATAGTAATTTTCTTGCCCTTAAGTTTAATTTGAATTAAATCTTGATTTTGTTTTTTATGCATTCATGTTTTAGGCCCCAATTTAGGTAGAGTCGCGTCTGATCACGAGGATGGGGAATGTATCTTGAATTGGATATATATCCAAATTATACATTACTAACATAATTCCTTCTTATGGAAAAAATTTATTGAAATTTGCTTTCACCACGCCAAATTTTGTTATGTAACATATATCGATAATCTTTACTTGGACCAAATATGCATCGAGCCATCAAAAAAAATGAGTGTTAATAACAATTCTCAAAATTGCAGACAAGGAGCCACCAAATTATGAACGCCTTTTGTGTAAGATTCAAACTTCAAACTTATGTGTTGAGCTTTGATGACACAGAATTGATAATTACAAGGGTTGGTTCATCGAAAACTTGAAAACATGCATTGAAAGAGGTAAAGAAACAGGAGTCCTACGGCTCCCAGCAGATGCAAGCTTAAGACATACCTCATTTAGGTGTGATCCTTTTGACAGATATCGTTGAATTAAAGCGCAATCAGGAGTTGTGTGGCTCCCTGTAATGAATTTTCAGCTTTCCGTTTATGTTTAAGACAACATCTTGGCCTCTTGGCTTGGGAATGTGTATGTATGATCACGCGGGGTGTCGAAAGTCTTGTC
The DNA here is from genome assembly GCA_013146195.2 of Codonopsis lanceolata. Classification (NCBI taxonomy): domain Eukaryota; kingdom Viridiplantae; phylum Streptophyta; class Magnoliopsida; order Asterales; family Campanulaceae; genus Codonopsis; species Codonopsis lanceolata. Next base: position 105,803,479 of record CM028381.1, on the reverse strand, counting down.
ATACGTGAGTGGTCCTTGATATCATCTGATGGATATCTGGTTGTGTAATCTACAAAATGGGGCATCGTGAGTCGGCGGGAAGAATTCTCCGCCAAAACTCTCCGATGTGTGAGTAAGTCTTGATAAAAGAGGGAACGTGTCTCCCCTATCTATCTAAAGAAGAGAGAATGAGAGAGTAAATAATGAGGGAGGGCCCTCTATTTATAGTGTTTCAAAAGCTTTCACCTGGTTTGGGCTTGGGTTTTTTTTTTTTTTTGCTATGTGTTGGCTCAAGACCTTTAGACCATCTCCAACAAGGAACCTCAAAATTTGTCAGATTTTATCTTAAATTTGATTCATTTCGACACCAAACACTATTCCAACATAAGTGTTGGACGGCTAATATGGAAAAATAAATTTAAAAAATGAACAAATTGATTTACGTGGAAAATCGCTTACAAAGAAAGTAGGAAAAACCCACCCCGGGGACGTATAAACAATCTACTACATGAAAAACAAGAAAAAAAGAATAACATAATTGCCCTCGTGTATTAACATAAACTAGAAAGTAGAAACCGATCCTTTTTGAATCTCTCAAAGCACAGTAGGGGTGGCAAAATGAGTGTTTTGGATCAATGGATAATAGGCTATTATCCATGGTTATCCATGGATAATAGCCTATTATCCATTGATCCAAAACACTCATTTTGCCACCCCTAAAGCACAGCACCCATGGCCATGGATGATTTACGCAAACTTTTTCTTAAAATATTGTGGTTAGAACTTTGAACTATAATATTATTATATTTTTTGCGAAAAAAATGAATCCTAATATTGTAGTATAATGTAACAACTAAAAAGGTTGGTCTATTTTGAGACCGACAAACCAGAGTACGTCGGCCGTTACATTTTTTAAACTTATTACTCTCTCCGTCCTAAGATTATTGTTCTGATTTTATTTTTTGTTCGTCCTAAAATAATTGTTTTGTTTGAAATTTTTCTTTTTATGATAATGTTTTTATCATTTTGCATTTACTTTTTCATCCTACTTTAATTAATGATCATATACATACACATGAACTATAAAGTAAAATGCACATCAAATTAATATTAATATACAGTCAAATGTTTTTTTTTAAATCATGCGTCAAGTCAACCTAGACAATAATTTTGAGACGAAGGGAATATTTTGGTTATATTCCTATTCCTATCTTTGTTCCTATTTTTGTTGGTCACTCAATTCTTGACCAACTTAGACTTCGTTTAATGTAGCATTTTCAAAACGTATATTTTTTTTTTGTATAACTATTTTAAAACGATATTTTCATAAATAGAGTAGTTTTAAACGCAGCATATTTTTAAAACGCTATATATTTTTAAAATGTTGCGATAAAATACTTTTAAACAGAAAACGTTGTATTTTTTTACCAACGTTTTGGTCAAAACGCTCCACCAAACAAGTAATTAATATAAGTTTGGTAAGAAAATCAAACAAATAATCCATAATTCGACTATTTCTAACATTGTTTTTCTTATTTTTGAAACTTATTTAGAGAGTACGTCGTATGATACTCATTTTGATGATATTAACTTTAGAATCATTATTCTTTACTTTTCTTTACAAACAATCACATCTATATAATAGATAGATGGTAAGGGAATGGGATATAAAAACAAAGCTAACTTAAAAACTTGATCCGCCCATGAGATCCTATTCGGCTAGTGTATTCATTTTCAACTTCAAGTACGGATTTATGAATTGGTTTCCCCAAGACAGCTTGGGTCAAGTCAATGCCATAGCACACATTTATTTTTATGTCATATCACAAAAAAGTCCGTTAAGGTTAGCCTTCCCGGCGATCTGCTTTAGCGGCCGGTGAGATTTCAAATAAAATCAAAACAGTTTTGGACTTCCTCGGATTTTTCTACATGGTTTTGGACTAAGGAGATGACTTCAGCCTAAAGAAGACCGTATTAGTGATTATCTCAAGAAACAAACTAAGGAGGTTTCACTGGAGTGTAAAGACTACAACTTTTTTTTTTTTTCTTGGGAAGGGATCGAACCTCGAGGCACCACACATTAAACCCCATGCCTACCACTTGCCACCCCCTTAAAAAGACTACAACTTCCCTTAAGAAGTTGCTACGGTGGGGATTAATGGTATGTATGTCTTAGGCCCTGACAGTTGGATTGGATTGGATCAGTTTAGAATGGGTAATGGGTTGAGACAGGTTGTGACCCGACTCAACCCAATTAATAAATTGGTTAAATCATCTATATAAAAAAAGTATTTAAAAATAAAATAAAATAAAAATAAAAATAAAAATAAAAATAAAAAATAAAAAAACTAAAAAGCTTTGTGCCCTGCGGTTGTCTCTTGGAAATTTCAAACAACCCGCCCACTCCATGCGGACCTAGGGACTTAACGGTTCCATCTGGTTTTATTTGAGGTCAAAACCACAAACCGAATCGACTTCTAACGGTTCCATTTTTTTCAAACCGAATTGAATCGTGTGATATTTGGAACCAATCTGAACCAAACCAAATAAAATGGTTCGTTTCGATGGTTTAAATAGAAAAATAAAATAAAACAAATTAAAATTCGACAAGCACCATACTACCATGATAGTACCATTCTAATATGAGCTAATGTTTAAGTAATCAAGATTGATCGGAAAGTACACAAACTAGAATAAACTCTTCCCAAAAATCTGCATACAACTTCAACAAATTTCTATTACTTCTTCCGTCTCTAAATTATCGTCCTCCTTTCCTTTTTCGTCCGTCCTAAAATAATTGTCCACTTTGAAACTTACTTTTTACAACATCACTTTTACCACTTTATCCTTACTTTTTCAATCTACTTTAATTATGGGCCACATATACATGGACATTAAAGGAAACTACACATTAAACCAATATAAATAATCAAGTCAATTACTTTTTCTTAAACTGTGCACCTGGTCAACCAGGACGATTATTTAGGGACGGATGGAGTATAAAATATACGTCTCAATGTCACATGACCAAGAAAAACAAAACAAAAGAATACAGATCGAGAGGGATGGAGAAGTACTCACTGCTCAGAATCTTGAACTAAGAGGCAAGAGAAAATTTATTTAGTAAATAACCCTAATAGAGCTTGAAGTATTTGAAAAACTGAACAGGAACTTATGGAGAAAGAGGGAGACGAGTAAGAGAGAGAAGCAGACGGAGACGTCGACAGTAACAAAGAGGGTGTGCGACGGTGCGAGGGGATTTCTACCGTTCTAGGGTTTGCTTTGGGACTTGGGAGAGACAGAATGAGAAGTTAAATTTGGGGGAATCATGAATTTGTGACTTACTCTGGAGTCTAGAATAGGTTTGTTTTGCCCCACTTAAAGTTGAAATATAAATATAATATAGTTATTCTGTTTGGTTCGATTTGGAAGCAAAAATCACAAACCGTGAAACCAAATCAACTATTTATAAAATTTGCAAACTTGAACCGAACCATCCTACATCAAAACCAAACCAAACCTAACCTACCGATTCGATTCCACAATTCCACTTACACCCCTACATGCGCTACCTCACCCACCCACCCACGCCTTCAGACTTGAGTACCTCCCCCTTCCCCTTCTCACTATCCCTCTCTATCTCACTCACACTTTCTCACACAAAACACAATCTCTTTCACACACACACAGAAAAAACACAGTGCGCCATTGGACCAGAGAACCCATCTTCAATTCGTGGCTGAAGGTAGAATAGGACAAAGGTGCTTCCGTCTTTCTATCTCGGTGTGAGAATAGGGAACGAAAGAGAGGGAGAAGTCGTCAGCTCGTGTCCTGATATTTGAGAACGTCATGAGTTCGAGTGGAGCTTGAGCTCAAATGTGGTGACTAAACTCGCCACATGTCCGTGCCCCTAACAGCCTTCGAAGATTGCGCCTCTCTCTGCTACGTTCTTTCGATTGATCCTCAATTTCCATCTCCACTTTTCCTAATTTTGTTATCTCTCTATTCATGCAGCTTGGGGCGTTGATCGGAGTAGTTGTGTCGGAGGAGGCTGGCATGGTGAAGGGTAGCGCTTGGAGCGTTGATGAAGAGAGAAGCAAGTGTTTCTTTGTTTCACGGGTTTAAGCAAGTTGACGGGTTAAACCCAACTTAACCCGTGTCATTTGTTGGGTTAAGATGGATAACCCATTGTAACCCGTAAGTATTAATGGGTTAGGTTGGATTGGGTGGATTCTTGGATAATGAGTTAGAATTGTGAGGCCTAGTATGTCAACTTAAAACCCCAAACAACCAAGATAATCCTTTCCTCCTCATTATTACTAAAAGGGTAATAAGGTTTATATATAAAAAATAGCTAAGAAGACTTATTCGAAAAGATACTCAGCCAGACCGAGCCAAAGCCAATTACATTGGTGTTCCTGCTCAGGCGCTTAAGCCACGGCCAAGTTCAAACTTATGTGAATTGAGGCCAAGCCAGCTCAGTTTGTTATACAGCCTTAATTGGCAAGTGTTCACTATTAACAAAAGCATGTAATCAGCAGTTTTTGGGGGGAAACCCTGGCATGGCTACTTTCGACTGAAAGACGATCAATTTGAAACATCAACAAATATCACTGAGTAAAGCCCCAATTTACAAATGAAGCATCACCAAAGTAAGCAGTTATGCCCTTTAAGTAGCCCTGGACATAATTTTCTTCAATCTGCATAAACAGCACATGTATAAAGGGACGGATAATGTAACAACGAAAAATGTTTGATACTTGAGTAGATGTATCAAATGAAAAAAAAGAGCCAATACCTCAACATCAAGAGGAGGAGAAGACAGCCAAGAGAGTTCTTCTACTTGGTTCACATCTACATTTCGAGGTAAAAACATGATGATATTCGGCGCTATTCTCTGTGCTACTTGAAACAATGAATACCTGCTCCGCAAACTGGGATCAGTACTACACTAATTGCACTTTGGAGATCTATATAACTACTGAGAAAATTTTACATACATTGGAGAAGAAAGAATAGTCAAAAGCAGCACAAAGACTAACTAGCATTACCAGTAACTGCAAATGCACGGTAAAACAAATTACAATTGCTTTAGACTAGGGATATCAACCACAAGCCAACTACAAGGGTGCATCCCAGAAACAGATAACATAGCCCAAACATATAGTGATATAACATAAACCAGATGGTTATACACCACTTGACTTAGAAATCATCCAACCCCGAGATTCAAAACAATTAAAATCTTAGGAAAAAGTAAAGAAAAACAGGATTTGAGATAGCTGAAAGACTAATCACTTATCATTGACGGTTAACTCGACTCAACAATGCCTTGTCTTAATTATTGGAGGCCGGATATAAGAGTCCTTCCGTATTCATGCGGCTCTATCTAAACCAGATAACTATACCCTCCATTATTTATCTCCACCCATTCATATTTTGGTCTACTGCAAGCTATCATATCCTATGTCATAATCTCAAACTCTTCCAGCCGACCCTCACACCAATCTTCTTATAGCAATTGACTAATATTAAAATGTATTAAAAACTAAATGACTAAGCACTAAAAGAGAACTAAACTACTCACGTGGACAAGTTCCTGTTCAAAAAATACATATTTATAATGAAAGATTCATTGCAATATATATATATGTATATATATATATATATATATATATATATATATATATATATTGTGTGTGTAGGCCTGGCAATTATAACCCAAAACCCACCAACCCACCAACCCGACCCGTTTTTGGGTTGAAATGGGTAACCCATTTCGACAAAAAAAACGGATCGATTTAGGTCGGGTTGACCCTGTTGCCCATTTCGACCCGTTATTTTTGCTACATGAGCGTACGTTTTTTTTATGGAAACTTGTGGGCTGAAATGGTTTGACCTGTTTTCGCACATCACCCATTTTAGCTCCCATTCTGACACGACCCGTTTCAACCCAACCCATTTCGATGCGTTTAATTTTGGGTTATAACGGGCCACGACCCCTTTAGACCCGTTACCCGTTCCTACCCAACCCACCCAATCGTCAACCCTAATTGTGTGTATACATATTTCGGACATTCAAAGATTGCAGCTTTGCCTAAATTTTAAGCCATGTGAGTTGAAGGGGCAATCTTTTAGAACATTATAGACATTAAAACGAAACTGCTAGAGAATCAATTATCAGAATATTTCAGATGCTCCAAACATAGATCTAAATCAAGATTCTGTAAAAAAAATAAAAAAAATCCCACCAGCATCCTACACAAAACCTACAAACTACAGATGTTGATAACAGACAGATAGCATGGAGGCAATTTACAGTAGACATATATCAAAAAGAATAAGCCAATCAACTTGTCAAACCATTTAGTTTAACGTATGCATAAGAAGCATTTGAACCTCGGTTCCTCTTTTATTCGGATGAAAACCAGGTAGAAAACCTAGTACAGTAAAATGAGTAGTACAGTTTTCACCTTTAAATGATTATGAAATAAGAAACATCTGCATTTCATACCCATCTTTTGGCCGCAGTAAATCAAGAGTAAACTTTTGTATCAACTTATACGATGGCCCTCCCCACGGTGGTGCAAGAAATGCTACATTGCCCTAATAAAATATCAACAATTACAATTTCAGAAGAACAAATTAACAAAAGAGTAAAATTATCATACTATTACAAGGACATTCTGAAAGAATACATGCTAATAGACAATCAAATATCAGATCTGCTTTCAACAATGACATAAACTCGTTTACATGCCTTTGCCTTCCAGGCCATCTGAGTAAGATCCCAATTTCTTCCCTCCCTCCCTCTCTTTTTTCTTTTTCTTTTTCTTTTTCTTTTTCTTTTTCTTTTTCTATTTCTTTTTCTTTTGGTGTGTGTATGTGAGAGAGAGAGAGCGAGAGAGAGAAAGAGTTGGGCGTGTGTGCAGAAATTCCATGATCATCATCTAGTTCATAGAAGAGGTGGCAAGCCCACAGAAGTTATTACTCAAAAGTTAACAGGTGGTAAAACTCCTCCAAATAAGCAAGGCTACTTTCTTTCTTGGCTTTGTACAAATAATAAAAAATGTTCGTCACCTTTAAATTTTCAAAAGATTAATTGCTCAAAAGATCACTCACACAGGCTTCTCGATCAAGTAGTAGGTGGTAAAACTCCTCCAAATGAGCAAGGCTACTTTCTTTCTTGGCTTTGTACAAATAATAAAAGATGTTCCTCGCCTATAAATTTGCAAAAGATTAATTGCTCAAAATATCACTCACACAAGCTTCTCGGTCAAATAGTAGGTGGTAAAACTCCTCCAAATGAGTAAGGCTGCTTTCTTTCTTGACTTTGTGCAAATAATCAAAGATGTTACTTACCATTAAATTTTCAAAGAAAATCTTTATGCCACACTAACAAGTCAAAAATCTGATATGCTCATGCTAAAACTAAAGCTATTAATTACTTGTCTTCAAGCCAAAGAGGTGCAACTGAACAGGGAAGATTGGAGTTGCTGCAACTTTCTTGAAATTAAGAGCACTAAAGAGATGAACACAAGGCTCTTCTACACAGCTCAGAGCTTTAGAAAGAGTAGTTTGAATCTGCAAGGAAGTGAATTTTCACATACTCAATAGTTACAGAAACACTACAATATTAGGTAGTCTTGGGTCGATACATTGCACGTAGAGGCTTAATCTTTTTTGACAGAAAATAAGCTTCTAGTCATTGATATACCACATAAATCTGCTTGTAGAAAGAGAATACCTTCAAGGACGGCGCTAGTTGGAAAAAGTCTCCTACAATAAAATCAACATATTTTTCCACGCCATAAATCTTTGCATTATTAGATGCCAATGCCACCTTTTGAGGATCAATGTCAATAGCAATAACATGATGACACCTACAAAAGTTAATGAATCAGTATAAAAAGTACGCCCTCTGTCCGAAAAAAGTCCTCTTGAAAAGTTAAAAACTTTTTAATATCAAACTTTTACTTCTCTATATTCTTAACTTGCACTGAAGTTGTATATCTTTTTGCATGACACGCATCTGAAATATCATGCTCAGGAAAAGAAAGAGAGAAAAAAAATGGAAATTTATAACCTAAGTTTTATAAACGAGGCTCTTTTTGAGATAAACTAAAACGGAAAGCAGAACGCTTTTTCTAGGACGGAGGGAATATTGTTAACAACTTAACCTCCTAGAATTTGGACGAATAGAAAGGTAGATCAAATCATTTTATTTATTCATTTTTGATGAGTAACAATGAGTGAATTAATCAAATCGCATGCATCCCAAATAAGTATACATCCACATGTGTACATAAATGAATGTTTGAATATTTATCCATATGTTCTCTTATTTTAGATTGGTAAACTCACCTACACAAAATCATCTTTACTAGGGATCTCAAAGTCCATGAATGAATGAACCACGCAGTAGACAGAAAGACTCCTATAAGAACCCAAATTAGAAAAACAACCAAATAAAGGAATGGGCTATGCAAGTTCCCAAAATAGAACGGAGATCACATACACCTAGGGGGTTACTTGACCACTTTAGGATTGATTAATTGACATTTTACTACCCTTAAACTTGGCAAGATTGATTTTTCTACAACTAAAAATAGCAATTTTTCAGTTTTGACCCTTTTCATCAAGGAGGAAATTGCACAAATTTATAATTTTGACCCCCATTTAAGCTATATTTAAATGTTACCTTGTAATATTCTACTCCTAAAAGACTCTTGACCTCACGATTCTGGCTTCACCCCTACATACACCTAAGAGTTTTAAGGAATCTGATATGATTTTCTTTTACGACAAAATCATAAGCAATGCGCGGACTCTATATACGAATCTCAACACAAAGGCAAGTATGTGCACTGTCTCATGCTAGGCTACATCAAATAAGGAAATTAACGCCCAACCTAGAGCAAGCCATTAGCCATATAGCCAAGGTTTGTATAGGATGGAAAAAGCTGCAGAATATCACATAGTCCACATAGTGATATGAATCAATGTCTTGCCGTAAAAAGCTGGTATCGACCAATATTTCACCCCAAGAGTACGTGTATGGACACAAATGTCGCCTCATCTAACATCCCAATTTCTGGCAAAGGTTAAAGGAAAACTTTCATATGTTTATGCATTTTTCATTTATTTCTCGATATAAACTTGCTTTTACTGTCCTTCATTTTGAGCTAAGGTTGAGTTCTTGAAGGGTAATGCTAGGGCCACTCTAATAACACTCAATTTTGGGTACCAAATGATGTGACATCTTACTTGTCATATTGTTAACATAACTTTTTAACTTATAGTGGAGCCCATAAAATGCCAAATAAGATGACACATTGGAAACCACATCATTTGGTGCACAAATTTGAGTGCTCATTGAGTGGCTCTAGCATTACTCGTTCTTGAAAATGTTTGTTAGTTCCATGGCTGCATACCCCATGAGAATTTCCCAACCATATTTGTAAATTCAAAAATCATATAAATTCATATCAAATCTGTTGGATAGTTTATATTCAAATGATTTGAGTTTTAATATTTTAGTTAATTGATTTAAATTAGGTTTTGTCTTTCTTGGTCTTTACCTTATTTATATTTATTAACTTTTACTTTTTGAGTAGGATTATGTTAATTTATGGAATGGTTTAAATTAGGTAGGATTCTTTAGCTTGGAAATATCACCAAGCCTTGTCCCAACATTGTAGGATCGGATTGGTATAGTTTTGGAAAGCTTGTGATTGGTTTTAATTGATTTGCTAATATATAATATTTTGAAAAGATTGTATCTTTGTAGTTTTGTAGGACTTATTGAAGGCTATAAAAAGAGAGAATGATGCACACTTGAAGGCTACACATTCTACATATTCACAAGTCAAGTCTGATACACAAACTTTTGAAGAGTGCCAAATACATCTCGAAGTCCCTGGTGTTCTCTTATTATTGAATGAGCTCCCCAGTGTGCTTGACATTGGTGACCTCATTCGTCTCAGTCCAGCTTTGAGACTTCATGTTTGTTTTCCACCCATGTTCTTTTGTTAAAGCTTATAGTATCTAATCATACACCGTTGGGTGATTAGTTCTGAATAGTTCTTATCTACTTCATTAAGAGTTTGTTGTTTGATTTCCATTAGTTCATAGTATTACCATTGTAATGTGTTCATAAACGGTTTACTAATAGAAGTTTCACCATGTTGGCAAATCAAAAAGTGATTTACTTGTTGAAAAAAGGTTAATACTTTGTGTTATTTATTTTCTGTATTTTTAATCCGCTTGGTTGTTTATTGGATTTCCCTAGCTGCAAATCTATCAAAATCTTCTTTCAATAAATGAGTCAAAGTAAGACTTCACTTTGGGGATGGAGGGGTTATACATAATTAGCTAATTTGAAGATTTGAAATTGGGGACTTACATTGTGGCAAATTGAATGGCATTGCCACCAATGCCGGAGAAGCAATCGATGACGACTCCACCACCGCTCCGCTCGGCATGGCGGATGGCAATTTCCTCCGGCGTAACGGAGAACCAACCCTCTTCATCCAATTGAATACCCTCGTCGTACCTGGAGAACAAACAGTAGCGTTGTGCCCAATACTTTTCTACTAGCAGAGTAACCCCTTGGGCTTCTTTGGTGCTCAATTTGGACTTAACCTTCACTAATAAAAACAGTAGTGGAGTGGCACATTACAAACACATGAATTCTAAATATTTCCATGGAGAAAAATTGAACTGATATTTCGAGCTTCATTTGCTTTCTATTACCTCGTCGATTCAATCGCTTCCTTTGTTTTTTCATGCGACGCCTTGCCCTGGTCATTGGGAAGTCAAGGTATCAGTCTGCCTCTCTCTCTCTCTCTCTCTCTCTCTCTCTCTCTGTGTACAGTTGCAGGGCTCTGACAGTGCTAGAAGAAGTAGCCGAGTTTTCCTGACGTTGGGTACTTCATGTTTGAAATGGGATTTTGTTGGACCCTTTTCTACTTGTCGCAATGGTAAGCTTACGGAATCGTGTTCTTCTCGTTTTCATCGTCTCTGTTTGGATTATAAATTTATAATTATGCGTCCGTTAAGTTTACTCGTCTTGGTTAGAGCTGGAAATGGGCTGGTCCGGTCCGGCACAAATCTAGTGGGCCAAATCAATTTTTTTGATGGGTTGCCTCGTCCTGAAATTTAACGGGCCTAACAAAATGCAAGCCCGGCCTGACCTGTCTTAGGCTCGGGCTTTTCGGCCTGAAATAAAATCAAACATAAAAACATAAAATTTACAATTCAAAGTCAGAAAACATGTGATAAAAAGTCCAATGTATGTTGTACCCAAAAAAATACAATAATTTCATAAAAGAAAATGTCGTCTTTAATAAAATTTGTCTTATAAGTTTTTTAACTAAAAGATTAGAAAAATCCGATGCAGTAGCCAACAAGCCCATTTTTTTGGGGGTTTCAACATGCTCGATGGAACAGGACCCCCAATGTAAGAGGATTCAATTAGATGTAGGCTAATTTTATATAAAATAAATAACGTATTAGAAGTGGACAAATTGTTCTTTGGCTCAATGGATTGTTAGTATTAAAATGAAAATGTAATAAAGTCTAAGGTTCAATTCCTACAAACTATATTTTTGTAATTTTTTTTATTTTGGGAATACAGTTAATTATTAAATTTTATTTATATGCATATTATATCATATACTTCCCCGTTTTAGGTAAATAGTCTCATATACTATTTTGTTTACATAAATAATTAATTTTAAAAAATTATGCTTATATTTTTTTCATAATCTTTCATCTTTATCCTCCAATTGCATTGTAAGTATAATGGTTGTGGCCGGTTAAGTATTTTTTAGTTATTTATTACCAACTTCAATACTACTTATATATGTTTTAATTTACTTCGGACCTAATAGATAAAGAGTTATTATATAAAGATAAAGATTTTGCATTCGACTCCAATAGAGTTATTCAATCTTAATTTTATTTTGTGTTCGCTAAATTTACTTATCAAAAAAAAGTTAGTTGACCATCAAATTTTTTATCTAGGTCATAAAAAATAACAATTACTTAAATTGAAATATATGTGCAATTATAATCATCATTGGGTATATAACATCAATATTTCAAGCAAAAATCAAATTTTATTGTTATGTGACTGTAATTTTTATTGTTTATGTCTGTTTAATTCTTAAATTTGTCAGTTGATTTTTTTTTAACTTGAATTTATAGTGCACACATGTTATCGAAAACATATTCATCTAGAAGTTAAAAATAAATAAAAGAAAAAAATTGATTGATTATTTAATACTTATTTTTCTTATATGTTTGTAGGTAGTATATATTTTCAATACTTTAAATGATGAAAAGTCAAACAATTATTCGTCTAATAATCTTGTTTTTTATAATTTTTTAAGGGCTTCTTTTTTCTTTTCGCTATGGACCTCCAAAAGTTGAGGACCGGCCCTGGTAGCCAGTACCATCCAATCCTGTAATACCAATTCAGAGTTAACAACTTGACAACTTTTGAATGAACAAAAAAGGCACTAGCAGTCTAGCAATAAAACTCAAACTTCACTCATCAAGATTAACAATATTAGAAGTTTCTATAGACAATTATGGGTGGGGTACTCATCCTCAGCGGCGCTGATGATTACGGAAGATAACTACTAAAGACTGAAATACTAAACTAGGGTTTGGGTTAAGTTGTTCGATATGCCGTTGTCGATATGGTGAATGAAGAAAAGCAAAGTATGTGTCTATGTCTATGGCTCTATGGCTCTATGCATATGCATAATGATTTACATTTTACCAATTACCCAATAAGAACTGCACGTCTGCCTTAATGCCCTTGATGTATTTGTATACAGTATACTAAAAATAAAATGTATTTTTTTTATAATTTGGTTGGATTGGGCTGGCCCGTAAAAGCCCGAACTTTTTTGATCCGAGCCCGGAGAATCCATGTGTAGGCCAAAAAGACCTAACGTTTTTTCAATATCTAAAGTCCAACACGTCAAAATATTGGATGGGCTGGGTCGGCCCATTGGGCTGAGCTTTTTTTGTCAGCTCTAGTCTTGGTGTTTGGATTATAATGTTAAGCCTAGTGATGCGTCCAAAATAATCTTAGGACGCACTGGGCTTCTTAAACTAGATACCTGGCTTTCAACTTATCCAAAAACTTCAAGGCCCAACACTGTAAAACAAGCAAAAACCGTAAACTAGGCAGGGGATCTCCCTGCAAAAGCCCTCCGGCATGAGAATTAGCTCAACAGTCAACTGAGAAAGCAATTTGACAGAGTTTAGCCTTATAGAAATCACATACCTCCCTCCTTTGTTTCGAGGGGTTTTATAGCCTATGCCGGAGAGTAAATGCCCATTAAACCTCGTGGCGTGCCTGACGGGAACATTAACTGCCACATTTATCACAACGGTCTCATCATGGAGGTGGTGGCGAGTTTCTCGGGAGTAACTGCCCACATTTAAGACAACTGTTACCTTCATAATCAAGCATGGTAAATCCTGCTCGATGAATATTTATCTGTCGGGTAAGCCCCCAGCTCGCTGCATTCTTATCTGTTGGGCATTAAGCCCCCAGCTCATAGTACATTTCTGGTCGCTACCAGTTCCTCAATGTGACCTGGGACCTAGAGTGTACGTGTTCAACCCCTGACTGATGAAGACGTGCCGAGCACGTGACTTGTATGTTGGTCCTATTGGGCCGGGCAGCTCAGTAGCCCCATGCTCCTTGCCAGTCGAGTATTTATGCTCGGAGCGAGGAGAAGAATCTTGAATCCCCAGGTCAGATCGTTATTAGGATGAATCTTTTCATGAATTCATTTAGGATCATCTCCAACCAGACGTTATGAGTGGATGCCAGCCCAAAGGATTTTGAAGGGACGGGCCGCCATCAGCCGCTTTATACCCCCACGCGGACTCATTCCCCAAGGGATCATTAAATGATGTGCCCCGGTTTTCGTGCCCTAATGATGATGACTCTTGGGACAGCCCCAACCGGCGGTTTCTTTTGGTATAAAAGTTCAAGTTCCCTTCCATTTCAAACTTTACCCAAACTTGTGTAAAATCAGAACCAAAGCACTGCTCATCGCTGCCTTTAGACGCGTAACGAAGATTCTCCAGATCTCCTTCGAGTTATTCCTTCAACGTCTAACAGGTATTATTCGAACCTTCACTGTTATTCCTTGTTGTGATTTCATTTCCTTCCCGTCGTAAACTAGGGCTTCTGATACCTATCACTTCTTCACCCCTCTTGATCTTTCTATTTTCAACTTTAAACACATAACAATCCTGGGCATTTCACAAACTTGCCCAACTTTACACGGGAGGAATCGAGGAGTACCTGACCTGTGCCCTATTCATCGGTCTTAGGTTAAGCCCTTGCCATGGGTATTTTATTTATCTGCTTTTGCCTATCCACCCAAGTGAGGTTTAATGTGTATTCCTCGATTCATGTAAGATGTCTTCTGGTGACGAAACCCATTCTGAAATCGAAGGGCGCAGTTACGATCATGGGGCTTCTACAGAAAAGCGAGGAGAGCTCTGAGACTGAATCTACTAGCTCCGAAGAGTCCGAGCTAGAGGTGATCCCCCCAAGTTTTAGAAACCCCTACACTTCTACATTGGAAATGCCTGTGGTTGAGCGAACAACCTTGGAGGAGAGACGATCAACAGACGAACCCCCGAGCACCAGTATCCCCCAAGCTTCACACAAGAAAACCAATCTCTCTAAAGGCAAAAACATCGCGACCACCACACCTACCTCACTTAAATGGGATGACTTGACCTGTGAATATGATGTCGCCGCCTAGTTATACTCATTGCGTATAGACCCCAAAAATTACCGGGTGAAGGCCTTCGATCTAGACATCGAGGAGAAAGGGCATGATTTTCAGGGAGATCGAATGGTGTTTTATTTTGATTTATTTTTGGTCGGCCTGAGACTCCCTCTAGATCCCTTCTTTGCCGAATTCCTACTTGTGAACAATGCCTTACCCTACGACTTAACCCTCACCACGGTAAGATTCATGGTCGCCTATACCATCGCCTGCCGGCTGCACTCAGCATGGCATTATTTAAAATTTTTATGTTTTCCCAGGACAAGAAGAGTGGTCGCATTACTGGCCATTCCAACCCCAACTACTTCAAACTTCTGTCTGACGGCCCCAACAAAGTTGACTCCTGGGACGGAAAGGCACTGCTCGTTGAATCACGGGTCGGGTGGCCCTTTGCTCCATACTTAGAGGATTTAGAAATTGTCAAATACGACAAAAATGCATTCTGAGCAGGAGAACCCCAGCTCGCGAAAGCTTTTAAGAAACTACTTTGAGTCAAGGAAGGCGAAAATGGGCAGGATTGGGTACTAGACTGGGTAGCCCTTACCTCTGATTCCCCCTTTCTTCGACTGGCCGGGATATTAAGTTGACCTGTTGAAGGGATTGAGCCCCGAGTTACCATGGATTCCGAAGTACCTCACCCATACTGGGGTAGCTACCATGGAGGTAGATTCCCCAGCGAGTGCCCGGACTGCGAGCTAACTGGGATCAATTACACCCCCGCTTTTTCTCTTTCTAGTTTGCACAAGTTTCAATTGTAACTCTTCTTTACTTTTCATTTCAACCAAAGTTTTATCGACTCTTCTTAATTTTTCCTGCAGATATGGGGCAACTCGAAGATTCCAAACGATTTCTCCAGGCTATGAAGAGGGGAGCCACAAGAAGAAATACCCAAATGGCCACCTTGGAGCCTGCTTGTCTCCCCACCGTCCCTACCACAAATACAGGGCGTGGATCTAATCGAGTGTTTGAACTGAACTGGGCTGCCACTCCTACGCCTACTACTGTTCCTGCCACTATTACTCCTACTTCCAATCCAATAGCTCCTGCCACACAAGCAACAAAACGACCTGCCCCTGAGCTTCCTACCGACAGGAGAACCATATCTCGGACATAGCATAATGATCAAGTTGAAGCATCGAGCTCACAGGCACCCCTATGGCAAAGGGATAATTTTGAAATGCCCGAAACTCGAGAGCTCGCTGCCCAAGTGATTGCTGAAGTGGCCAATGTGCCGGACCTAGCCAACTTCAATACTAACAGAAAGGGCAGGCACGCGACCACTGTTGGACTTGGCATGGTGAGAAGGCTTCGCCACACTAGCATCCGGAAAAGAATCGCCGACCACCTCAGCTCAGTCCTTATTGGGGAAATAGGAATGTGCATGACTGAGGTAATTAATTTCCTTATTGTCAACATGATGAACAAATATTATGTGCTCTGTTTTTAACCATGTTTTCATTTCAGATGGCCACCAAGACTAAGCTCATATACGATCGAATGCTCGACAACCTCAAATCCTCCAGCTCGCTGTCCTCAGAGAAAAATCAACTCGAAGAGCAAGTCAACTCCCTTCGAGCTGAGCTTAAAGGGAGCGAAGAAGCCGTGACTGCAAAAGTTACCGAGCTCTCCAAGCTAGAGGAGGAGAAAAAGACCTTGGAAGCACATCTCAATTTTTCCAAGAAATCCGAGGAGACTGCTCTGAAAAATATTAGCCAAGTGAGGAAGGAACTCAAGGAGACCCTCAACCAATTGCGGTGAGGAAGTGGCGGTAGAAGAGAAGAAGGCGAGGAAGGGCTGTCGGCCCGGTGATGAAGCGAGCGGTAATCATCATCGACTCCAAAAACTCTGAAGACTTCCAAGCCAGCGTCGAGGAAGAAGCTTACCCTTTCTTCCTGCAAGGAGTGCACCATGTCCTAAAGCAGCTGGCATGCAGCAAAATGGACATGCAACCACAACTGCTCGCTGAATGGGGAACCAACACCCCCTTCTGGCCTTCCGCCCGCTCGGGACATGCTTTGGTGCCTTTTACTGAAGACGAGCTGGCTTCACTGGCTGAATCAGATGCACAGAAAGGGCTAGCTGTTTGGACCCCTCCCTAACCTGCTGAAGTGACCATTACATATCTAATGACCTAGATCTGGATGGCTAAGTCATAGGAGGCTTCTACCTTGGCTACACATTCAACTGATGATGACGGGGATGTAATTGTAATCAAGGAGCCTGCAAATGAAGTGGCTGACCCCGCCCCAAGCACCGACCAAACTACCGCTGCTGACCCTTGAGTTTCTCCCGACCTGTGTGCCAAAGTTGAACTTCCCTTTTTGTTTCTTCGCAAAATAATTTACAAACAATTTACATTATCTCCGGGCCTGTAATATCTTAACACTTCTGCATTTAACATCGATGTTCATCTTTTCTCTATACTTGTGCTCTCATAGATGTTTCAACTGCTTTTTGTTTTAAAAACAATCTTTTAAATCGAGCAAGCTCATTCCAGGCTTGTCGAGATAAAAAATGCAAAGCCTTCGAACAATAACTCCTTCACCCGAGCTGAGATAGCTCGCAGTTATGAAGGAGCATAATCAAAACAACTGGCTCGAACACCAACCATTTTTCATGAGCAAATATACCTTTGCTCGTGAAAAAGAGCATAATCGAGATAACCTTAGATCACACTCGAACACCAACTTTTAAAACAAGCAGGAAAAACCCATGCTTGCCAAAAGTATAATCGAGTTCGCACCAAACGCTATAAGTAGGATACTTAAAAAATAAGAGCCAATGCATGCTTATTCATTTCATCCCCACTTACATCAAATCAAGAAAGTGCAAAATTCCGATCAATGATAATATTTCTTCAGATGATCTGCATGCCATGGATGCTTAAGCTCGATGCCTTCCTCTGTTTGCAACATATAGGTCCCCTCCTTTACAATTCTGACTACATGAAAAGGACCTTCCCAATTAGGAGAAAGCTTTCCCCATTCTGTTCGATCGCCTGTTGCTTCAATTTTACGGAGAACCCACTCGCCCACAGCAAATGACCGACCACGAACCCTTTTTATCGTGGTGGACCTTTGCTCGCTGCTTATAATTAGCCATTCGCATTTTAGATTCTGATCGTTTTTCCTCCACCAAATCAAGATCGGCTGCCTGGGCTACAATGTTGGATTCTGCATCATAGTGAGATACTCTATGATTGGGCAAGTACATCTCCACCGGTGCCATGGCCTCAGATCCATAAGCCAAAGAGAAAGTTATCTCACCCGTGGTCCCCCTGACTGTTGTTCTGACCGCCCACAAAGCTGACGGCAACTCATCCACCCATCTTCCTGCCCTATCTTCAAGACTTTTCTTAAGGGCATGCAGGACTTGCTTATTGGCATCTTCAGCTTGCCCATTACCTTGAGGATATGCAACAGATGACTGTCAATGATTCACACGCATTTGCTCGTATGCTTTTGTGAATTTCTCCGAGAACTAAGTCCCATGATCCGAAACTATTGCCTGGGGTACCCCAAAACGACACCATATATGCTCGTGCACAAAGTCAATCACATTGACCTCACTGATAGTTGCCAAAGGCTTGGCCTCTACCCATTTTGTAAAGTAAACGACAGCCACCACTGCGTACTTAAACTTTGAACGAGCCAAGGGAAAAGGACCTATGAGGTCTACACCCCACATATCAAATGGCCATGAAGCCACCACTAGAGTCTTCTCGATAGAGGGTAACCGAGGTATATCAACATAGCCTTGACACTTATCACATTGCCGAACATATATTTCTGCATCCCGCCTCAAAGTAATCCAATAAAACTCTGCAACCAAAACCTTTTCTGCCAAGGAGCGTTGACCCGGGTGCCCTCCACATTTTCCTTCATGAATTTCACCCAGTATGCCTTCGGTCATCTCTGGTCGCACACACCTGAGCAAAGGCCTAGTATATGATCGTCTATAAAGAATTTTATCCAAGACAACATACCGGCATGCTCGCTTCTGAATAGTCCGAGCTTCCATCCTATCCTCGGGCAAGGTTCCTTACTCGATGTAAGCCTTCAAATCATCTATCCAACACTTCACGGCAGGCTCAATGTCTATGATCACCCCATTCTCTATCACTGGGACCTCTAAGTATTCAATCATGATCCCTGGATGCAGAGATTGAATTTCATCCTCAGCCATCTTGGAAAGGTAATATGCATGCATATTGTCCTCGCGGCCAAT
Organism: Codonopsis lanceolata; assembly: GCA_013146195.2. Taxonomy (NCBI): domain Eukaryota; kingdom Viridiplantae; phylum Streptophyta; class Magnoliopsida; order Asterales; family Campanulaceae; genus Codonopsis; species Codonopsis lanceolata. The sequence continues at coordinate 105,784,439 of CM028381.1, read as the reverse complement.
TCGCACCAACTCCCAATAATCAAAATCCTTCAAAATCTCATTTACCATGGTACAGTAGCGAACCAAGACTGGATGATGGACATCATAATCACCCTTGACTTGTTTTACGACCAATTGTGAATCACGGTAAATGATTACCTCGCGCACTCCTATGTCTTGCGCAAGCTCAAGCCCCGCGATCAAGGCTTCATACTCTGTTTGGTTATTTGATGCTGGAAACTTGAAACGCAAAGCCTTTTCAAACTCCACATCCTGCTCGGGTGGAACTAACACGAGACATGTTCCACTTCCAAACCTACTAGCTGAACCATCCACGTGTAATTCCCAACAATAATCTGGGCGGGGCCTGTGAATTGGAACATTTGTTGATACAGTCTTGGCAGAGATCTCCTCCTCACATGAATCCTTGAAACTAGTCTCAGTCACAAAGTCTACCAAAGCTTGTGCCTTAATTGCTCACCGAGGCTGGTAATCGATTTCAAACTCGGTCAATTCAATCAACCAGGTGAGCAAGCGACCAGAGGAGTCCGGCTTGTGTAAAATTTTCCTGAGAGGTGTGTCCGTGTACACAATGATGGGGTGTGCAGAAAAATAAGCTCGAAGTTTCCGAGCAACAACAACAAACGAGTAAGCCAACTTTTCTGCATTAAAATAACGTCCCTCCACCGCGGTGAGGGCCTTAGAAACATAATACACAGGCTTTTGAAGGTTACATTCTTCTCTAACTAATACAACGGCCACAGCCTGCTCTGTAGCCGCGAGATACACAAATAAATTTTCTCCGAAGACTGGACTACTTAACAACGGAGGCTGCCCCAAATACTTCACCAGCTGCTTGAAAGCCTCTTGGCATTCCTTTGTCCACTCAAACCCTTTGTTTCCACGGAGCACTTTGAAGAATGGCAAGCATCTTTCTGCCGACTTGGAAATAAAATGACCAAGGGCTATAACTCGGCCGTTGAGCTTCTGGGCCTCCTTGATGCAGCGAGGAGGCTTCATAGTGACCAATGTCTTAATTTTTTCCGGATTGGCCTCTATACCCCTTTCATTCACCATGAATCCCAGGAATTTGCCCGCCTTTACCCCGAACACACACTTGCTCGGGTTAAGCTTCATGTTGTTCTTCCTGAGATTGTCGAAGGTCTCTCCCAAATCAACAGTATGATCACGCTCTTTGGTCTTCACCACCATATCATCGATGTATGCCTCCACATTCCTACTGATCTGCAAGCTGAAGACCCTATTCACCATCTACTGGTAAGTAGCTTCTGCATTCTTTAAGCCAAATGACATCATTTTGTAGCAGTAGAGCCCTCATGCTGCTCGGAATGCGGTCAAGGCTTTGTCATCCTCATTCATCTTTACTTGGTGATACCTAAGTATGCATCAATGAAACTTAAGAACTCAAAACCTGCTATAGCATCCACCAGCTTGTCGATGCGAGGAAGAGGATAACAATCTTTCGGACAAGCTTTATTGAGGTCAGTAAAATCCACACACATCCGCCATTTTCGATTCGACTTCTTGACCATGACTACATTAGCCAGCCAAGTCGGATAGTGTATCTCCTCAATAATATCTGCACTAAGCAATTTCTCTACCTCTTCCTTGATCACTTTGTCCTTTTCTGCAGAATACACTTTGGGCCTTTGTTGAATTGGCTTGAAAGTCGGATCTACGCTAAGGCAATGAAATGCAACATCTTCACTAACCCCTTGCATATCTTCTGGCCTCCATACGAACACGTCCAAGCTACCCTGGAGCTGTTTGACCAAGTCTGCCCGAGCCTCTGCTGACAATGCCTTGCCAATTTTTATCTTCTGCTCGGGATAAGCAGAGCAAATGACCACCTCTTCAAGCTCGTCTTGAGCTGTAAATTTCGGCTCATCCCGCATTTGGAGCGTGTCACACTCCACTTTTTCTTCTTTTTCAGCTTGAGTTTCTGCTGCATCAAGCTAATCCAACTCCATGTCCACCGCTTGTTCGACTTGTCCCCCCGACCCCAATGTTGGCAAAGGACAAGTGACCTCCTCCCGATCTTAATGTTCATCTGGTACCAACCCTACATCAACAACCTGCTCGACTTGTCCCCCCGACCCCAACGTCGGCAAAGGACAAGTATCCTCCTCGTGATCATTCTGCTCCTCTTGAACCAAGCCCTCGCTGACTATAGCCATTGAAGGTCCCACAGTGACATGAGACTTTTCCTTGGTGCTGATGGTAACCTTCTGCTCGTCATCCTCTAAGGTCAACTTCTGCTTCTTCCTCTAATTGTCCCGTACATACTCCAGCACTGCCCGGGGCTGACTCTTCAACACCCCCACTCCCTGATCAATGTAAAACTTGACTCACTGGTGGGGAATAAAAGCAACCATTTGGAACTTAGTCATGCTCGGCACCCCTAAAATGATGTTATATGGGGATTTGAAGTCAATCACCATAAAGATGACTTTTTCTGCTCGAGTACGACTACCTTCACCAATGAAAACTTCCAGCTCGACTGTGCCCTTTATCGGCACCCTGTGATTGGTGAAGCCCTCCAAAGTCTCTGCATAAGGCTTAAGGCGCTCATCCTTCAGTTCTAAGCCCTGGAAGCAAGAATAATACATCACATCTCTGCATGCTCCAGTATCCACCAAAATTCTGTGTACAACCCAACCATCGACCAAAGCAAAGACAATCAGGTAGGGGCGTAAGTGGTTCGGTTTGGTTTGGTTTATGCCAAAATCACAAACCGAACCGCCTCCTAGGGGTTCCAAAAATCTCAAACCGAACCGAACCGAGTAAGACTTGGAACCGAACCGAGTAAGACTTGGAACCGAACCGAACCACTCGGTTTGGTTTGGTTTGGTTCGGTTTTGTGGTTTATATAAATTATTTTTAATGAAAGTAACCAACATTAAAAAAAACAATAAAAATAAGATTTTAATTTGGAATTAACATCAAAATTAGGAAATAACCTACTAACAACAAATTATTATAATAAAACAATACAAATTCTAAAATAAACACAAACAATGGAAGAAATAATAGTTCTCCAACAATCAAGATTTTGTTTGGTTTGGTATTCGTGTATATATATATATAATGAATAAATCAAAGGTTCAAAATAGTTAATAAATGTAATATAATATATATTATATTATAAATAAATAAAAATATATAGGGTGGTTTGGTTTGGTTCGGTTTGGTTTGGTTCGATACCAAAAACTGTGAACCGAACCGAACCGAGTGGTTTTCCAATTTTTGAAACCGAAACCGAACCGTCTTCGACCAAAACCTTGGTTTGGTTCGGTTCGGTTCCGTGGTTCGGTGGTTCCGATTTACACCCCTACAATCAGGGACTGTTCCCCTGCCACATTACTCGCTAGCTCACTGCGAGTAAACTGTATTGTCTCCTCTCCTGCTTGCAGAGTGGTCGGACGTTCTACCACCTTTGACAAAGAATAAATCTGTTTGCCAAGCTGAGTGGGTGTGGGCTCCTCATCCATAATTACATTTATTACCCCTTTGATCGGGGGTGCATCTCTTCGAGGAACATTCCCCATGTTCCCTCCATCTCTCTTGAACTGGTCCAACCGGCCTTCATTTACCAACTTCTGAATGGCCTTTTTCAGCGGCCAACACTCCTCCGTTGTGTGCCCATAATGATCATGATAAGCACACCTCTTAGATCGATCCCTGGAATCTGCCGTTTCAGGGTTCATGCGAGGTGGGCGAGGAAGCTCATCTTGGACCTCGTACATTATGTCTTCCCGCAATGTGTTAAGCGGGGTGAGATCACTCTCTCGTAGAAACTCCCTTGGACGATCATATCGCGACTTGCTCCTATTATAACCGCCACCTACACCTTGGCCGCTACCCTTGGGGTTAGCCCCAGCTCCCCCAACTTCAGCACTTTCCTTCTTTTTCTCCTTCTTCTCGGTCTCCCCCGCGCACCACTTCTGAGCCCGCATTAACATCTCTGCCTGCGTCTTGGGCTCCCGTATACTCAACTCTAATCTCAATCCGCCTTTTCCCTCAAGCAAACCTGTTTCAAAGCAAAGAGTGACCTCTTGCTCGGATAACCCAGGAACCTGCTCGAGCATCTTTGTAAACCGATCCAAATAACTGGCGGTTGATTCATGAGCTCCCTGCTTAACCTTTGATAAATCGGCCCTTGTCTTTGCAATAGCCCCCGAGGTCCCAAAATCTGCTAGGAATTTTGCCAGTAGATTAGCCCAATTGTTGATAGATCTGTGAGGAAGAGCTCTCATCCATGCCAATGCCTTTCCTTGTAATGCTCCCACAAAAGCTCGAATCTTCAATGCCTCGTCTGACATGACAAGACCTATCTGGGACTCAAAAGACATCAGTCAATCTCTCGCCTTTGTCTTCCCTGTATACTCTTTAACATTGGGAAAAATAAGCCCTTATGTTTGAGGTGCATTCTCAATCCAAGGGGCTAACAGATTGGCTGACAAACCCAAAAAATTCCCATCCAAAGCCTTGCCCTGTTCCCATGCCTCCATTCGGCACTTCAAATCCTCAAACTCTTGTATATTGAAGGTTGTAGGCAAACCACCCGCGAGCTGAGGCTGCACCACTGGCACGGGAGGGGCCTGTGGGGGTCCCATAGCTCCCAGAGCTTGAACAACGCCCACGGCCTGCGCCACCTGTGCCTGGGCTGCACCTGCGAGCTAAGGCACTGGCTCATTAGCCACTAAATTTTTCTGTGCATTTGGCGGTTGCAACTCCCGCCTTTCTCTATATTGATGTGACAAATGAACTTGTGACCGTCTAGGGGAAGGTATCCGATAACGGCGAGCATGAGACCTCATGGGGGATGGAGTGCGGTGATTGCGAGCATGCGATCTTCGCGGAGATGGTGAACGAGGACGACGAGGATGCGACTTTGGTGGAGAGGGTGATCTACGATGATGACGAGATTGTGCTGAATCGTCTCCCACTCGGGGTCCCAATCAGGAATGCACACTGGGAACAACTCTGTGACTGACTCGCCCTTCCTGCTGGCTTCGCCCCTTATTGGATTCTCGTTCGCGTTGTGAGGGAACTTGCACAGGATTTAAAGGATTTCCCCCGGTCCTTGACCCACTTGCTGCTTGACTTGGAGCGGGCAAACCAGGTAGGGGCTCCAGCTCAATGGGCAAAGGTGGCTTTCCCATCGCAATCAACTGTAGGTTCAACTAGTGCATTTGCCCCGAATATATCGCCCTCTGGCTCAAAGCCTCTTCCCGAAATTCGTTGGCCAAGCCAACAGCAGCCACTGCACTCATAGCCAAAGAATCTAGACCCCGCCGTTGATTAAGTTGGTGGCGGGCATCATGATGTGGTGGGTTATTTCCAGCCGGAAGGTTAAGGCTAGGGGTTGCAGTATGTATTTCGTCTTGATTACCACCGTTAACACCGTTCTCAGCCATTATCAAAACTAGCGAAGTTACCAAGAAGCAAAAATTTTGAAAAAGACTTTCCTGGCAACGGAACCAATTGATGCGTCCAAAATAATCTTAGGACGTACTGGGCTTCTTAAATTGGATATCTGGCTTTCAACTTATCCAAAAACTTCAAGGCCCAACCCTGTAAAACAAGCAGCAACCATAAACTAGGCAGGGGCTCTCCCTGCAAAAGCCCTCCAGCGTGAGAATTAGCTCAACAGTCAACTGAGAAAGCAATTTGACAGAGTTTAGCCTTATAGAAATCACGTACCTCTCTCCTTTGTTTCGAGGGGTTTTATAGCCTATGCCGGAGAGTAACTGCCCATTAAGCCTCGTGGCGTGCCTGGCGGGCACATTAACTGCCACATTTTGGTCTCATCATGGAGGTGGTGGCGAGTTTCTTGGGAGTAACTGCCCACATTCAAGACAACTGTTACCTTCATAATCAAGCATGGTAAATCCTGCTTGGTGAATATTTATCTATCGGGTAAGCCCCCAACTCGCTGCATTCTTGTCCGCTATGCATTAAGCCCCCAACTCACAGTACATTTCTGGTCGCTACCGTTCCTCAATGTGACCTGGGAACTAGAGTGCACGTGTTCAACCCCTAACTGATGGAGACATGCCGAGCACGTGACTTGTATGTTGGGCCTATTGGGCCGGGCAACTCACCTAGCTAGTAAGATTATTGTATCGGATACGTTTTTGGGCTCATTGGGTCGACCCATTAATAAACCCACAAGAGACTAAATTATCGTGATATCTCTAGTGAGAATTGAACAACATAGCTAGCAGTACCATAGAACTCATTGGTATGAATCATTGACAAGTTGTAGTGGGGGAAATTGTAATTTGGTCGGAAACTAATTATGAAAAATGTTAATTAAAATTTTAAGAAATGACTACCGTAAAAGTTTTTGTTTATGTTTACTTTGGATCCCTTTACCATTAACGTGATTAACTTACGGTTAGAAAGGTCTACACAAGCAGTTAGTGAGATAAGAGCCCACATAATTCATGTCATCGCGCTGTGAACAAAGTTGGATGGGATCTTAATGGAATAAGCAACTGCTTGATTATTGAAAGTTTCAGGATGAATTATGTACTAATGTACCCCAAGTTGTACGATAACAAACGTGTTTGAATATTTTTCTAATTCTAATGTCCTACACAAGTACCCAATATTTTCTTAAGTATATATGGAATCCCACACAAATACCAATTTTTGGATCCGAATAACAGTTCACTTATTTATTTTTGACTTAAACACAATCCTAACGTCCATAAGAAACTTAACATATTTGAATTTTTTTTTCTAGTTAAAACTAAACAACTAGACTCTAATTGGGACAAATTAAACAACATATACTAATGTCAAATTTAGTTTATATTCGTGAACACTGATTTATATTTTGGCTTGAAATTTATAAATAATCAAAAAAACTTTAGAGTTGATTTTGAAGTTGGGCTATGATTATGCCAAATAAATGGGTGACTGAGCTCGTAATCCACGTAATGGACTAGAGCTGATGTGAAAGATGTGAATAGAATATATGGGCTTGTGTTTTTCTGGAGATGCGACTGGTTGATGTCAGTTGCCTTGGGAATCAACTGGTGAGCCTCCTGGGTTCTTTGTTGTGACTGTGACATGTAATTGAGCGAGCACCGTTAGGGAGCTGGGAGGTGATCCCAGCTAAAACCTTCCAGTGTAAGAGTCAGTAACAGGGTTGTATGTGCCAGAGCCCAGGCGTTCCCTCAAGATGCTGGTGTTAACTATCTTGAATATATTGAAAGAGTGTGGTGTGTGCTTGCTTGTGTGAATAGTGTGTAACTTGTTTAAGGTGGTGAAGGGCGTTATTTATAGCCCCGGCTTGGGCATCAAGCCAAGAATGACTGTTGAACGTGAAGACCAACCTGTTGTTGGTCGGCTAGCTGGCGGTCTCCTATTGGTTCCATACTCTGTTGTTGTACTTTGCGTATCAGAAGGTGGGTTAGTGGAGACGAATTGCGGCTAGTGCTGAACATGCCCACGTCCCTCCAATCGGTCAGTGACACCTGGCTGGTCTGGTACGATACTGACGTCTAGGTATCAATCTTGGTCAAATCTCTTTTCCGAGCATGGACGTTCTTCGGCTGGGCGGTCGAGCATGCTTGGTCCTCAATCGATCTGCCGAGCACCGACGATCTTTGGCCCGTTTGCTCGGGGTCACCTATCTTGGTAGGTAGTCGACCCTAATGTTTTGTTGGTGATTGAAATAAGGCTCATATGGGTGTGTTGGCGACCACGTGTCTTTCCACGTAAGAGGCCTTAGGTCGGGTCCCTTTAGGCTGGTAAATTAAAAGAGATCTGGTTAAGAGCACCCTTAGAAGTAGAGGCGACCAAATGTCCATCAATGTCCGTTAACCTCGTCAATGCTCGACCCCCAAAATTCATGCACATGGGATATATATAATGTTTGGCTTTAGATGTGTTCAATGCCCACGATCTGGGGCACTGTTGGGCCTTCAAATTATTCATGTTTGTTGTGTCCGGCCCGACTCATCCTTATTTTTTTTACCATTTTAAAATATTCTTGTCTTAAATTAGCTTCTTCTTTTTTTAATGTAACATTACCAATATTGAAACAAAAAGATTACTTTGTCTTAAATTAGCACTATAATTTGGAGTTTTATGGAAATGATAATCTAACGTATGAGTTTTAATTAATCCATTTATTTGAAAGCCACATTTACCAACTTTATGGAATTATTTTTGCTGCTAAGTTAAGCAATGGGGCCTTAGGCTTGCACAAAATACTAAAGTCTTTAATCTACATGCCTTAAAGGTCCATTTTTCCTTATTGAATCAACCCAGTTTCAAACTGCTCAAAAGTATAGTGAGGTTCAAATAATTATACAAAACAAGACAATCCATCAAAGCTCATCGAAACTCATGCTCGAACACTGTGTGAAGCCTATCTACTTAAGCCCATAAGCTGATCTATTGTACCGAGCTTATAGAATTGATGCCCACCACTTGATAGACTCATATCGAGCATTGTCAAAACTCCCTGGTGTAGGGCCCGTGCACACCCCATACCCAGTGGTGTGTAAAAAATTAAAAGAAGACCAAAAGAGCATCAATGCCTCCAAGGCTCCAATGGAGTATCAAAGTGAGAAATGGGAGCAAAGTTAAGCTAATTATCATCGAGCAGCAAATTATGCTACTCAGGTTTGGGAGTATCAAATAATTAGTGCTTTCGACGTGTCACTTTCTATGTGGACATAAGTTTATTTTCCTTCTTTTCGATTTTGGTTATTTTTAATCCCTAAAAAATTTATTGAAATAAAGTACAAATTTTCTTTATAAATATATATTGATTTGCTTTATTTAGACACCACGTTCATTTTCTACTATCTTTTCAAGTTCTCTCATTCCCCTCTTTTCTTTTCTCCATTTTCATCTCTTGTCTTTCTTTAAATGAATATTATGAGATAATGTGAGTAGTTTAAACATTGAAAAAGTTTTATTTGTTTGATAATGGTAAATTAAACAAACTTTATTTATTTATTTTAATTTTTAATGATTGATTAGTGAGGTACTCGACTCAAATTCGGTCACGAGTAAAATACGGGAGATCATCATGTGTCAGTCACGAGTTTGCTAGCAAGGGACCCACAGGCCTAGCGAACAGAGCTAGCAGAGTACCCGAGCAGAGAACAAGACATCTCCCATCCAAATCTAGTCGAGCACAGGCCTTGCCTGCCCGACCATGGGTTATACCCGGGAATCACACATCATCATCAGACTTACATCACATTGCCGGGCAGAGCCATGCTTGGCCGAGCAAATATCGAGCAGAGAATCTCATAAACTTACTTTCCAAGACAGGTCAAAGGTTTCCTTATCCGGACAGAACACTTGCCTTATCTGCTTCGACATTCTCGTGGCCAGCAGATTATCACATTTATAATTTAGGAGTTTTCTCATGAATCTACTAAGTAACTATATAAATGAATCCTAAATGGATTCTATGACAACTGGGGGGGCCTATAAATACCCCTCCATAAACTTTAAACAAGATACGCATACTTTCTTGAGCCTCAAACATCTATCAAATTGTCTTTTGACTCACACGATAATTACTTTTACGTCAGAGTGGTTTTACGAGACCAAATCTTGTCCTTCCATTAAGGTATTTTTGTGTTCTTAGACAAGTTCAAGAAAACAAATTAAACCATACAATCAAACTCATATATCTTACTTATCAATCGGACGGTCTAAACTAGATTTTTGCCACATCAACTAGCATAATTTGTCGCTGGATTGTAGATGGATGCTATGAGTCACCTAGAAGAATTGATGAGACGCTCCAAGTTCCAATGGAAAATGTCAAGGAAATTGCTTAATCTAAAAAAAACTTTGGAGTTGACTTGAAGTAGACCCGGCTGAGTCACCTAGAAGACTTTGACACTTCCGATGGAAATTGCCAAGGAAATAGTTTAATCTATAAAACGAAGCTCTTTCCAACTTATTTGGGTTACCAAGTTTACCCTTATCTTTAGTCACTAATTATTATCAGCAAAATAATTACCCACTCTCTCTAAAATTATTCACCAGTTTCTTTCATTCACTTCCTCTAATGTTAATTAATCAAAACAATAATAATTTGAAAATAAGTAAAAATAAAAAAAACTACCTATATTATTATAATTAAGTGAATAAAATCAATAATTATGCACATATAGTGTGCGTCATGTCCACTAATAAATTGATACTTTTGCTTTAACAACCTATACTTCTCCGTTTTTTTTTTTTTTTTTTTTGCTTATGCGTCATTTTGCTTAGTGAATTTGTATGTGGTATTTTCTTTGTTAAAAATGACAATTATGCTTAAAAAATTGATACTTCTTTAACACTTTAATAAGTGTAACTTTTTTATTATTTCTACTTTAGTGTAATGAGTGAATTAGTAACAAGTGTCACTTTTAATATATTTTGTTTTTCTAATACTTATTGGTTTACATTTTGTTAAAAAAATTACTACAAAAAACATTCCAGGTAACAAGTCAAACTTTCACTTTTTTTTTTCTTTTTACCATATCACTAATAAGCAACTCGTGTTCCTCTTTACGGATCCTCCAGTCTAATTTGCTTTCAAACCCACTTTCACTCACATGCCGACCCAAATAGTGTTAGTGGTAGATAATCCAGGCTTTTCAAATTTTCTTAATTTTATGGCTGCATAGTAAATTGTTTGTTTCTTACCAAACAATGTAATAAATTTTGTACTGCCTTCCTACATAAATTATTGTTGTGTTTGACACAACATACGGATAAAAAATAATTAATTTAATTATTAATTTTGATTTAACATATAGTTTTTTTAAAACTCATTCATACAAGGCTCATAATTAAAGTAAGAATAAAATATTAAATATGTTGTAGTAAAAATGAGATTTTAATACACAAGGAATGAAAATGAAGTGTATTGATGATATATTGGAGTGTTAATAGTACGCGTACAAAAGATTAATTAATTAAATGAACGTTTTAAATACTCCAATATTTCATTTATATATATACGTGTGTGTGTGTGTGTGTGTGTGTGATCCCCGGAGGAGTGATGGGAACTCTGTGTGTGTTGTGTGTGAGAACAAACAAAAAGCCAAAATGAAGTCGCAAATGGGAAGGCGCAGTAGAAGGGTTCGTACGTCATGCTTAACTTCTTAACCTAATTTAATCCCAATTTATCTCTCCTCTCTCCCAAAATTTGCTCCTCGAAATTCCTAATTTCATCACGTTTCCGTTTTGTCTTCTTTGCCAAAGGTATTCACTTTTATTCGTCACTGGAATTCAATTGCTGTTTTTGATATATAATGATGTTGATGAATTATGGGGAAGTATTTTAATTCGTAGCTTCTGTTTGTTGTAATTGGATTCTCGACGCTGTAGTTTGTGTGAATTTGGTTGTAATCGTCAATTTGACGTATTGTTATAGTATGTCAATTACGCATTTGAACAGCGGTTTTGATTTTTGAGTCTCTTTCGGAGGTTTCTTTTCCTTAGTGAAATCACGATTTTTGTGAAGGTATACACTCAGACCGTAAGTAAGTGTTGTTTTTGATATTAAGCAAATACTTACTTTTAAATTATCCGAAGTTTACCATTGTTTTGAACTTATGTGTGTCAGCTGAATTTTTTTAAACCCCGGGTCTATGCATGAATTCCGTGTTCTGATATTGATATTCTTTTGCAACTCGCAATCGCAAAGGTGGAAAAGACGACTAGCCTGCATATACCATAGAACCTTTTTCAGATCCTTGTGAACATGAATTTTAAAAATATAGCCGACACTAAATAATTGGGATTAGAGGCAAATATGGAGTCCAGTCTATTCAACCCTGGGTAGATGTTGAGATGTATTGGTCTCGAGTGATTGAGTGGACATGATGACATCAAGTTGATAAGTTGAAAAGAAATATCTAGTTATAACTGCCAAGATCACTCTGGAATTTATAAGAGCTTCCAGTATTGAGTTCCACATACTGTTTTCCTGAAAGGCAAGGGCTATTCATGGTCGTGATTTCATTGATAAAGATGTATTTTAGTTTGATCACCTTTGTGTTACTAGGCTTGAGTTATCTTCGTGTGTACTAACTCGGCATGCATGTACTAACTCGGCATGCATGAGTGTGTTTTGAAATAGAAAATAGACATTGTTACTTAAGTCATGCTGGTTGTTTTTACTATCAGTTGTTTTATTTATATGTACATCTATTTGATAAGTCAACTAAACACTCAACTTTCAACTTCTGCAAAGAGACTCTTACATGACCTTATTGAAAAAGGAGTTGAAAGCTGGAGAGTTACCACACGGGACACGGTATGAATTTAAAGTAAAAGTAGTGGAGAGAAATACCAAAATATTATTGTGATAATGAAGTAGGCATGCAATTCCCCCTCTCAAGCTACATATCATATTGATTCCGCTTTTCCATGTCAGAAGACTCAAAACCATGAAAGGAGGAAAGCTGTAGCATTTTGAATCTTCTATATATCATTCCTTTTTGGAGTTTTGTAGTCAAACTCTCACCTGAGCAAAGGCTTACCCCACGATGCTTGGTCCTCTTTAATTACCTTGTTTTTTGTGACACGGGTTAGCTACTATGAATACTTCATTGTTATTCCAGTAAATGTTTTTTTTCTTTTAATGTAGATTATGTGCTTATTTTTTTAAATAGTTACTTTTAAATATAGTTGGTGGCTTTGATGGGTAATACAAAGTAACACTTGCTTTTTCCTAACCCTAGTATCTAGTAATGGATGTCTTACATTACCGTCCTTACCACTATGCTAACCCTTTATCCCATAATTCATTATCAGTATTAACCCCTTTCATATGATTATTATTCATTGCTTTATACATCAGTGGTTATCTTGCGTGATCAATCTGGTAATTTAATTTGCAAATTTCACGTTTTTACCTTTCTTTAGGCGTACTATTTGCATGTCAAATTATGAATACTTAGCATTAAAAATAAAAAGTTTTACACTTAACCTTAACTGTGCAGTTGAATTTCATGACCACTATACTCTGCCCACTTTTTTGTCAGGTCAGCTTTTCTGCTTGGATTTTTGATAAGAATGTAGATGGCCCTGCTAACATGAAATAGAAGAGAAGTAATTTTACCTCCAGCCTGTTCTTGGTTTTTGTCAACTCGAAGACTTGAAGTAATTTCTCAATGGGGGCTTTACTGAGTCTAAACAGTCCCAAGTCCGGTGCGAATGAGATTATTGAAGTTTCACAGAGTGATGCCTGTAAGAGACAGAGGACTTCAAACTTTTGGGATGAGAACCCACGATTGATCCCCAGCCTCCCCGATGAGATATCACTTCAGATTCTTGCCCGACTTCCCAGAGCTTGCTACTTGGACGTGAAGTTAGTATCACGGAGCTGGAAGGCTGCCATAATGAGCACTGAAATTTATAAGTTGAGAAAAGAACTTGGTACAACCGAGGAGTGGCTCTATGTTTTGACCAAGATTCAGGGTGATAAACTTTTCTGGTATGCTTTAGATCCTGTGTCCGGGAAATGGCAAAGATTGCCACCAATGGGCAATGTACCTGCAGAAGATGAGTCTAAGAGGGGCTTAGCTGGCCTTCGAATGTGGAATATGGTGGGGTCAAGCATCAAAATAGCTGATGCCATAAGGGGATGGCTTGGGAAGAAAGATGCACTTGACCAAATCCCGTTTTGTGGATGTGCTATTGGGGCTGTTGATGGCTGCCTCTATGTCCTCGGTGGATTCTCTAGAGCTTCAGCAATGAGTTGTGTTTGGCGGTATGACCCAGTTTTTAATGCTTGGAGTGAAGTGAGTTCCATGTCTGTTGGTAGAGCTTATTGCAAGACTGGTGTTTTAAACAACAAGCTCTTTGTTGTTGGTGGTGTTAGTAGGGGTCGGGGCGGATTAGTCCCCCTTCAGTCCGCGGAGGTGTTTGATCCACGGACTGGGTTATGGTCTGAAGTCCCAAGCATGCCATTTTCAAAAGCTCAAGTGTTGCCAACAGCTTTTCTGGCAGATTTGCTTAAGCCTATTGCAACTGGGATGACATCATACAGGGGGAAATTATATGTTCCTCAGAGTTTATATTGCTGGCCATTTTTCGTTGATGTTGGAGGAGAGGTTTATGATCCCGAAACAAATGCCTGGGTTGAGATGCCCACCGGCATGGGAGAAGGTTGGCCTGCAAGGCAGGCAGGAACGAAGTTAAGTGTCATAGTTGATAATGATTTATATGCGCTGGATCCATCTAGTTCTTTGGATAGTGCTAAGATCAAAGTTTATGATTATCAGGATGATTCTTGGAAAGTAGTTGAAGGCGATGTACCTATTCGGGATTTCGCTGAATCAGAATCCCCATACCTACTTGCTGGTTTTCTCAGGAAACTTCATGTGATCACGAAGGATGCTAGCCATAACATTGCAGTGATGCAGGCTAATAAACAACATGATCTAAGTTCTACCCCGTCAACTTCATCAACTCCAGTAGATGGTTTTGCAGAAGGAACCTCTCTGTCCATAGCAGCCTCTGAAACAAACATTTGGAATGTCATTGCTACTAGGAATGCTGGTTCAGCAGAGCTTGTCAGCTGTCAGATTCTTGATATCTAGGAGTATAACATCCAAGAAAGCTTCTCTTTTAAGTACTTTTTGCCTTGTCAGTTGGTTGATATGATACTGACAGGACTCTTCCCTTTTTTATTTCGTTGCCACCAGAAGTTCCTCTATGCATCCATGTCTAGTACATGAGACTTATTGAAATTTGGATGTGGAGGTGAATCCCTGCATAATAGAGGATATATAATTGTGTATAGAAAGCACAATATATACCTTGTTCTTCAATATCTTTAATCTTCTGTTGAAGTGATGTGTGCATCCTTGCATACCCGTAATCATTCTCTCTTTAAAGTTGCATAGAAATAAATTGTGTATATTGTGTTCAGCATCTGCGATAGCTTTGGGAATCCAGAGGTGTACTAATAGCAAAGAAAATATTGAACATGTTAAGCTTGATATGCATTATTGAGCCCTTCTCTAACAGTCTTGGCTTTTAAATGAGGCGGTAAGGTAGTATTATGACTGCACATGTTGGGACCATGTTTGATTTGTGCTGGCCTTGGTGAGGCATATTTGTTTATTTCCCCAGGTGTGGACCGTCCATGCGTAGGGGGAGTGTTAAGCTCGATTTATATCGTTAAGCTCCTCGCTAGTAGTTTAAGTTTTTAGATGAGTTGATAACTTGGCCAATACTCGCAACAGAGAGATCATATATAACACATTATAACCCCTTCTCCCTTATATTACAAGATGTATCCAGAAGGTTTTACCTTTGGGGGTGATGGCAGAGTTACGTTCTCAGACTCACCGCTGTTCGTGGCCGTTTAGGTGTTTGATATTAGGGGAGGGATGGCTTGTTTTATTTTGGGTGGGATGTGGGGATAGAAGGCTACTTGGGATTCGAAATTGGGCATCAGATATTCGGAGAGGTAAATGGAAATATATTTTTCAGTTTGGGTGAGAGTTGAAGGGGGAGATGGAAGGCTACCTTCTCCTCAAGAGCTCACCAATGTCGTCACATCTCATTTTGGGTGTCCGACAGGTGATAGGTAATTGGCAGATTTTATCTTGCTTTGCGTGGGAGGGACAAGATAGAAGGTTGCCCTCGCCTTGGTGCTTATCTCTATCGTTTCCAGCCCATTTTCATTTTGCTCATAAGAAATAGTACACGTTTAAAAGCTTCTCATGCTTCCCCACCACAATGCTATAAGGGACTGAAAGTTCAGTTTCTTTCATTTCCTTCCACTTGGAACACACGGTTGCCTTACTCTTGCTCGTACTAAAGTAGTATATAAGAAAAGTAGAGAGAGAGAGAGGATATTACCGAATAAATGAAACCATAGCAATGCCTGCCCTTGAGCGATATCTTTCATGGAAAAATGCATTCAGAAACAACATAAGATGATCACATCAAATGGGTGTGAGAGGCATA
The DNA here is from genome assembly GCA_013146195.2 of Codonopsis lanceolata. Lineage (NCBI taxonomy): Eukaryota > Viridiplantae > Streptophyta > Magnoliopsida > Asterales > Campanulaceae > Codonopsis > Codonopsis lanceolata. Next base: position 105,768,470 of record CM028381.1, on the reverse strand, counting down.
AGAAAAGAAACGGATACCAAAAAGAATACCATCGAAAACCTTAAATTCAAATGATCACTTTTACACGATAAGGGCTCATACATATATTAGAATGTAAAGGTCACGAGTTACACACAAAATTTTCTCCGTCAAAATTGTGGATTACAATCCATTGTTGGCACCACGCTTTATTTAGTATTTTCCCATCATGATATATGAAAATGAAGTATATGTCTACATGTAGAGGCTTCTCAGCCTTGTCGAGGCTTCCACTATACTTTCTCTACGGCCAAACGCAGTGACCCTTATATATTCTTCACCACCTGGACCAAACCCACTCCCTGGAACTGTAATTATGTGCGTCTTCTCAAGAATTTCAGCAAACACATCCCAAGATCTTGAACCTGGAAAATGTACCCAGACATAAGGCGCATTTACTCCACCATACACCTCTAGACCCAGTGAAGTAAAAGTGTCCACCAATATTCTTGCATTCTCCTTGTAGTAGTCAACCACAGACAGCATGGCCTGAAAATAATTTTGAGAATATTTGGAAATAAATAGTCAGGTTACAGGAAAGAGTACTGTGGGCTCTAGGTTTTTATATTTTCATGAATCAAAATCGCATTTCCTAGAGAAGAAAATTTGTCTCTTTCGGGACATGGGGGAAAGAACATTTCTGAGCTAAATAATGTAGCCTCAGCCAAGATGAACGAGCTTTTGTCCTTGAATTGCTTCCAAACACGTATTGGCAGTAAAAACATACCTGTAAACCATCTGAGGAAAGACATGCCAGACCACCCGCCTGAGCTATGCTTGAAGCACCATTAAAGCAGGTGCAAACAATCCGGTTGAAGTCATTAATGACAGGAATCTTATTTGCATACAAGAGCTCCTCTGGCACCACAGTCCAGCCTAGTCGAACGCCTGTGAACCCAGCAATTTTGGAGAAGGATGAAATTTCAATTGCAACCTGTAGAGTATCTTTTTGACTAGTCAAATGGGACAAAAATTGTAAAAAGTTTGACTTGTCAAATGGGACTATCTTTTTGGGGACAGAGAATAGTATTTTTAAGCCTCAAATTTTTCTTTCTATTTAATTCAACTTATGACCGCAAAAACTAATGCATCCTAAATATTTAACAGAAAATGGGGAATGGAAAAGTGCAAAGCAGTGCTGTTACCTCTCTTGCACCAGGAATTTCGTATATAGACCGAGGACTTCCATCTGAGACATAAACAGCATAGGCAGAGTCGTATACAATGATCGACCCATTCTCCCTGGCAAATTCAACAAGTTGAACCAATTGTTCTCTCGATGCTGCATGCCCAGTTGGATTATTTGGAGAACAAAAGAAGATAATGTCTGTTCTTGCAGTGTTAGACAAGTCAGGAAAGAAGTGATTCTGAGGCCCACAAGTCAGGTACTCAATGTTCTGGTATTTCAGTGTTATATCTTGGAAATCGCCAGTCTGACCAATTATAACACTTGAATCCATATAAGCCTATTTCAAAGTACATACCACATCATCAGTCTGGCATGCTAAAAGCCTTGGTATCAAAAGCTTGCAATCATTTTTTATTTTAGTTTTTGAGGGGGGGGGGGGGGCGCTTGCTATCATGTGAAAATATTAAAGAGGAGAATTATTGGGAATATTTCAAGCAGTTACTTCACAAAAATATAAATCACACATAAAAAGTGTGAAAAATCTAACGAGATTTACAAAAACTTAAATTATAAATAATTACAAGAAAGAAAAGAGAAATGCACATCATAAAACATATTTTCAAATTGAGCGTAAGCTATTTGATCCACTTTTCGACTCATAATAGGAAGGCCACTGCACAAGATAAAAACCTAAAGAATATCATTATGGTTTCAACTTTGATTAGACCTCCCGTCATTTGACCTATACTTATTGTGCCAGCAAAACTAAATAAAATTCCATATGAACCTATGCCTCTAAAAGTCTTTAGTGATAGAATTTTTCAACTACGAAACAGGAAGCTCCAAAATGGTGTCCCTGAGATTTTAAAACAGGTTTATATGAGAGGGTTTCAATTGATCTACGTGGAGAAATGGTTCATGTGAGATGAAAAAATTTAAAATATGCATTATAGTGACAGAAATGTGGGAATGAGTTAACTTAAAGGATGAGATGGTTCTGAGCGGTTTGGTTAAAAGATAATGCCTGTCCCCCTGTAGTGTAGTTCATTTTTTCAAGGAATTGACTCCACCCATGCATATCCAGAGTCTGTCCAGACTTTTATCATCCGTTATCGTTCAAGGAAGGAGAGAGGGTAATGCTTGTACAGCCAACCTTATGAGCATATATACTTCCAAGAACAACTATTGAATTATCTCGGGCCCACAACACAAGGATAGTGATAAAGACCATCATAAGGCCATACTTCGGAACTAGGAAGGATATATTATGCAACAATATTCATAAAGGTGATTTGTATCTCTGGATCAGCAAGCAAGTAGCTATTAAAGCTTCTAAGTAAATGGAAAGTAAAACATCATAAAAGTACCGGAAAGTTCGGATCTTGGACGGCTACTGAAACACTGGATCCTAAAAGCAGCTGCGAGTTTTAAAAAAAAAAGAAAATAAAAAACAGAAACAAAAACAAAATTCTAAACCAAGAGTATCAACTTAAGCAGCATATGAAGCCATATTAAGAGCTAATATTTACATCAAACTACACACGTGAATAGAGTCGGTAAACTTCAGTAATTATTATAAATTAGAAAAAGCCAAATGGAATAAGCTGAAAAAATGAAAAACCATCTTTTAAACCCTGATTCCCAACTACCTAATAAATGAAGAAAGAATATTCCATATTCCAACATACCTGAAGGCGAGATATATCGCACTGTGAACCATCAGATACAAAAACTTCTGTAGCTTTTACTTCTAGATCTTTGTAGAATGTTTCCGCGATTGCTTTCCGTAAAACCTAACGACCAAGACAAACAATAAACAAAAGTTCCTGAATAAATAACTGGACTATGGAAATTATTGTGATATACCAAGGTACCTTGTTCCCTTGCTCAGCTCCATACCCTTTATAACCTTCGCGTGTTGAAAGACCACGTGCATACTGCATGATAGTAAAACCATTCAAAGCCAATCTTACTTATCCCATTGAAGCTGAGTTAATATTGACAGAATAAAAGTTTGAAGTGGATCATTCTAGTTATAAGATCCAGATATTGCCTCTGAAATAAAGAAATACTGATGTTCAAGAGATACAACACAAATCAATATCATTAACAGAACTTACTTTGGCCATGCTTGAAGTTACAATATCAGGTATTGGCTCAGTGGTATCACCAATCCCAAGGCTAATTACTTTTGCATTAGGATACTTTTTAATATGTTCAAGCTTCAGCGCAGAAATCTGAAATGCATTGAGAGTCAACTATTAGGAAAAGTCCCAATGATGCAAAGACTGAAAAAAGTTAGGGAATCCACTAACCTCAGGAAACAAGTAGTTGTTGCGCAACTTTTCCATGTTAACATTACGAGCTACCCTCGTACAGTGACCAGTAGCTGCTTAAAATTGTTACCGTTCAAAGATATAAAAAGATGTCGATGTGAAAACAAAAAATAAGTATATTGAAACTTTAGGTTGTTCACGTACCAAGTCCCTCCTTTTGTGCTTTTTGTGCTATCAAACTGCATAACAATAAGCAAACAAGAATGAAATACTACAAAGGACAATTGATGCTCATATAATAGTTGTGCATGCACAAAGGAAATCTGAGAAAGGACTAGGAACTGCCTCATGTAGAGCATTACCAGGCCCTAGGTTGCAACAAGATTGTATAAGGCATGAAATTGCAAGTTGACAATTTAAACATCTTTTGGCAAGATTCTCACTCTCTCCAAGGTTACCGTGTTGATGTAAGGTGAGAACTAATAAGATGTATGCATATATATATACGCCAAACCACATTATATTCACAAGGCATACGTCACTGTCGATCAGCAGTATCCATATATCAATTGTCAAATGGGAGACCCATGCACAATTTTCTTCACTAGACAGTCTTTGTACGTAAACACGTGTAAATTTGGGCAGTTCACACCACGTATAGACCACCGTATCCATATGTTCCCCAGGGCCATGTCTGTTTTCCACACCTTCCCACATATCTAATAATTTTACTTTTCCCAGTTTTCTAGTTTAAACCTATTGACTAGTGTCCTGCATACGCTGATTGCCTCAGAGTTGGGGCCAAAACAAGTCCAATCCAAACACCAATTACACAAGCATTGTACTTTCTATAGTAAATTGTGTTAACTCTTTACTGATAATTCAACTTTTAAGCACCATTCCATGACTGGACGCTCAACCCTACTAAATATTCTGGTCAAAAGCATGTGCATACCAATTAACCATAACACTAGGCAAAAGAAATTGAAACCATTTGGGTTACAAAACATTGTCGTATGCTTCAGCTTGTACACCATGAACCAAACACCTAGATTGAATTCCACATAGAGAAATATTCACAGTTCAAAGGTAAAGAATAATTTTGTCCAGTCAAGTTTTGTATCAAACATAAAAGTGAAGTAATCGGTACATCAAACACAGAGAAACATGTTTTTTATTCTTTTGTTCAAACCCACATTACACTCTCTAAACTTCCAGACAACTTCAGAACAAGCTGACCTGATTTGCACAACAACTTCTTACAAGGGGAAAAAGTATAATACATCTGTCTACGAGAAACGTAAATTATATTGCACTTCTACTACCAATTGTGCCAGATACAATGCATGAGGGTAAGGTGTGATATGCTTCCAACTGTAGATTAATTATCCAATTCAGTACCACGGAACAAAGGCATGATAATAGTCTTTTAAAAGTTATTCATGTATTTATTAAGGTTAAGTTATATATATATATATATATATATATATATATATATATATATATATATATATATATATATATATAACTTTATTTATTTATTTATTTTTGATTAAGTGGCCTTGTATATAGCACAAAAGAAATTTGACCCGCACATTGCTTGCTTCAAAGAAACTTTAGAACAAAATTTAGCTGTTAGGTGAGCTTGCTTCTAGCATATCTACTATCTAGTTAGAATTGTCCAAACCATATTCCACTCCTTTATTAGGTGCATATGAATAATCTATGTAACGGGGCTCATGATATAACATTATGCACAACAAAAACTAGAAAGCTGAGCATAAAGGCAAAAAGATTTTGAATAATCACACAATTCCAACAAACTTCAGTTCAAACAGCTGTGATGGAATAAATCTCAGTTCTTCTCTGGAATGGCCAACCGAAAAAAGAGAAAAGATAAACAGCACTTGAGATATAACCGAACTCCGTTTCGATATGTTTATAATAATAAAAAATATAATGTTAAAAAATGCTTGAAAAAAACAATAGCCAACTTTTGCGGAAAAGGAGTTCAAAGAACAGTAAACTAGAGAACACATCGGAGAACACTCTTCAAACAAACCCTTAACTTTGACCAACCCTTCCCTGCCTGCCATGATGTTCAAAGAGAAAATTACTGTTTACAGGACGTATAAAATCAACGAAGTACAGAAATTCCAGTGAAATAATTACTCAACCAGACAAAGAAAGAGAACATTAAACAAAGGAAAGCCTTCCAGCAGCCAAAAGTGGAAATGGACCAAAAGTCTAATTGTCAATTGACATCGAAATGGAAGAACAATTTCATGGACTTTTCCTTGGCACAGACGAACCAAGAAATGTAGTAATGCATGTATTTGGTTCAATAAACAACGAGAAAAGTATCAAATCTTGAGCTTTTCATGGAAATAGTCATCAATACCACCAAACAGCATCCATGGTATCATCTACATATTAAATCACAAAGCAAAAATAAAAAATAAGAAAAATTACACACATAACAAGTCAACTTAATTCATAAAGGCAGAAAACAAACTAAATAAAAAGGCAAAAAAGAAACAACTTAGACATTAAATTTGTTCTGGGTTGTTGTCACTCGTCAGCTAATTAATTTTGTATTCACAAGCATTATGTTGGTCCATAAACAGTCGAGAAAATATAAGTACTAAAACTCTGACTAAGTAAAGAAAGATTAAAATGAAGGACCAAACACCTAATGTGGAAAGTGAACATGAAAACTTACATACATTTTCAGTGAAAGTGGGAGATGGAAAGAAGATGTTCAGTCAATAAAGCACCCTGAAGGAGGCCAGCTGTTTTCAAATTCGGTCATTGTCATTTGTAGAAATCTGAAAAGCCATCGATAAATGCATATAGTTCCAATGGGTAACTTTCAAACTCATAAATAGAATTCTAATTAGATACAATCTTCTGGTTTGTGATGGTGAGATGAGATAAGGCTATGATGGGGTTGACTCAAAGTGGGGTTTGGAGGAAAGGAAAACGTTTATTTTGGTAGTTAGAAATCAGGATTCGGGAAGGGGAAAGTAAACCCCGGCTAGAATCAAAACTCAAAAACTGCTGTCAAGCTGGCCGGACGGTTTTTCCGGCTCCGTTTCACCGGTTTTTCAACGATTTTTAGATTTTCAATTGGGCCAAAATATAAAAAAAAAACACCATGAAGCAACCACCCAATCCCATAATACTCTTAATGTTAAAATTGTCCTAACTTCATACCTAATCTTACCATTTGTCTCAATTAGGATCCTCTCATCAATGATTGTTAAAAATGCTAACGGATGATGGTTCATTTTGGTCATTTGATTCGGGGGACAAAGTGGGATTTGGTTATAGTTGATATTTAAGATATTTTTAAGTAAAAATTTGTTTTATAATTCAAAATTATTTGTAATTATTAAAAAATAATAATTCAAAATTATTTTAAAAATCAAAAGATTAACTACCATAATTATTTTTAAGTAAAAAATTAAAAAAATGATTCAAAATTATTTTTAAGTGAATATTTGATATAACTACCAAAATATAACTCCATTGCCCTTACTAGAAACCTCTCCTCCCCCCAATTCACCATTCCTGCCTACACCATCCTCATCATTCCCATCTCCAAAATTGCTCATGTTTTTCTCCCCTTTTTCTTCTTCTTCTTCACAACACTTTCCTTCCCTTTCTGTTCCTGTCCAACTCGACGGGTTAACCCTTTTCCTTTCCCTGGATAACCAAATCCTCGGTAACCCTGATGGGTACTTGGGTTTGGTTAATTCGTCTCATTTTTAACCAAGGACAAAATTGTTGCAATCAAATTCGATACCCGACTTGATTCGCACTTCAATGACCCGAAAATCATGAAATCGAAAGCTCTACGTTTGCATAAAACCCAACTGGGTTTGATTTATGGGTTTGAAATCAAACGAAAATCATAAAATCGAAAGCTCTACGTTTGCATAAAACCCAACTGGGTTTGATTTATGGGTTTGAAATCAAACGAAAATCATAAAATCGAAAGCTCTCTGTCTGCATAAAATCGAAAGCTCTCTGTCGTCAAGGTGGAAGCCATTGAACTTGCATGATCGGACTTGCCAAGCATATCGATTCTCTCAACACACAGATTGTGGGGACGATTCGACAGAAGCAGAGCGCGTTTCGTTTTCACGTTCCCTGTGTGGTAGACCTTCGCGAAGCTCTCGTGGCCGAGTAGTTTCCCGATTTTGTATCTTCCTAATAGGAGCCCCTGGCTTTCTTTTCTGGTGGTGGTGGAGCTGACGCCACCGTCGACGTTGGCGGAGATGAGTTGGTGTATTAGCCATGGAATTTGGGGGAAAAGTCAATATATTCAAACCCTAATTTGAAATTATTGGTGGGGGTTTTGCCATTGATAGGAGCTAAATTAAATTGTGAGGTTTGTAAAGTAGAAAAATGATTGGGTTGGGCAGGAAGCTGTATTTATAAATTTTAAAAAATAATATATTTTAAAAAAATTGATTGCTATAAGACCATTTTTCACTTAAAAATATCTTAAATATCAACTAAATGATGAACTATAACCAAATCTCATTTTGCCCCCGAATCAAATGACCAAAATGACCTCTCACCCGTTAGCATTTCTAACGGTCATTGACGGGAGGGTCCTAATTGAGACAAATGGTAAGATTGAGTATGAAGTTGACACAATTTTAACATTGGGGGCATTATGGGATTGAGTGGTTACTTTAGGGTGTTTTTCATATTTTGTCCTTTTAATTATTTCATCCGTTCCAAGCAAAGAGTTCCAATTTGAAATTCAAACTTTTTAAAAAAAAAAATCATAATTTTAGTAGCTCATTAGCAATAAAATGACATTTTTTGTGCTTTAATTATTGAAAATGGATTTTTTAAATAAAACATCACAAAATGAAATAGCAGACTCTTTTCCAGGAACAGAGAGTATTCATAACGAAAAGCAGGTCTCTCGATCCATGTTAAATAGATTAAAATTTAGAAATATCAATGCAACTCCTCTGTTTTTGGAAATTACAATGTCACCTCTCACATTTATAAATGAAAAGTGTCACTTTTTAGTATTAAAATGTCACTTTTGTTTTAGCATAAGATGTGTCACTTTTGACCTTAAAAGTGTCATTTTGCATTTTTAATGAAAATTATCACTTTTTCTTTAAAAAAAATGTCACTTTTTGGCCTTAAATGTAACATTTTTGCCCTTAAATATGTCACTTTTGTTTTGAAAAAAATAACTGCATTATAAATGAAAACCAATTTTTTTTTGCGTTAAAATGTCACCTTAGGCCACTGGGCCAACATTAAAATCATACCGGATACGCCGACCCAAAATTTGTTCGGGCCACCAAAACTAAAGCCCAAGCATGCACAAAACATCGGGACGACTGGGCTAGTCCATGGACCTACCCATTGAGCAGGTCAATTTTACATATTTTTACCTATTTTTTGGTCCACGGCAAAGCCCACCAAGCCAAGTATTGAAATCGATCGAGTCCGGCCCAAAATTTCACATGGCCTATGGAACCTAAAGCTCAACCTGACATAATATCGGGTGGGCTGGCCCAGCCTATTAGGCCGGACCGCTTTTGACAGCAACTTTATAACATTAAATATGTCACTTTTGACCCTGGAAGTGTCACGTTGCATTATAAATAAAAGAAAAGTTAATGTTGGCCTTAAAAGTGTCATTTTTTGTCCTTGAAGTGTCACTTTACATTTTAATGAAAATTATTTTTTTTTACTTAAAAAAGGAAACTTTTGTCCTTAAAAGGTGTCACTTTTGATCACAAAGTAACATTTTGCATTAAAAATAAAGTTAATTAAAGTTTTAAGTTGATTTACGACTTAAATGCAAAATCTGGGCATAAAGGGATTCCGTCAGCAAAGTTTGGAAAGAGGGAGGGCATCGGAGCATGATTTGGAAATTGGAGGGCACCAAAGCAATTAATGTAAATATTCATTAATGTGTTGTCGGGCCAAGATTCGTACCTTTCCAAATATGGGTCCAGGTTCGGGTAATTTGATTCAGCCTGGATCCTATCTATTCACTTCATTTTTCTCTCATATTTGTATTTGTTTCCTTGATGGGTAAACAGTGGTCTTCTTTGATAGGTTGCCCCAACAACCTTTTTTTAAATCATTTTTGGGGCTCAGTCTTACGGATTTATGATCAATTTTGGCCTTAAAAATACAAAGTAACATTTTTTGCATTTTAGTCTTAAATCAATGTTGATTTACTGTCACTTTGCATTATAAATAAAAACTGTCACCGTTGGCCTTAAAAGTATCACTTTTTAATATTAAGGGCTTGTTTGGTAGTCAGACAAGGATAAGTAGTATTATTAATCTCAGTACTATTAGTACCCTCGCTATTAATCCTCACTTATATATCGGGGGTAGTTTTGAGATTACAAATGTTAATCCCAATTTTTTTAGTGAGGGCGCAAATAATACCACCCTCCCCCTTGGTATTAATAGTGAGGGGATAATGACTTTATCCAGATAACTCGTGTTATTAATCCCGACCACCTATTGCGTACCAAACATCAGACAACTCGGCTTATTAATCCTATCTGACCTTAATTCTGGCTACCAAACGGCACCTAAGAGTGTTACTTTTAGTCTTAAAAGTGTCACTTTGTATTTTTAATAAAAACTATTCTTTTTTTCACTTAAAAAGTGTCACTTTTGCTCTTAAATGTTCCACATTTGATCACAAAGTGATATTTTGCATTAAAAATGAAGCTAATTAATGTTTTAAGTTGATTTACGACTAGAATGCAAAATTTAGGCACAAAGAGATTTCAGCAGCAAAGTCTAGAAAGAGCAGGGCACCATCGCACGATTTAAAAATTGGAGAGCACCAGAGCAATTAATGAAAATGTTTATTAATGTGCTATCATGCCAAGATCATTGCCTTTCCTAACATGGGCCCGGGTTTGAGTAATTTGATTCGGCATGGATCCTACCTATTCAACTAATTTATCTCTCTTAGTTTTACATGTTTCCTTGATGGGTAAAGCATGGTCTTTTTTATGGATTGCTCATTTCAACAACCTCTTTTTTATCATTTTTAGGGCTCAGTTTTACTAATTTAGTATTTGTAAGATCATCATACACAAGTTTTTGTCTTACGGAAATAGAACGTGAGTTACTTACAACTTTTTTCAAATAGTTCAACAGAATACTAATGTATAATTTACAAATTAACTAGTGTATTTTGTTTGTGATATAAAATTGAAGTAGATTACGGTTATATGATTCTATATATGAGTCTATTTAATGAATTAACTAGTGCATTTTGTTTATGATATTCCTTTCGTTTTTAAATTATCGTTCTCTTTGATGTGGCATACCGTTCAAGAATAAGTAATTGATTGTATTATAAATATTGGTGAAATGTATGATTTCCTTTAATGTCCTTTAACATGTGACCATAATTAAAATAGATAGAAAAAATAAGAATAACATGGTAAAAGTCTTTTCCAAAAAACGAAAGGTTGGAAGAGGACAATTATTTTAGAACGGACGAAGAAAAAAAGAATGACGATAATTAATATAATATTGAACTCGATTACATGTATAAGGTTTTATATATGAGTTTATTTCAAATCACCCTGTAATCTAATTCAATTTACAAAGTGTTACAAAGTGTTACGTATTTTGAGATGGTCTCCTGTAAGACGGTCTTACGAATCTTAGTCCGTAAAATGAACCTATCCATTTTAAATGGGCTAAGATTCAATCATCTTAGTGTAACCCTTCGACTTTTGAAAATTATAGCATCACCACTCACATGTATAAATGAAGAGTGTTACTTTTTAATATTAAAAATATCATTGTTTAGTATAAAATGTGTCACTTTGCGTTTTTAATAAAAATTATAATTTTTTTTCTTTAAATAATGTTACTTTTTAGTCTTAAATGTGTTACTTTTTATGCTTAAATGTGTTACTTTTGGTCTTAAATGTGTCACTTTTGTTTTAAAAAGTGTTACTTTATATTATAAATGAAAACCGTCACTTTTTGTGTAAAACGGTGAAAGTGTCACTTTATAGTATTAAAAGCGTCACGTTTTAGTATTAAGTGTATCACTTTTGGCAATCATTATTAGTTTCAAAGTGTCACTTTTTAGTATTAAAAATGTCACTTTTAAGTATTAAGAGTGTTACTTTATATTTTAATGAAAATTATAATAAATTTCTCTTTATAGTGTCATTTTTGACCTTAAAATGTATCACTTTTGTCTTTTAAATGTGTCACGTTTAGTTTTAAATGTGTCACTTAGCATTTCGTCAAAATTCGTTAGGGTCTGTCAAGTATCCCAAGGCAAATTAGGCTAATGGAGCTGATAAAGAATTAAACTGCAAGACATGAAAAACATAAGAATTTCGACGGTAAACCTTGAAAGTGCAAGGGTACCGAAGCAAAATGAGAAACTTCTCATTAATGTGGTGGCTAGCCTATCGAGCTGACACGTAACCAGCCACACTCACCTCAAACCATCTCAGCTGAGCCGGTTTTATGATTCTTAATAACATGTTTTTTATTTATTATGACCCGCAAATTCCTAAATGGAGCTCCGTCATACCAAATTCTGTCGTACACAAGTTTTTGCCATACACTTTTTAGTTTGTGGAAGGTGTTATATTTTTTTTTTTAGTATTTGCAAAGTGTTTTTGGAGGGTTTTTGGGGTTTTGTGTCTAGGGTATAGGATATTATGGCTAGGATTTCGGGGTTGGGTTAAAGTTTAGTGTATATGATCCCTAGTTTAAGGTTATATTAGATTTGTTTTGATAGATTCTTTTTCGAAAATTGAAATATTTTGTTAGTTTTTCATTAATGACATTAAAATATTTGTTATAATTGAAAATCAAATAATAAATGTGTAATTTGTTGAAATCACGCTACCCTTCTAAGACCACCTCCAACCGTTTAACACAAAAATTGCACCAACCTTTTAAACTGGTGCAATTTATGCACTAAATTTCTTCCACCACATCCAACAGTTCTACTTCAAAGTTTACTCTAAAATAAATATTTCAAGTATTATTTATTATTTCATTTAATTTGTATTAATGTATTTTAGCAAAACAAATGTATTATTTATTGATTTAATATTAAATAAAATAAAATATTATGCATTAAAAATAATAATTAAATTCAAGAATATAATTGAGACTAAAATACAAACATATTAAAATTAATAATTAAATGCAAGACATTAATAAAGACTAAAATACAAATATTAAACTTTATTAATGTAATGTATTTTTTGTTTTTTATTAATGTCTAATATTTATAAACTTTATTATAAATAATTTTATAAAGTATATATAACTAATAACTAACAATATAAATAAAAATAATTGAATTAATTTTTTGTATTATTTAAACCAAAACATCAAAGTAGTATTTAAAGTAAATAACAAAACTAACAATAATAATAATAATAACTAAAATACAAAATAATTATTTAAACCAAAAAAAAAAGAGGAGAGGGAAAATGAAATAGAGAAATCTATACTTTGAATTTAAAGTGTTTGGAGGTTAACTTCAAAATGAAGTAACTTTTAAAGTTACCATCGGGAAGACTAATAGTGATAAAATACTTCATTTGAAGTTTTGAAGGCTTGTTGGAGATGGTCATTATTTTGAAGTAGTTAACCCATATTTAAGCTAAATTCTAAAAAGAAAAGCATAAATATCTAAGTTGAAAGGGTTAATTGCAAAAAAAAACTCTGACATATTTTAGTTTTTTTTTTGTTTTAAACCTTGTGTTATTTTTTTTGCATGAAAAACCTTAGCCCAAAGTTTTTTTTTTCTAAATAAAACCTTCCGTCCAAAACTCGTTAGCTTTGTGACGGGAGTGGCTGCCTAAGTTGATTGTTTAACTGATAAGGGTCTATTTGACAAATCTACAAGTTGGGATATTTTATGAAAATAAAAAATAGTGAAGGTTTGTGTTGTGATTCCGACCTTAAACACCTCTATCAACCACCACCACCACCCTTCTCTTTTTTAATTCCAACTCCGCCTCCTCCCCACCTCCATCAACCATCACCTCTACCACCACCATTCTCCTTGTCTCTCTCCTCCTCACAACTTGTATCTCTCTCCCCGTCGCCGCCTCCTTCACTTTCCTCTTCTTCACCACCTCCATCAATTCTTACAAGTTATAACCCAAGTCAAACATCCATTTTCCACAACCCACCTTGCCCGCCCACTCACCAAACTCACTCACCCAGTCGTCCTTCTAATCTCCTCCGATGGCTTCTGTTTCAGCTACCAATTCAAAACCCCAATGCAATCCATCGTCTAATCCACAATGGCACCGAAGCCGAAACTGGTCTAATCACCGTCTTCCCAACCCTAACCTTCACAAATCACTACTCCATTGTCACCAGACTATACCTATCTTACCACGAAATCATCAACAACCATTTTCTAGATCCCGACAATGGCGACACATTCACCATGGCCAGCCACGAGCCCAAATGGTGGCTCGGTGAGCCACTCTGGGAGACAGTAGTTAATCATGGTCTCAAGGCAGCCACCTATTTTTGGTTTAGCTCTGAGGTAAATAAAGGTTCCGGACAGTTGAATGAATTCTTGAAGCCTTTCGGGGCTGGCCATGGAGATAGATTAGAGAAGAAATTACAGGGACCGGATCTGACTCGGGGGCAATGAATGAAGAGAGGTTGATCGGGACGAGAGCGAATTTGACGAGGCTGGAAAGATCGGAGAAGGAGCCTGGTGATTGGAACAAGAAGGACGGCGACCATGGTGGGTGATGCAGTTAGAGATGGAGCACCGGAGATGGTGGAATGAGAGAAGCTGTGTGTGATTTTTTTAAAAAAAATTGTGTGGGAGTCATGGGATTAATTCCCCTATTCAAATTTTAATTTTATATTTCTTACCACTAAGTTTCTAAAAACTTGCAAATTCAACTAATCCCTCAGTTCTGGGGCAAAATGTTTACTATTTCACTTTCGGATGTTTATGTTAAATAGTCAATTTTAAAAAATTAAGACATAATATTGTTTTTTATTACTAATGGGCTACTAAAAGTGTCATGTTCTTAAAAAAATATATACTTTCAAACGGGGAATGTTTGTTCGAAGCAGAGGGAGTATATATTTTCTCTTATCGAAATAGTTATATGCATGCGAACAGTATCTTGTACTTATATTTTGGTGAAAAATAAAAAAACTACTAATTAAATTGCATTATCATTTCAAATCTCTGGTTTGTTCCAAAACAAGTGTACTTTTTAAAAGTAATTTGACATATTTCAAAATAGCTATTCAACAAATTTTTATTTAATTATTGATAATAAAATTATAATCACTTGGATGTACACAAATGCAAATTATGTGAATGGCGATTTTTAGATTTTAGTATATATATATATATTACATTTTTATTTAAACAATCAACTTGATTTAAAAAGTTAAAAGTGAGCATTTATTTTGAAAACGAATGAAGTACTATGTTAATACATGGTTTTTAATCAATATTGATTATAGAATTACAGTCAGAACTTGAGGTTTATAAATTAGTGTCAATATCCTCACCCCCACACAAAAAAAAAAGTATCTAATTTTTAGAAAAATACCTCAACTTGTAGATTTGTCAAATATGACCTTATCAGTTAAACAGTCAACGTAGGCAGCCACTCCAGTCACAAAAATAACGAGTTTTAGACGGAAGGTTTTATTTAGAAATAAAAACTTAGGTAGAAATTTTTCATGCAAAAAAATAACACATGGTTCAAAACGGAAAAAAAAAAAAAAACTAAAATAGGTTAGAATTTTTTTTCGCAATTAACCCAGTTGAAATCATGTCTGTAAGTACTTAATTTGATATGATTTGACCCACTCTAAACTTGACTTAAGTTCCACGACAAACTTGCTTAAGTATAACAATGGTCTTTCGTTTGTAATTAATACTCTCTCAGTTTTTAAAATATTATCTTGGTTGACCCGACACATTGTTTAAGAAAAACAAATTAACTGAATTATAAATATTGATAAAATGTGTGGGTTCTTTTAATACCCTTGAGTATGTGGTCATAATTAAATTAGGTAGAAAAAGTAAGGATAAAGTGATAATAGTATTTTCCCAAAAGGCAAATTTTTGAAATATGACAATTATTTAAAAATGAACGAAAAAGGAACGGTAGACAATAATTTGAAAATGAAGGGAGTACTAAAACAACGTTCACTTGTCCCACCCACCGTCCATGTGGTAGTTTTACAAAATATCGGTATTTTGAAAGACCATTCTTTCACTCTTTCAGTTTTACCCAAAGAATTCATATTTGAAAAATCTAACAATTAGGGAATATACAACTAACATGAGAGTTGTTATAATTACGATAATGCCCAAGTTTAATCAATATGTTAATATTAAATGGGTGTGTAAAGTTGAAATGGTATGAAAATTGTATACACATGAGCTATCAGGCCCAAATTTGTCATCACGTGTTGGGCACATGACCCTGCCACGTGCGTGACACGGGAGCAAATTCTTCACCCTACCCACAGGGAGCCAAGTATGCGACAAGAAGAGAGTTTCAACCAGGGTAGATTGGCGAGCAGGACATGCACCTAACTCGGGAGCACACCCTTCACCCCACTTACATAGGGCCAAGTGTGCAGCGACCAAAGGGTTTCAACCCGGGTAGACAATTATTCCTAGCTAGCATGCTAACCTCCTTCTCGACTTAAGGTGTAACGGTTTAGGGACGTGGGGAATGTGGGGAACCGGTAACTTGGAAACCGGCTCCACGTCCTAAATGTGGATTAGGTGTTGCCTCATGAATGACTCAATGTGCTCGACAGTTAAGGCCCCTTATAAGGCCCCTTACCCGGTAGGTGCATTCTTTGGCTATAAAAGCCTCACCTCTTTGGGAAACAAGGTACACACACAAATACTAAGCTTAAACTATGTCAAATTGTTTACCCAACATTCACGCCTGAGGACATTTGCAGAGAAAACCCATGCCTTAACCCAAGAGTTCTTCCTTTGTCGACAGATTACAAGCTTGATTAATCGTTAAAGCCCACATATCTTATTTGCATTCGAAGCCCAACAACTTGTTTATGACTTTTTGGCCACATCTACATATTTTTTTTAAAAGTTGGATAGTGGAGTAATTGTTAAGGACATTTATGACAATTACACTTATGAGACTTGAGATATATAAATTTTATATCTTAATAGAGTCCCTCCCTTTCTTTATTAGTTTCATAGTTTGTATGAGTCCTTTCTTCTTTTCTCGAGTAGCTAGTCTTATGAGGCAACAAGTCTTAAGTTAATGGAGATGATGTAAATAGTAGATACTTCCTTCCTTCCGGGTAAAGAGTCCCCATTTGAAAGTCAAACGTTTTTTTAAAAAAAATCACATTTTTACTAGTTCATTAATAATAAAATGACACTTTTATACCTTAATTTTTGAAAGTAGACTTTTTAAGTGAAACATTCCTAAATAGAATAGTGGACTCTTTGCTCAAAAATGGAAGAAGTGATACATTATAAACAACATGTAAGAAACCCAAAATTCCAAACACCCAAATATCTTAACGATAGTTAACATGATATAATAAAGTTGTCAATCTATAAAAACATCAACAATAAAAATGAAAATAAAACAAAAAGTATATTGAGCCAAAACATTAAACACTAGGATCTAATTGTCCACTTTCAAAACTTTCATTTTTAATGAAACACTTTTACCAATTTATAATTACTTTTTTACCTATTTTAATTATGATCACATGCATCAAGGCATTGAAAGAAACTACATTATGCATTACTTTTCTGTCTGTTCCAATACATTTATAATAAAGTCAATTATTTTTTCTTAAATGATGTATTGATTAAAAGAGAACGATTATTTAGGAACAGAAAGAGTATCACATATTATACCATCCTCAATCCCATTTGACTTCAATGCAAGTCCAACCACGATTGGAAACAAAAATGGCCGAAGAATAAATTAAGCAAGAGTAGTACATTCACCACTTTGTTTGTGATACCAAATGTAAGCAACCATGTATAGCATATTCCTTTTTTTTTCCTTCCGAAATGGGACGTGAGAAGAAATTGAACTTGAGACCTCACATATTGTATAACATATTCCTAACCCTACATAAAAGTTGTTTTTCTTATTCTTTTTTGTGGCATATATATATATATATATATATATATATATATATATATAATCAAGACAAGTTATAATATTGTTTCTTAAACTCCAATTCTCCACACCGAGGAGGCCACTTTGATTAAACTATTTATAATTGTAGCACGTGGAGATAAAGCCAAGAAAGATGAAGGATTACATCATGTGATACAATGGATATATACATTGGGTGAATAATAAGAACATAAGAAACCCAAACGGTTTGACCAAGGTTGACCAAATACTTAATACACCTCCTCAAGCTGAAGGCGAGAGACTGCGAACCTTAAGCTTGTCTCGAAAAAATTGGAAGCGAGGCTTGGATAAGCCTTTGGTCATGACATTGACAATTTGATCATGAGTGGAGATGAACTAAACCTGTAAGTCGCAACGAGAAACTTTGTCTCAAACAAAATGGAAGTCAATCTCAACATGCTTCGTACGTGCATGGAACACGGGATTGACCGAAAGGTAGGTTGTACCAATGTTATCACATCATAAGGTTGGAGCATTATGTAATTGAATTTTGAGTTCTAAGAGAAGAGATTGGAGCCATATGACCTCTGCAGCAGCATCAGCGAGAGCTTTATATTCTGATTCTGTGGATGAACGAGCAACAGTACGTTGCTTTCGAGAAGACCATGAGACTAGATTGTTACCCAGAAAAATTGCATACCCTATAGTTGATTTTCAATCATCCAAACAACCTGCCCAATCATCATCTGAGAAGGCTTGAATAGTATGAGAGGAGGACTTGGAAATAAATAAACCATGAGAATCTATGGAGCGTAGATAACGTAAAATATGTTTGACAGCTAGCCAATGGTCAACCGTAGGAGAGTGCATTACTGACAGACTTTGTTTACGGCAAAGGCGATATCAGGACGCGTTAGTGTATGGTATTGGAGTGAGCCAACGACTTGGTGAAACTTTGTAGGATTAGAAAACGAAGTACCCCCAGTCTTGGATAACTTTGTTGTCAAAGCAATGGGAGTAAGAACTGGTTTGCTTGTTGTCATACCTGTCTTTACAAGTAAATTCTGAATGTATTGACATTGGGAAAGTAGCATACCCGTAGGTAGAGAAACCGCTTCAACTCCAAGAAAGTAGTGAAGTTGACCTAAATCTTTAATTGAAAACTCTTTTCCCAAGGACTGAAGGATCGAACCGATAGAGGATGAGCAATTTCCAGTGACAAGAATATCATCAACATAGATGAGAACATAAATAAGTGTGGAATCATGGGAGAGAATAAACAAAGATGTGTCAGTTTTGGAGGGAGTGAAACCTTGAGAGAGTAGGAACTGTGTAAGTCGATGGAACCACGCACGAGGAGCTTGTTTTAGGCCATAGATTGATTTGTGAAGTTTGCAAACGTAGTTGGGATGAAGAGGATTCTCAAAGCCCATAGGTTGTTGCATATATACATCCTCATTTAGAATTCCATGGAGAAATGTATTATGAACATCTAGTTGACGAACCGACCAACCATTGACAACAACAATAGATAACACCGTGCGTATTGTGGTAGCATTGACCACTGGACTGAAAGTTTCTTCATAGTCTAACCCTTGTTGTTGGTGAAAGCCTTTTGCCACCAAATGCGCTTTAAGGCGCTTTAGGGTATCGTCCGATTTGAATTTGACTCAATAGACCCATTTGGAGCCAACGACATTTTGAGATGGAGAAGGGGGAACGAAGGTCCAAGTGTGATTTTGAATCAGTGTATTGAACTCCTCTGCCATGGCTTGGCGCCATTGAGGAAGTTTATTGGCCATGGAGAAACATGTGGGTTCAACAATGGTAGTCGTTTTAGTAAGCATGGCAGGGGGTGATGAGGGAGGAGGAAAATATTTGGACTTATGTCGTAGGCGCATTTGGTGGGTTCGTTGTGGCTGAGGAGAGGGTGATGGTATGAGTGGGGTTGGAGTAGAAGTGGTGTCGAGGTAGATGTTGGGAGTGAGATCTACAACAAGAGGAATTCCATTTGGGTTGGAGTTGCGGCAGGTATGAGGTTTGGAGGCGGGTGGGGGTCCATGGTGCAAATAGGTGGTTGGGTTGACCGGGACTTGAGAGGTGGATATGGGCTGGGAGGTTGGTGCATTAGATTGCATAGAGTGGGGTCCCTAAGTTTGTTCCATTGGTGGATGTGTGAATGGGCCTTAGTTGTGGGTTACTGGGAGTTGGAGAAGGATTTGAAGAGGATAACAGGTTGGGAAAAGGGACAGAAGCCCATGGTTGAGGCGGGGAATGCAAACTTGTTAGAGCTTTGCCTAGAAGAGATGGACCCGAAAAAAGGAATGAGAATTCATCGAAGCGAACATGACGAGAAATATACATACGTTGGGTTTTGATGTCCATACAACGATGGCCGAGATGAGCTGGGCTGTAACCGAGGAAAACACACGGAGAAGAGCGAAATTCAATTTTGCGTTTGTTGTAGGGGCGGAGGTAAGGAAAACAAAGACACCCGAATACTTTTAAAAATGAGTAATCCGGTACGACTTGAAAGACATTTTGGTAGGGTGGAGAATTATTTGATACGGGAGAGGGCATTTTATTTATCAAATAGACGGCAGTTTCAAATGCGAAATGCCAATATTTGAACGGAACGAAACTATGTGCCAATAATGATAATCCAATTTTAACTATTTGTCTGTTACGTCTTTCAACAGTTCCGTTTTGTTCATGAGTATGAGGGCAAGAGAGACAATGATCAATCCCCAAATTGGCGAATAATTTTTTTAAGGGTTTGTATTCGCCTCCCCAATCAGTTTGTACATGTTTAATCTTGGTGTCAAAAATTCGTTCAACAAGTGATTGAAATTGAAGGAAAATCGGGAAAACTTCATATTTATGAGACATCGAAAAGAACCATATATATTTGGAAAAGACATCGACAAAAATCACAAAATATCTGTGGCCATCAAAGGACATAACCACTAAAAATCAGATTTAAGAAAGCTGGACTACAATGGTTTGTTAGAGGCAATGACAATCTTGACGATTTGCCTAGTTGACAAGAGGAGCACAGAGACTTGAATGTTGATGACGAACACGACAACTTATTGGAGTTGATTATTTTACGGAGAACACGGAGATGAGGATGTCCCAACTGACGGTGCCAACATTCGGTTGAAACTTTATTAACGGAGTAGGCAATAGGAGCAAAACTGGGCGAATTAGAGAGAGAGTACAACCCATTGTTACTCAGTCCGAAGAGAAGAGTAGCCTGAGTAGTTCGATCCTACACAAGAAAATAGGAGGGATGAAATTCAAAGAAAACATTATTATCTTGGCAAAATTTTTGAACAGATAGTAAAGGCTTTGAGATGGATAGAACATGCAGTATATTTGATAAATGAAAAGAGCGAGAGGGAGAAGATAAAGAGGTGGAACCAACATGCCGAATAAGAAGACCCTTACCATCGCCAGTCACTTGATCATTCCTAGAATATTCTTCAGTTTGAGAGAGACTTGTTATATCTGGTGTAATGTGATGAGAGGCACTGGTGTCGGGAAACCAATTCATGAGAGACGGATGGGTGGACCTATGAGACAAATGTGCAGATGGGTTGGACACTTGTGAGTAACGCTGGTAGCAAACATCGGCTATATGATTTTGACGACGACATATTTGGCAAGTGAGGTTTGAAGAGGAGCCATTAAAGGAATTGGAAGGGACGAAACGATGATTGTGATTGCCAAATCGATCGTGACCGCGACTATGATTGTTGTGAAAGCTGCCACGTGAAAGATAGGATGATGAGTTATGAACAAGGTTGGCGATGGGTGGGGACGGGGAAGGGGGAATAACAGATTATGTAGGTGGTAGAGTTGGCAGAGAGGGAGTTTTATTGGCATGAAGAAATTCATGACTCAGTAATAAGGCATGGAGCTCCGAAAAGGTAATGGGTGTGGATCGAGCAGAAAGGGTTGTAACAATGTCGGAGAACTCATTGCGAAGGCCACGAAAGACATAGATGTTGAAATCTGTAGGTTCAAGAGATCTACCTACGGTTGCTAATTCATCTGCATATCCTTTTGCCTTTTGTAGATAGGTAGTAACAGACTCATCTTTTTGTTCTAAGTTATGGAGACTGTTATGAATGGCCATAATGCGAGTGTTTGATGGTGAAGATAGTGCAGATTCTAGGGTAGTCCAAACCGAGTGAGGCGTTGTAAGTCCAACAACAAGCGGAAGAACTTCTTCATTGAGAGATGAGACCAAGAGTGCAAGTATAGCTTGGTCCTGGAGAGTCCATAATTGGAAAACGGGGTTGGGTTGAGGGTCAATGTTACCGTCGACATGGATTTCGGTTGGTGGTGGGGGATTAGTACCGTCAAGAAATGCTAAGAGGTTTTGGCTTCTAAGGATAGGTAAGATTTGAGTTTTTCAGAACAATAAGTTTGTTGAAGTGAGTTTGAGAGAGAGATAATGATGGAAGTTGCTAAGACTAGTAGGTGAGGAAATCGGGTTTGAGGCTTGGGACGATGGAGGAAGAGGCTACGGAGGAGACAATTGGGTTGGCCATAAGGATCAGTAAATTGTTCTGATACCAAATCAAGACAACTTATAATATTGTTTCTTAAACTCCAATTCTCCACATCGAGGAGTCCACTTTGATTAAACTATTTATAATTGTAGTACATGGAAATAAAGCCAAGGAAGATGAAGGATTACATCATGTGATACAATGGATTTATACATTGGGTTAATAATAAGAACATGAGAAACCCAAACTGTTTGACCAAGGCTGACCAAATACTTAATATATATAATAACAAACACGATTTTTTCGCTCAAAACTGATTTCCATAAATGGAAACATTGGAAGCTGAAAACACTTTGTTTTGTTACTCTTTCTTTAGTTTATACTTAACATTTAATATTCTTGGATAAGTTAACTTGAATATATTTATACATTTCTTGGAACTTTGAATACACTCAAACTGTTGGTATTCATAACACAATTCACAATATCATGTTGAGCCTATTTTCCATCACATCTATATAAAGTTTGTGGATGTTCTTTGCGGAAGTTAAATCAATCTTCTACAAAGTTTTTTTTTTTTAAAAAAAAACGGTCACGTAATAAGCTTTAGACATTTTGAACCCAAAATTTTTATTGCAATTATCTGTAGACACCCCAATTTCGTACCCCTAGTATGTAACATGACATGAAATATCAAGAGTTTTTAAAACACTAACGAATGTCAAGTTACATGGTTCAAAATGTAAAAGAAAAAGCAGGATGCGTAAACAGTGAAATGCCGGGGGGCCTAAGTGCCAAAAAGAATATCAAAAAAGCCCACTGGCGCCACCCACAAGGACTCTGGGCACCGCGCCAACACCCTCCATGGGTGGCGCCCAATAGTGCCATGTGCACTGTTGCAGTTTGCCTAACGTACAATCTCTCAAGCGCGCGGTACAAGCCGATGAAACACAAAAAGATAAATCTTAACGATGAAGGAATCTCAATCTCAGCCTATAAATAAAGAGGCCCGACTTGTGAAAATTCACTCCGCAAACACCGTTCACAGTTTACACACACAGTTAAACACGCAGTGAGTTTTGAGAGAGCGTGCCGAGAGAATTTCTTTCTCTAGCCCCAAAGCTCCGTCAAATCTCCCCCAAACACAAAACCAACCAGCCAAAGTGAAACCTAGCTGCCCTGCTAGGATTCCACCCTATACCACCGATCCAAAAATCCTAAAAAGAGCTTTTGCCCTGCCCAAATCTAGACGCCAAATCCATAAAAAACAAGGAGTTACTCTGCCCGATTTCCACCGTCAGCAAGCAAACAACAACAAAAAAGCAAGCAGTTGCTCCGCCTGGTTCCCGATGCCAGAAAGAAAATTTCAAAAGCAGTTACTCTGCCTAAATCTCTGCAACAACAAAACAACAACAAAAAGACTCCCTCTCCTAGAAGGACAGAGCGATCGCATCCTAAAATCTGCTAAAAGCTAGTTGGTACGAGATAAAACTCTCATGCTTCAAAAGGTAGGCTATTTAAAGTTTTATTTATTAAAAAGTGTTATTTAAGCTGGTCCTATGTAATAAATATAAGCAGTTATGCTATCCGGATTTTTATAGAAAATAGCACTAAAAAGAGCCATTATTATGGCCAAATATTTACAAATATATTTGTAACTCTCGAAAGGAGGTTGTGGCAAGTTTGTAATGATATAGATACATATATGTATGTTTAAATGCTTTATTTTATCTGTTAAATAAATATAATAAAACATATTTTAGCCAAAAAACTACTTTGAGACCGAAAGAGCGAGTTGGATGCCTAACACCATCCCACCTCGTAACTTAGCCTCCGAACCCTTTTACAAATCTGATTACATTTGGTTTTTCTTTGTTTTTTCTTAAAATAAAGATGGCGACTCTGTTTTAACATTTTGAGTCCACAATGAGGTTGGGCGTATTCCACGCGCCCTCAAAACGTTTTGATTTTGTTCTTTCTTTTAAAGGGAAGACGAAACGAAGGAATCCGGGGCACTCACAGTGGCGAATCTGCCGGGGACATTGTTTTTATTTTAAAGAAAATAAAAACGGCGGACTAGACTCATTTTTCACAAAAAAAAAAAAAACAAGTTTTCTTTTATTTTTGGCTAAATATGCTTATTATATTTATTTAGCATTTTAAATATTGCATTTATATATATATGTATATATATTTGCGCACATAACCATAAACTTGCAGCAGCTTCGTTTCGGGTATCGTTGCGAATATAAAAAAATCAAAAATAAAAAAAAGTCTATATTCTTTCAAATTGAAAAATCAAAAAAAAATATTAGAAAAATGAAAATTTATCTAATAGAGAAGAACTACGATGACCTGAGCCTCGAAATGAGGAACGTAGGTAGCCTTTAGGTTAGGTCAAATGCTTTAATCTACTAAAAAAAAAAGAGGTATTTTTTATGTGTTTTCTTTTGTTTCCCAAAACATGAAAAGACTGTAAATCTCCGCATCATTATACTCAATTGCCATCTCCAAATTTCTCTTTCCTCTTAACCTTTCATAAATGCATCACTAGTTGACTAGTGCATCGTTCACTTTCGATTTTTTTAAAAAAATTCAGTAAGCCCTACTTCGAGATGTCAAGGTTTGCCACTTCTAAAAAAAAGAATGAGAAAAAAAGAGAAAGCAAAAAAAATGAAAAAAAAGACCGATAGGGAGCCAGGGAAGAAAGGAAAACTGGGAAGGCCAAGAAGCCAAGAAAGCTGAAAAGTCTGAAAAGCCGGGAAATCCAAAAAGGTCAGGCAACTCAACGATCATACGCAACAATTCAGGACTAGGGGATTTCAAACCCCAGGGGTATCTCTTTTGCCCATATTAATGCCTACAGTCCATCCTTGCAGAGTATGCTCACTAATCCATTGGTCTCTGTTATTTCAAAAGTCCAACCAAGTCCTCAAATCAAGCTTTCCAAAGGTATTTATCTATATTTGAGTCTGGTAAATTCTTACTTCTCCTATATCAGCTTGTCGAGTCTTCTTCTTGATCTCTGAGCACCGCCTATCGTCAAAGTATCTGTTATATATATATATATATATATATAAGATGACGAATCAACTCATGTAAAAACATGATAAAACTACACGAGTTGGTGATGAGTCATTTCAAGAATATGGACCCACAAACCATTGAAAATGTTAGTCAGATAAAACAACCTCCTGTCTTGGTGACAGGTCATCTTCGACCCATTGCGACCGAGCTATTAAATGGCACACTAGGGGCTTCCAATCATACACCAAACCCCTTCCAAATACCTAAACAAATCCACCACATGCCAAAACCACTCCTGACCATACACCAATCCTCTTCCAAATACATGAACAAATACACCATATACCAAAGCCTAATCATTTCTAAGATCCAGCTTCCCAAAACTGGGGTTGCTCCACCCTCATATGTATATGCACCAAGAGTGACCACCTTTTTTATCCCAAGAGAGAGAAGACAGATATCTCTTCAAGTACTCTCCCAAATTGATCCGAGAGGTCAAAAAAAAAAAAAAAAAGCAAGGTCAAAAATTCAAAAAAAAAAAAAAAAAAAAAGGCCTATGCATAAAAAAAGAGAAGAAGAAGAAAAAAAGAAGCCTCTCCTAAGCGATTTCTTCAAAATCTCTCTCTCGCAACAAAAAAAATATCAATCACTCTTGGACAACCCCATAACCTACAACCAAAGCCAAAAGTCGATCTACTAACCATATCTACAATCAGGTCCAGAAACCAACTTCTCATCGAAACCCACAACCTAAAAGGTCAGCCAATGATCGTTTTGCGATCGCCTTTCCGAGAAAATAACCAAATCCACAGCCCAAAATGCCTTTGAACCAGAGGTCAATCAAATCCTCAACCCTAAAGCCAATCCATTCCAAAAACTTAAACATTATACCTTAACCTAGTTGCTACCTATAGTTTTGTTTCAATCGGTTACAACGTGATCTGGGTTCAAGACAGAACTTCTTGCGAAAACATATAAAATCATCAAAAGATAAATGTTAAATATGGTCCATGAAACTTGTGATACACAACGATAAACTCTGGATCATGACTCTTCTTTTGTCCATTAGAGTCATCCTTTTTCTTTGAGCATATTCATTTATGTCTACCACAAAAGTCTCTCCAAATCGAGTCTTTATGGGGCTGTCCTTATTCAGTCTCTTCAGGAACTTGCCCGTCCCATCTTACAAAATATGGTTTATCGAGTCATCCCGAGGCTTCTCCCGCCAAACTCATTTGATACATAAATGATCATCATCTCCAGAAACAGATGTCCTTTCCATCTCCGCCTAAAAGAAACAAAGAAGCTACAAAGGCGTGATCTCTCAAGAAGAAGTGGCTTATCTTCGAATGCATTGAAAGACTGGCTCCCTATAAGGTAAAGGCTCGCTAGGTTGAAAACCCGAAAGGGCGGCCTGGGCAAAAGTTAGAGCAACAAAGAAAAAAAAAAGAAAAAAAAAAAAAAAAAAAGTGGTCCCTCCGAGGTATCGATTAGTAGGATTCACTGATCTTGTGATTGAATTCCTTTCTTGATTGATGCACTAGTCAAAAGACTGAAAAGTGACCCAACACTTCACTCACCCTTATTTCAAATATCACCATCAACTCCTATACTCATAACCCTTCATAACCAAAAGCCACATCCTAATCTCTCTTATCACATCTGCATCCATTGACCCGTCTTGTCTTAGCATGTTTAAGAAAACAATGGGCACACATCCATGTCATAAATTCAATTTTTTTCAACTAAAAAAAAGAAGAAAAAAAAAAAGGAAGAGTTTTTTTCTTTCCATATGCATGTTATCTTAACTTGCATCTTGTCATTGCATCACATATTTGGTTATCATATTCGATTATCACATTCATATTGCATCATACTTTCATGAAAAAACTTTGGGCGTTATAATGAATATTACAACGTGACATGAACGAAAACTTTTGGACGTTGCAATGAATATTACAACGTAGCATTTAAATAAAAAAAATTTGGGGCATTGCAATGGATATTGCAGTGTTACTCTTTGAACGAAATCTTTTGACATTGCAATGGATATTGTAGTATGACTCTTTTAAAAAAAATCTATATCTTTTGACATTACAATGGATATTGTAGTGTAACTCTATGAAAAAAAAAACCTTTTGATTCTGCAATGGATATTGCATCAGATTTGGTAATTATTTTATGGTTATGCAATGAATATTGCATCAGGTTTCGTGTAAGTTTTTTGATAATCCAATGCATATTGCATCAAATTTGGTAACAAGTTTTGTGATAATGCAATGGATATTGCATCAGCTTTGGTGATAGTCTTGTGGCAATGCAATGGATATTGCATATGGTCTTGATGTAATGCGATGGATATCGCATCCAATTTTCTAATAATCCGATGGATATCACATCTAGCGTTGTGATACAATGGATATTGCATCTAATTTTGTGATAACACAATGAATATTGCGTCTTTAGTATTATGATGCAATGTATATTGCATCAATTTTGGCCTTAGGTTCCAATTGGATGTAATGGATATTACAGCTGGATCTGCATCTAATCTCACTTTGGTTGATGTAATGGATATTACATCTACGTTTGCTTGCTGTCTCACCCGATAAATGCAATGGATATTGCATCTGGTCTTGATGTAATGCGATGGATATCGCATCTAGCATTGTGATGCAATGGATATTGCATTTGATTTTGTGGTAATGCAATGGCTATTGCATCTGATTTTGTGATAACGCAATGGATATTGCATATGATTTTGAAGTAATGCAATGAATATTACATCAGATTTGGCCTTAGGTTCCTAATGGATGTAATGGATATCACATCTGTTTCTGCATCTGGTCTCGCTATGGATGATGTAATGAATATTACATCTGAATTTGCTTTGGTCTCGCTCGATAATGCAATGGATATTGCATTTAGGTTTATGATAATGCGATGGATATCACATCTAGCGTTGCGATGCAATGGATATTGCATCTGATTATGTGATAATGCAATGGATATTGCATTTGGTGTTGTGATAATGCGATGGATATTGTATATAGCGTTGCGATGCAATGGATATTGCATTCGATTCTATGATAATGCAATGGATATTGCATTTGGTGTTGTGATAATGCGATGGATATCGCATCAAGCGTTGTTATGCAATGGATATTGCATCTGATTATGTGATAATGCAATGGATATTGCATTTAGGTTTATGATAATGCGATGGATATCGCATCTAGCGTTGCGATGCAATGGATATTACATCTGATTCCGTGATAATGTAATGGATATTGCATTTGGTGTTGTGATAATGCGATGGATATCGCATCTAGCGTTGTGATGCAATGGATATTGCATCCGATTCTGTGATAATGCAATGGATATTGCATTTGGTGTTATGATAATGCGATGGATATCACATCTAATTTTCACTAGGTTGTAATGGATATTGCAACTATCTTTCCGCATCGCGGCTTGCTTGTCGGTCTGAGGCCAAACTACGTTTGGTCTGATTCCTAAAAAAGGGATACATAGACAGCCTATTTTGGTAGGTGTGACCATTAGAGCATTTAATTGCATATCTGCTTAAAAACTACGATAACCTGTTATAACCGACTAAAAATGTCTAGGGTATGTGAGATTTGAACTGCACCCTAAAAACTGTTGCATTATAATTGCTACCTCTTGCTTTACTTCCCATTATAATTTCCACGAAATTTGTGAGTCTATTTCTTATCAACGATGTTTGTTTACTCGGTGAGCTTCGGGTTACCCGTAAACTCCATCGCTGAGGGGCTCTGTAGACACCCCAATTTCGTACCCCTAATATGTAATATGACATGAAATATCAAGACCTGTTAAAACACTAACGAATGTCAAGTTACAGGGTTCAAAATGCAAATGAAAAAGCAGGATTCGTAAATAGTGAAATGCAGGGGGCCTAAGTGCCAAAAAGAATATAAAAAAAGCCCCTTAGCGCACCCACAATGACTCTGGGCACCACGCCAGCACCCTCCATGGGTGGCGCCCAATAGTGCCCTGTGCACTGTCGTAGTTTACCTAACGTACAATCTCTCAAGTACGCGGTACAAGCTGATGGAGCACAGAAAGATAAATCTTAACGACGAAGGAATCCCAATCTCAGCCTATAAATAAAGAGGTCTGGCTTGTGAAAATTCACTCCGCAAACACCGTTCATAGTTTACGCACACAGTTAAACACACAGTGAAAGTTTACGTAGTGAGTTCTGAGAGAGAGCGCCGAGAGAATTTATTTCTCTAGCCCCAAAGCTCCGTCAAATCTCCCTCAAACACAAAACCAACCGGCCAAAGTGAAATCTAGCTGCCCTGCTAGGATTCCGCCCTATTTCACCGATCCAAAAATCTCAAAAAGAGCAGTTGCCCTCCCGAATCTAGACGCCAAATCCGCAAAAAGCAAGCAGTTGCTCTGCCCGATTTCCGCCGTCAGCAAGCAAACAACAACAAAAAAGCAAGCAGTTGCTCCGCCTGGTTCTCGAGGCCAGAAAGCAACTTTCGAAAGCAGTTACTCTGCCCGAATCTCCGCAACAGCAAAACAACAGCAAAAATACTCCATCTCCTAGAAGGACAGAGCGAGCACATCCTGAAATCTACTAGAAGCTAGTTGGTACGGGATAAAGCCCCCACGCTTCAAAAGGTAGGCTATTTAAAGTTTTATTTATTAAAAAATGCTATTTAAGCCGGCCCCATATAATAAATATAAGCAGTTATGTGCCCGGATTTTTATAGAAAATAGCACTAAAAAGAGCCATTATTATGACCAAATATTTACAAATGTATTTGTAACACCCGAAAGGAGGTTGTGGCAAGTTTGTAATAATATAGATACAGATATGTATGTTTAAATGTTTTATTTTATATGTTAAATAAATATAATAAAAGCATATTTTAGCCAAAAAACTACTTTGAGACCGAAAGGGCGAGTTGGGTGTCTAACACCTTCCTACCTCGTAACTTAGCCTTCGAACCCTTTTACAAATCTGGTTACATTTGATTTTTCTTTGTTTTTCCTTAAAATAAAGATCGCGACTCTGTTTTAACATTTTGAGTCCACAATGAGGCCGGACGTATTCCACGCGCCCTAAAATGTTTTGATTTTGTTCTTCCTTTTAAAGGGAAGACGAAACGACGGAATCCGGGGCACTCACACTATTATGACTTTCATACCATATGTCCTAGAAGACATCCACAATCAAAAATATGATTGGATTCTCAAAGTCAGAGTTGCAATGTCCCAACTCAAATAAACAACAAAATCGATAAAGTTATATATTTTTGCTAAGCATGAAGAATGGCTAAATAAAAAATATTAAGAAATATAATATATAAATTTATCAGTTCAGATAAATTTAAATCTCAAAATTTCAGCTCTCCATTATTTTCAAAATAATCTTGAGAAATATATTTGAAATTTTAGAATATAACATATCTAAGATAGTAAAATAAAATATTTATCATTAAACAATGTTTTTACTAATTATTTGACTTTATTTTATAAATTGAAGTCTCAAATTATTAGATTTTTATTTTTTTCCAAAAAAATAGAAGATAAAACAAAATGATAGAGGCTCAATTTTCAGCTCAGTGAAAAAATTAAAAGGATTTGAATATCTGGGGAGAGAGATCATTAGGATTTTTTACCGAATGTTAAGTGGATGAAATTTTGAAGTGAAAAAATAGACATCAAATGAAGGATTCTAGATAAAGGGTTCTAAATGAAGGGTTGTATTTGTTAGACGTCGGATGTTGAATTTGATTAGGTATTGAGGTGGTGTATTGTTTATATTAAGAGTAGTTATCATATAACACCGTCTTACAGATCTTAATTCGTAAGACGGAGTCTCACTCTCTCACAACGCAACCCACCAATGCACGGTGGGTCGAGTTAAAGAAATATGCCTTATATAAAATACATGTAATACCGTCTTTTATGAGTTTTTGTCATATATTAATATGTTAAAAGAGACAACTTACATGACATGGGGCTTAAAGGCGGATGTGAAATTTTAATGGGTCGAGTTTCATATATAGTAGGTCTTTTAGTGTTTTTCAAAAGAGTGAGTTTTTTTATTTCTCATTTTAGAAATGGTCATATGAAAATAATATTGTGCCTCGATAATTTTGTTGAAGTCTTTTGAAAAAAATGTATTAAAGTATTTTGAATTATTTAGTCTATATGAAAATAATAGTATGCGTGGATGATTTTTTTGGTGTTTGTTTCTTTAATTTAAAAATTTTGTATAAATTATGTTGCATAAAATGTTGCGTCCCATCAGTTTAATATTTTAGGTTCTAATTAAAATGTGTTGCATCATACTTCAGTTCTTCCTTTATCAGATAGCACAAATGGTAAGATATATTATACTATTTTTAAAGTAAATTTTATTAATTTTTTTATTTGTATATATTTAAAATATTACAAATTTTTTTCCAGCTGCTACATAAGTACACAATACATGGAATATCAATTTCTATACTTACTCACATTTCACAAGTTCAAGTATCTCGCTCATTGTTGATTCAACAAACCATGTAACATGTTCAAATCATATTGTCATTTCGCACAAGAAAAAACGTTTAAATAGATCTCTCACACTTACTCAATATAAAGTCTTGTTATAAATTTTAGAATACTTCTTTATATACAATACTATCATTGGACATGTACGATTATTACAACTATCACATAACCTAGTTCGAAAGCCCTTACGATTAGTAACTTTAGACAAAGCGACATACAACTGGCTAGACCAAAAACAAGTCTTTTCAAAAGAGTCCTACATTAGACAATGATTGACCATAACTTTTATTTATAAACATTGCGTAAGACACAATCAGCGAAAACTGTCGTCTTTATAATTTGAATGAAATTTTATGATCAAATGATGTCAATGACATTTTTGGAATCAAAACAGTACCACTCGAATGACAATTTGAAAGAACTCGACATGTTTTTTGTTAACATGATCACAAATTGTACCATTTATGGATGGATTGCAAAGTTTGAAGACTTACAAAAAACATGAGAATACAAGCTCTTGGTAATGATGAACGCGATCTCGTGTTGAAGGCATTTTTTGAGTGGGTTTGCAGTGTCGACGACGATACATATGATGGTGAAAATGATGGTATTGCCGCAATAGAAGTTCCAAACGATCTTTTGGTTAATGCATCAGATAATTTGATCCAGTAAATTGTTGAAAGTACATATCTACCATTTTTGGAGTCTTTTGATGATGCGTCATATTTGCAAGGAAGAGCTATACTTGCCTCGACGCTTGATGTTGTTCATACCATAAATGAATGATTTATAATAATCACTTAGAAAGAAGCACTTATTTGAGTTCAGATTCTATGTGCAAGGCAAAAAACAACATAAGTTTGTTTGAAGATATTTATTCTACGAAGTTTTTGAATAGTATAAAGTGTTTATGTTTGTTCAACCATGAATTAACACTTAAGGTTGGTGTTTCGGTGATTTTGTTGAAAAACATTGACTATGCTGCAGGGTTGTGCAATTGAATAAGACTAATCATTACCATGCTTGAGAATCATGTTGCTGAAGCAAATTTTTTGAATGGAAACATTGTTAGAGACAAAATATGTTTATACCAAGAATATTATTATCTCCATCAGATATGATGTTGACTTTCAAGTTCCAGAGAAGACAATTTTAGCAAAACCTTTCATTTGGCCACCCAACTTTTCAAAAACTTGGAAGACGACCACCGAAAGTTTAAAACTTTCAATGAGGCCACTGAACTAAATTAATGATGCAAGCGTGCCCATATTTTGGATGGCCATTAGCTCCACCGTTAAATATGCGTGAAATCCCTATTTTGCCCCCTTTAAATAACAAGTATTCCCTTTAAATAACAATCGCAAGAGGCGGTTATGGCGAGCGGGTCTGGGATTAAGAAGGGGGATGAATAGCGAGCATAGATGGAGATGGAGGGCAGCGATTGGAGAAAGAGGGCGGTTGGTTCTGTAGATGAAGACGGATTTGACCGGCAGTGGAGCCGGAGCTAGCGGTGGCCTGGAGCATTATTGAAGCGAGCACATCGGCTGGACTGCTTGGGGATGATTCATCGGATTCAGACGAAGGATAGTTACTGGGGTTGAAATAGGGGCAACGGCTGTTGAATGAAGGGGGCGGTGATGGTTGGAGCTTGCCAGATCTGTAATTGAGAAGAGGGAGATGAAAATCAGCTACTTCTCGCCGACGAAGGAAGGAAAGTGACTTCTGGGTCGACCATGCATGGAGATTACTAGAGGCTTGGTCGGCAGTGGAGCCAGAGCTAGCGGCGGCCTGGAGCATTATTGAAGCGAACACAACGGCTGGACTGCTTGGGGACGATTCACCGGATTCAGACGAATGATGGCTGCTAGGTTTAAATAGGGGTGGCGGCTGTTGAATGAAGGGGGCGGTGACGGTTGGAGCTTGTCGGATCTGCAATTGAGAAGAGGGAGATGAAAATCAGCTG
Source organism: Codonopsis lanceolata (assembly GCA_013146195.2). Lineage (NCBI taxonomy): Eukaryota > Viridiplantae > Streptophyta > Magnoliopsida > Asterales > Campanulaceae > Codonopsis > Codonopsis lanceolata. The sequence goes on along the minus strand of CM028381.1, from coordinate 105,734,820 downwards.
CTTCTCGCCGGCGAAGGAAGAAAAGTGACTTCTGGGTCGACCATGGAAATTGCTGGAGGCTTGGTTGGCAGTGGAGCCGAAGCTAGCGGCGGCCTGGATCATTATTGAAGAGAACACAACGGTTGGACTGCTTGGGGATGATTCACCGGATTCAGACGAAGAATGGCTGCTGGGTTGAAATAGGGGTGGCAGCTGTTGAATGAAGGGGGCGGTGACGGTTAGAGCTTGCCGGATCTGCAATTGAGCATAGGGAGATGAAAATCAGCTACTTCTCGTCGGTGAAGGAAGGAAAGCGACTTCTGGGTCGACCATAGAGATTGCTGGAGGCCGGAATCGAAACTATTGGAGACAGGGAAGAAGAGACCGGCTGGATCTGAAGCAGAGGGGTGAAGCCGGAGGACGAACTGGGCGTGAACTGAGGGAGAGAGAAATTAATGTTTGACTTAAAGGGAATAATTATTATTTAAAGGGGGCAAAATAGGGATTTCACACATATTTAACGATGGAGCTAACAGCCATCCAAAATATGGGCACACTTGCATCATTAATTTAGTTCAGTGGCCTCATTGCAAGTTTTAAACTTTCGGTGGCCGTCTTGCAAGTTTTTGAAAAGTTGGGTGGCCAAATGAGGGATTTTGCCGACAATTTTCATTAGTAGTATCGTATGCCATGACAATTGACAAAAGTCAAGGTCAATCACTTTCGCATATAGAACTTTTCTTTAAGAAGCCAATATTAAGTCATGGTCAGTTGTATCACAGTTACTAGGGTAACAAACCATTCTGACTTGAATATAATAATATTCGATGAAGATGGAAGACCAACAAATAAAACAAAAAAATGTTGTGTATAAGGAAAATTTTCAATATCTATAATATTACCAACAAAGTAATGTATTTCTATTTAAATAGTTGTCTCAAACATTACTTTCCTTAATTTGTTCTTTTGATTTTAATTTGATTCTTCGTTTTGCTTGAATTCTATTTAAATAGTTGCCTCAAACATTACTTTTCTTAAGTTCTTTGTAGGTTCATTTTAGGGTTAATGATTGGGTGGGTTGAGTCAGGTATTAGTTTAGTCGAAATGGATAACAGCTCGTGATCCATTATAACCCAAATATTAAATAAGTCTAAATGGGTTGGGTCGAAATGGGTCAACCCGTTCCAACACATTTTCCATCAAGTGTCATACATTTATATAGCAAAAAAATAGTGGGTCGAAATGGGCAATGGGCCCTATACGCTTTAACCTGACCCGTTATTTTTTGTGTGGTCGAATCGGGTAACTCATTTCGATCAAAAAAAATATAACGGGCCGGATTGGGTGGGGTGATTTTCAAGTCGGGTTGGTTGGTTTAACGGGTTTTTTGTTGTAATTTAATACCCATTTCGATGCACGGGGTAAATTTTTGTACTAATGGTTCCAAATTAAAGATTGCAAGTTTTAGAACTTGCCAATCATGCATAAAGCGATGTTTGAGCGTGTTAATTTGGTTTTCCAATTTTGGTATTCTAAGTTTGTGTGTTTATATATTATATGAATGTTATTCATCGTGAAAAAAATCAATTATTTATGGGTTAGTCTCTTATAAATAATTAAGTTTGAGTTGAAAGAGAAAAAAGAAGAAACATCTTTTAAATTGATTCAAAATGATCTAACTTTGATAGAGTTATCGTCAATTGAATACCTATTGGCTAGGTCTAGGATTTTCAAGCATGACAATCTCTCCATACATATTACATACTACATCATTATAATACCAAGCAAGATGTTACATTGCCTCTCCCAACGTCCCTCACATTACATGAACGACCACACTTACTAAACGCAGTGTCTTTGTGTCGGTGCCTGACACTAGTATCATGAGAAACTATATATAGTTAATGAATAGAGCTGTCAAATAGGGCAAAAGCCCGTGGGCATGCCCGCCCCGCCACCTATGAGGAGCGGCTTGGGCTGGTGTATTCAATGCCCGTTACGATGCGGGCTTTGCCCGCACGGGCCGCGGGATTTCACGGGTTGGGACGGGATGGGCCATGGGCAGCCCGCATAATTTGGACTTGCATTATTTCATTTATTTGGATTTTGTTTTTGGAAAAGACTTAAGAGCCTAGCCCAGAAGTGGCATTGACTTGTTTGTTTATTTCTATATTTCTACCCCCTTTTCAATCACCATATTTTACTTTTAGTTGTACATAATAAGTTTTACGGTACACCGTAAATTATTTTGATTAAAAAGTGAATAGATAACATTCCCATTTCACAACTCTGTTAATAGTTTTATGTAAATTACCATAAACCTCTAACTTACACGGAGTCCATTGAGTACTGAACCTCTTTAACTAAAGAACATTTTAATCAAATAACAAGGTAGTTGTTAGTCAAGCCTAATTTAGGGTTGGTGTCGTTGTTAACTTGTGATGGTGGGTTGGGAAGAACAGATTTGTATTGAGAGCAGTATAGACCATTAAAACCAGTGACACCAAAATTGAAAGTACTGATAGAAGAAGCATTAGCAAGTGAGCTACGCTGCTCTTCACCTCCTGTGCATACTCGGTTGAAGCTAATGCCAGTGCCGTTAATGGGAATGAATAAGCCCACCATACTACATTGAACTTCTTCATCTACTTCTTGAATAAGTTAGGCCTAGATACCTGTATTTTTTACACACACCAAAATTAATTATCAAATTATTCAAGTCTCATTTTTTAAGTGATATTTTGACAAATTAAGAGCTATTTTTGCAATTACCATTATTGTTATAAAAACGATGATAATTAAATAAATCTGCGGGCTTGCCCGTTTTGCTCGCGGCCCTACGCGAGGCAGGTTGGGCTAGGAGTTTCTAGGAATGTTATGCTCACGGGCTTTCCCGCCCCGCCCCGTTTCACATCGGGTTTTTTGGGCCCGTAGGCGACCCCGCCCCGCAAGCCCGTTTTGACAGCTCTATTAATAAACATATGTTAATATAGACAAGCAGTGTACAGAATAACTTACAGTAGGCATACTTGTAGGGAATTATTCTGTCAAGGAGAGTTAGTTAGCCACAACAGTCAGTTTTACAGCTATAATATTGTTAGTGTAGCTATTGAAGTGGAGAATATATATGTAATCTGTATATTCATTTTCTTGTAAGTTTGGTTAATCATCAATGAGAAGATATTTTCTCTCTCTTCCTAATTATCCCACTTTGTTCATTGAGGTCTGCATCATCAAAACTAACATGGTATCAGAGCTATGGCATCTGAGTGATTTCTCAAAGTGATTTTGCATTAATCATTCGGTTAAAAATTCTCAGTAGTTCATTGATTTTGTTCTTAAATTCTTCGATCCTTTCTATTTCTTTTGATGCTCATCCTCATGGCGACTAAAGATCACGAAGATACTGAGTCCAATTCTTCTTCTTTTAATGAAGAGGAGGGTTGATGCCTATGATCTGAGTTCAACCTTGATTCAACTCTATCCTTCTCATCCTCTTTATCTACATCCTCATGACCATCCAGGTATGATGCTTGTTACTGAAATTCTTACAGAGTTGAATTTTAACTTTTGGAAACAAGCAATAGTGAAAGATCTTACAACAAAGAACAAGTTAGGAATGGTACTGGCCAACACAAACGACCTAAGTCGAATTCTAAATACCTCGATCACTGGGATCGATGTAACAACATGATTATCTCCTGGATATTAAATGCAATTTCTGGAGAAATTAGGTCTAGTATGGTCTTTATCAAGAATGCAAGAGATATTTGGGATGATCTGAATTCACGTTTCTCACAGAGCAATGCTCCCCCAAATTTTTCAAGTTAGACAACAGATTGCCTCATTAACTCAGGAAAATATGTCTATCAATTCCTATTTTACTAAGTTTTGTGGTTTATGGGATGAACTGCACAATTTAATTCAACTGCCAAAATGTATATGTGGTTGTACTTGTGGTGCTGTTAAAAAACATGATGATTATGAATGTATGCAAAAGATGACTCATTTCTTAATGGGATTTAATGACAATTTTACTGGTATAAGAGGTCAACTGCTAATGATGAATCCCTTACCTGATATTGGGAAGGTTGTTTTACTTCTTGCTCAAGAAGAGAAGCAAAGGCAATGTACTGTTAATCCTGCATCTACCACTATTCCTAGTGATGTGTCTACTACTTTATACAACAAAGGTAATATTAATACCAATAAGAAAAAGGGAAGATTCTTTTATGAAAACTGTCATGGAGATTCTCACACTAAGGATATATGCTTCTACATAAATGGTTATCCAGAGTGGCATAAGGATTTCAGAAGGAAGCCTGATCCTACACGATTGCCAAAGTGCAAAGGAAAATCCATCTCTCGAGCCCCATCTTCAGTCATGAAATATGCTGATCATGCTTCTTCACAGGACGTGAAACCTGTTGTTAATGCTGCAGTTGTTGATGATGCTGGCACTCCAATTTTTTCAAATGCCCAGCTTTAACAGCTACTATCTCTTCTAAGTGCTACTCCTATGGACAATCCTAAATCTTGGGGTGGCAAATCGGTCGTGCTGGGCTGTTATCGGGCTGACACGATAACAACATGACACGATAAGCTTATCGTGCCTAATATTAAAACCCGAACATGACACGATAAAATACGAAAAGCACGCCACGGTACGATAGGCACGATAAGCACAATAAGCAAAAAAACATGATTTATTTAGTCAGGCCTGTTAATCCCAATAAACATTATAAAATAAATAATTTTGATTTTTTAATACATATTTTGAAAATTTATCAATATAACTAGTCAAGTAGTTTAAAAGTCATAAATTTTCAAATGATAAAACTATGAAATAATCATGAAAATAGTTCGAAAGAAGTGAATAACCCCTAGTAAATTTTTAAAAAATATATTTTTAGTATATATATATTTTAGTTATCATGTCTTATCGTGTCTTACCGTGCTTATCAAGCCAGCCCGATAACAACCCATTTTTTATCGTGTCTTATCATGTTGGCCCTATAACGGTCCGAACCCGATAAGCCACAGCCCAAACCCTATAATTCCGTGTCGTGTTCGTGTCGGCCAATCGTGTCATGTCTCAAATTGCCACCCCTACCTGAATCTCATTAGGCTGGTAAGGTTGCCTACTCTCATAATAGTGTTTTTCTAGTATGTCTAGCTAATTCCCATCTTACAAAGTATGATTGGATTATAGATACAGGTGCTACCAATCATATAACATCTTTCTTTGAATTACTTGAAAATCATGTTGTTATGTCTTCTTCTATACATCTTCCTACAGAAAAAAACTGTTCCCATCACTTATAAGGGTACAATTCATTTAACTCCTCACCTTGTTCTTCATAATGTCTTATATGTGTCTGATTTCAGATTCAATCTTTTATCAGGACACAAATTGACTCTTGATAATCAATGTACCCTTACCTTTCATTCTTCTCATTGTCTAATTCAGGACTTAGTCCAGAAGAGACAACTGGGGATTGGTAAAGCTGAAGGTGGACTCTACAACCTGTATTTGCCTAGTCCATCCATCACAGTTTTCTAAAGCTTTTGTTAATTCTATTTCTTCAGCGGTAACAAATGCTCTCAACTCTTCACTGTTATGGCATCTAAGATTTGGACACCTGCCACTTCATGCTTTCAAACATATTCCATTCTTGTCCAGTACTAATGTTGCTTCATCTGTTAATAAACATGTGTGTGACATTTGTCATTTTTCCAAGCAGACAAGGGTTCCTTTTCCTGTTAGCTCTTCTCATGCTGCAAATGTTTTTGATATTATTCATTGTGATGTTTGGAGGTCCATATAGGCACTTAACCTATGATGGTTGTTCTTCTTTCTTAACCATAGTTGATGATTTTTCAAGATCAACTTGGACTTTTTTACTCAAATCTAAACCTCTTGTTTGTCAGTATCTTAACACCTTTATTCTTATGGTTAAGACACAATTCAACACTGCTATTAAAGAAATCAGATCAGATAATGGATTTGATTTCTTTAATAGTTATATGACTCCTCTTATTCAATCTTATGGTAATTTACACCAGAGTTCTTGTAATGACACTCCCCAACAGAATGGAAGAATGGAAAGGAAACATAAAAATCTACTTGAAATGACTAGGGCTATGAGATTTCAGGGTCGTTTACCAATTAGGTTTTGGGGAGACTGTCTTTAGACAGCAACCTACTTGATAAATAGACTTCCCAACTATGTTATTAACTTTAGAACTCCCTATGAGGTTCTTCTTCATAAGCAGCCTGCATACACTCATCTTAGAGTCCTAGGGTGTTTATGTTTTGCTTCAACTTTGGCTCATAACAGAGACAAGTTTCAACCTAGGGCTACTAAATGTGTCTTTCTAGGGTATCCCTATAGTAAAAAGGCCTATAAACTTTATGATTTAAGTACTCATAAAATCTTCTGCAGCAGAGATGCTATATTTTATGAATTTGAATTTCCATTTCTATCCCCATGATCTGCACTTCCTTCATCTTTTCCTATTTTTCCTTCTTTTCTTACTCAACCTTGTGTTGACTCAGAAGATTCTTGTTCTTCTCATTCTCCTTCAATTCTCCTTCTAAATCTTCTCCAGTCTCTTCTCCTCTTCCTTCTCATTCACCTCCTTCTATTCCCTCTATCAGACCAGTGAGAACTAAGGTGTTGCCATCTAAGTTCAATGATTTTGTAGGCCTCCCATAATCTCTTACATCTACCAGCTCTGTTCCTCAGGCTCTGGCTTCTGTCTTCTCATATGATCTTGTGTCTCCTAGTTATTTTTCCTTTCTCTCTCACCTCAATCAAGCCACTGAGCCTCATACTTATGCTTAAGCTGTTAAGGATCCTTTTTGGTGTAAGGCTATGGAACTGAAGATTCAGGCTCTAGAAGCTAATAAGACTTGGCAGTTACAACCTCTTCCTCTTCATAAAAAGACTGTAGGTTGTAAATGGGTGTATAAGATCAAACATAAACCTGATGGCTCTATAGACAAGTATAAGGCAAGGCATGTAGCTAAAGGTTTTACTTAGACTGAGGGCTTGAATTTCTTTGATACATTTTCCCCTGTGGCTAAGATGACTACAGTCAGAACTCTTCTTGCCTTGGCTGCTATTAGGGGCTGGGATATCAGTCAAATGGATGTGTCCAATGCATTTTTTCATGGTGATCTGAATGAAGAGGTCTTTATGGATCTTTCCCCTGGCTACTCTCCATCTATTGGTTCTGTTTCCTCTCCTCCTGTTGTCTGCAAATTGCTCAAGTCTTTATATGGTCTTAAGCAGGCCCCAAGACAATGGTTTCACAAACTCAGTTCAGCCCTTCTGACTTTTGGTTTTGTCCAATCTCACTATGATTATTCTCTGTTCACTATGGCTCAGGGTTCTTCTTTTACAGTGGTTTTGGTCTATGTGGATGATTTGTTGCTCACTGGTTCCAGTCCACAAGTTATTACAACTTTGAAGTCTCATCTTCATTCTGTATTCAGTATAAAGGACTTGGGCTCTCTTAAATATTTTCTGGGCATTGAAATTGCCAGGAATTCCACAGGCATCTATGTCCATCAAAGAAAGTATGTGTTGAATATTTTGAAGGATACTTGCCATGAGGGTGTCACTCCTTCTCTTATCCCTCTTGAGCAACATCATGGTCTTGCTGCAGATCACGGGGATCTCTTGCAGGATGCTAATAGGTATAGAAGGTTAATTGGAGGGTTGATTTACTTAACCATTACTAGACCTGATCTTTCCTATCCTGTTCACATTCTCAGTTAGTTTATGCCCTCTCTTAGACAACCTCATATGGCGGTTGCTTTAAAGGTTGTGAGCTATCTTAAAGGCACTATTGGTCAGGGCTTAGTTTTCCCTACTACTAGCTTTTTAAAGCTCACTGCTTATTGTGATTTTGATTGGGGGGGGGGGTTATCCTACCACCAGAAAGTCTGTCACTGGCTACTGCATTATGCTTGGTGCCACAGTTTCCAAAAGTTCTGCAGAAGCTGAGTATATGGCAATGGCTACTACCAGTTGTGAAATTACTTGGTTGATTGCGTTGCTCAAAGATCTTCAGGTCTGTAATTTTACTCCTGTTCAGATGTTCTGTGACAACAAGGTTGCCTTGAGTATTGCTGCCAATCCTGTCTTCCATGAACGGACAAATCACATAGAAATCGATTGTCATCTTATACGAGACAAGATTGTTAAGGGACTTCTTGCCACTTCTCACATTTCAACATCTCTTCAGCCTGCAAATCTGTTTACTAAGTCTCTTTCTTCTTTTCAAATTACTCTATTTCTTTCCAAGTTGAAGTTGTTCAATCTGTTCACTCTTGTCAACTTGAGGGGGATGTTAATATAGACAAGCAGTGTACATAATAGATTACAGTAGGCATACTTGTAAGGAATTATTCTGTCAATGAGAGTTAGTTAGCCACGACAGTCAGTTTTACAGCTGTAATATTGTTAGCGTAGCTATTGAAGTGGAGTATATATATGTAATCTGTATATTCAGTTTCTTGTAAGTTTGGTTAATCATCAATGACAGATGTAATATTGTTAGTGTAGCTATTGAAGTGGAGAATATACATGTAATCTGTATATTTAGTTTCTTGTAAGTTTGGTTAATCATCAATAAGAAGATATTTTCTCTCTCTTCCTAATTCTCTCACTTTGTTCATCGAGGTCTTTAGCATCATCAAAACTAACAACATAATTACACGTGAGCAGACACACTTTAAAACAACCAAAAAGAAAATGACGTATTATAATCTTACAAGCTTAAGCTTGTGGTATCATTACAAGTTCTAATGTTTGATTCGTTGGATTAGATTTACTTAAATCTTCACAACGTTAGATCAAATTTGTCTTTATCTAAGTAATAACATAAACATTCCAAATCATCGTTAACTTAATATCCAACGGCTCTAATAGTATAGCTCATAAAAATACCACAAGTTTAAACTCATATTATCATTTGTCAAAAAGAGCTAGGCTAATATAAATGAGCAGAGGTACTATATTACATCATAACTCTAAACAACAATCATTAGGTGAATCTAAATCTACTATCCCGGTGATTTTCTACTGGAAATTCTATGCCCTAGAGCATCAAATTTATTAAAAATATACAAAAAACTAAACAATTGAATATATAAAACAATTAACACTGTGTGTTGCAAAGATAAAGTAGGATGATACTAAATTAAGTTGGTTACTTTGACTATATCAAATAACATAGATAAATCAAGAACAAAAAATTATACTCGCGAAACAAGAGCATTTAAATCACCAACTGAAGTAAAATGATCAGTATATTACATTGGAGATATTAAGTATCAGGAAAAATGATTTATTTTGCCTTTGGATTTTATCAATATCTAAATTTTATCATTGTACTATTTTGTAAGCAACAAAAATTCTCCCCAAAATATAATATCGTGACAAAAATATAAGAATTGGTCAAACTATATGATGCAACTTTCTCATTCTTAACACCTCCTTTAGTTCTGACCACAATACTTATATTTAGAGCTGTCAAAACCAGGTCCAACCAAGTCCACCTGATATTATGATGGGCTGAGCTTTAGGTTCCATAAGTCTGGTGAAATTTTGGCGTCAGTTTATGCCGACTTCAATGCTTGGCCTGACGGGGCTTTGTTGTGGGCTAGAAAAGAGGTGAAAATGGGCTTGTTCAATGTTTAGGCCCATGGGTAGCCCAGCCAGCCCGATGTTTTGAGTGGGCTTTAGTTTTAATGTCCCGAAGAAATTTTGGGCTGACTGATTTTAATGTGACTGTGGGCTTGGTGCGGGCCGAACTGGACAACTCTACTTAAATTTAAATGCTTAAACCCGGCCCATCAAGGTATAATTCTTGTCGGGTTTTGTGCTTGACCCGTTTCACGGTCACGTCGAACTGTCCAAGTGATGTAGCGTTCCGGCAACGCTTTTTGTCACCTATATAAACACGCACGCACACAGTCTCTGTAAAATTCCCTCTCTACTCCCGTTCAAACACTCTCTCTCTCGCTGCATTTTCTTCTTCTTCTGCAACCTTCTCACTCCCCCCTCGTCGAAATTAGGGTTTTTCAGTTGGAGAGCTGTACTTGAAGGTAATACAACTTTCACCTACCTTTTCAATCTTACATCTTTTGAAATTTTGATTTGTAGCATGTCAATCTCTATTTTATCAAATTTGAATTTCGCATATTTAATCTCCACTCGGCACATTGATAGATTAAATGTCGGCTTTCGGCATTGCCTCTGCCGGTAATTCAAATCCCAACAAGTCTGCGGAGGTACCATCTCTTAATTAAGATTTCAATAGTGCCTTAATATGCTGTTTCCTTTTTTTAATTCTAATTTTTGCTGACTTGGAGTTAAATTCAATTCAGCATTGAAATCAAATTTGATGAACTTGTTGGTTTAATATGTATATATATATACATCTATATGTATGTAGATTGTGTCGCCTCCCAGTGATTCTGTATCAAGCCTTTGTTTCAGTCCCAAGGCCAATTATCTCGTTGCAACTTCTTGGGATAACCAGGTTTGAGCTTCAAAACTTCAACTGCATTTTTATTTTTCTTTGCCCGCAAAATTCCTTATTGCTGCCTTGTCATATTAGACTTATTCATCACTTAATGGAAGCTTCTACATGTGTCATTTTACTTCTCAATTTTGTCTGTTTTGATTCCTTTGGCATGGGATTGTAGACAAATCATAGTTCTTGAAAAAGTTCAGTTAGTAGTATGGTGGATAGGCTACTTTTTCAATGTGTGTGAATATCTAGTTTGGAGTTCTTTGCAACCTAAGAGAAGGCCTCTTTGGGGGATTTTTGATTCTGGGAAGGCATAACCAGTTCATTCCTCCCCCCCCCCTCCACAACACACACCCATCTTATATTGGTTCATTCTTTCTGTTCATAGATCTTGAAAGTTGAAAGTGTTCAATTATTAAACTAGGGCATAGGCCAGTTCTTCAATTTCAAGAGTTGTTAACAACATGAAACAAAACTCTCAGAATCTCTTGTTTTGAGCTCATGAAGCCTAAGAAAAAGGTTTCTTACAGTGGTCATGTGATTCCGTGGACATAATTACTTCATCTTCCCTCTCACATACACGTACACCCAAAACTATCTTTTAGTGTTCCATATAATTTTCTTGTTGATAAATTTCTGGTTTATGGGGTAATTGTCATTGATGGACCAAAATTTCCACAGGTACGATGTTGGGAGGTATCAAAGAATGGGACCTCTGTTGGCTCTCAGCCCAAGGCATCAATAGCACATGATCAGCCTGTAATACATTTTACTTGCTAAGTCATTTAATTACTTCTAAACACTTTTGTTTAAATTATCTGTAAATTGTGATAGTTGATATTTTCTTCTTTTGCTCTAAGGTTTTGTGCTCAACCTGGAAGGACGATGGAACAACTGTATTCTCTGGAGGCTGTGATAAGCAAGTGAAGATGTGGCCGATACAAGCTGGTGGCCAACCAGTAACTGTAGCCATGCACGATGCTCCCATTAAGGATCTTGCTTGGATCCCAGAAATGAGCCTTTTGGTCACAGGAAGCTGGGATAAGACCCTAAGGTGAGAATCAGTTCTGATTCTTTTCAATATATTGTGCGGAGCCCTATGTTGCTGTGATGTATAAAATCTATTAAAATAGGTATGGTTACTATATCCTGTGACGTTTACTCCCTCCATTCCATGTATAATGTCCACTATTCTATTTTAGGATGTGTTGCTTAAAGAGTCCGCTTTTAAAATTATGCTATCGATATGCATAACCTTTCAACCTTTTACCCTCCACATGTGATATAAACATTTTGTGTACAAACATTTTTGAAAATATAACCAACTCTAAGTATACTAATATATCTCTTATTATTAGACTTTTCTAAATGAACTCTTTGATCGAAGCGGAGGGAGTGTTTCGGTACCGTGTATAGTAGCAGGACAGAATGCAATTTTAGGGTGGGTTGATGTGCATTAAGGCAGCTTTGGTTTTGAACTGGTTCTGTATTGGGCCTTTATAGTGATCACTATGTGCTAGGAAAAGTATGTTATGTGACTATGTGAGTGATTCCTTCACGCAAAATTGTGAATCGTTCGCCTATTTAGACTAGTTTTTCTAGTTTTCCCTTCCAAGCATGGGTTTATGTCTATGGGAAGGGCTGGTTGAACTATTTCTTTAACTCTCTCTCTCTCTCTCCCCCCTCCCCTTTACCCCCATTTCCTTTGTGCTGAATAGCCTTCTTGTTCTATATATATATATATATTTTTTTTTGTACTTATCAAAAAAAAAAAAACTATTCCTTTAAATTTCCTACTTGTGTCTCCTCCGTCCCACCTAATCCCCGTTGTTTCTTCCTTTTCATAGGTAAATATTTCACCCCCACGATGAGAGCCTTTTTTGGACCAATTTCGTAGGAAAGCTTTTCATCGCTCGTTGCTTTCTATTTAGTGATGAATGGGGTCGTTCGAGTTGGGTGGGTGTAGTGGTGGTGGGGGATACTCCTAGGGGTGTAAACGAATCGAATCAAATCGAATATTGCAATATTCGATTCGTATTCGTGAAATTATTCGAGTATTCGTATTCGTATTCGTTTATTATTCGAATATTAAAATTGATTCGAATTCGATTCGAAATTTATATTCGAATTATTCGATTCGATTCGAGTATTCGATTTGAAATTTTATTTATGTTTTTTTTTTATAAAATCTATTTAATAATCAATGATTCGAGTATTCGATTCGAGTATTCGATTTGAGTATTCGATTCGAGTATTCGATTTGAATATTCGATTCGAGTATTCGATTTGAATATTCGATTCAAATATTCGATTTTTCAATATTAATTAATATGAATAAATCATCAATTACATCAATTATCCATAACAAAAACTCATAACATTAAATATCCATAACAAAAACAAATAACATCCATAAGATCAAATATTCATAACATCCACAATAATTATCAAATACATAAATAAATATCAATTGTCAAATTTATAAAAAAAAACACCGAATAATAAAAATTAGACTAGCATCTGGCCATCCGTCATCCAACCATCATGTTCGCAATATGACATGAACCGGCTCGTCCCCCTCCTAAATAAAAATAAAAATCAATTAGATATCAATTTTATTGTCATAAATCATAATCATGCAAATATGCAAATATCTCAAATGAATTTTAAAAAATAAAACTTACATGTGACATAATAGGCTTCTTAATCCCGTGAAATTGGCGAAACTTATAAATTAGAACTATCTGTTTTAATTGAGTTTATAGATTCGAAAATACATTGCATATTAACAAGTTACTTTTTAATTGTTTTATTTTATACAAAGTACAAACTATGGTGATTGGTGACATTGCAAATTTGCAATATTCGATAGAAAGAGGAAAGTCAAAACACTCAATTTTATACATATTTTTTCATAGTTCAATCATAGTTGTTTGGACATTGTTTAATTTCCTTGCTCTTCTTTCTTCAGAATTGGGGGAGTGCCCAGTGGGTCAAGGAATTCCCTCCTACCCAAAATAGATTGGAATATAAACACTCATAAAACAGTGCGAAATTAATCTAACACAATAATATCATTCTTATATTGTCGATCTTTTATGAAGCCACATTCAGAGCTTCTCATAATTCTCAAATACTAATCCTCTTAATTGACATTCCAATATATTAAGAGGGTTTTGCCAATGTATCAACTTAACCCAAACTCCATACCATTCTAATTTTGTAATGGGTTGGTTTGTAGTACAAAATTCTGCTCCAACTAGATAGTGATGCCCATACGGTTCCTAGTTCCGGTTTAGGAACTGTCGGCTCCAAAAATGCAAATGATGGATTCAAATTCAAATTGTGAACCCGGTTCACGGTTCTAGATTTAATTTATCTTTTTGTTTTTTAAAACAATTTATGGTTATTTTTTTGATTTTTTTAGAAAAATCATCTTTAAACCTTTGTAAAGTTTGCATAAAATATTTTTTGAAAATTTTAAAGTGATCAAATGTAATTATTTTAAACTTTGTAAACTTTCTAAAATAAACAAAAGTTTTTTTTTTAATTCTCACAGTTGGAACCGAAGATTCTGGTTCACATACAATTCAATTCTCTAGCACAATTTTGAATGGTTTGATTCACAGTTCGAACAATTAACCGAAACCACTTAGACATGTCTAAGCCATTCCAAAGGGGAGAAATATTTGCGGTGGTCCCTTAATGCAAAACCAAATTACTACTTCAGATGTAAACTGAACAGAGAAGAATTCAAGAAAAGAGAATCTAATTTCCAAAAGTTTCCATCAAATCTCAGACCTCCCCAGTGAAGCTAGTAAAAAGCTAGTAATACTCAAATCAAGTAGGCAATGATGGAAAAACACATGTTTGAATGATGGTCTCATGGTCGGGTAAATACAATTAGAAATAAACTCAATGGGGTTGAATTAGAATCTGAATAACTAAGTAACAATGTGGGGAATGCAGCAGCAAGGAGATTGATTCCATAAACAGTTAGTTACTCACTCACCAGTGAAGTGATCTGATGCAATTAGTTGGAGATCTGAATATCTGAACGCGAAAACTGATCCGTAATCCTTCAACGATGATGGCGGCGAGGAGAAGAGAGTGAGCCCACCACAGTAGCGAAATAGCCGAGAGAGTGAGTGAAGTAGCTGGGAGGAGTCACGTCGAGGTCGAGGTCGAAGAGGAGGCTGCCCGGCGCCCGCTGCCGGAGTGTTGGGGGATCTGGATTCTGAATCTGGGGTGAGGGCGTGAGGCGGCGACTGTGAGGCTGTGAGCCGTATGCCCGCTGTGAGTGTGTTTGTGAGAGGTTAGGTTAGTTTAGGGTTTTTTTTAACTTATTTATATGTATGTATATATATATATATATATAAATAAAATATTAATTATATTAAATATTATTCGAATACTATTCGCGAATACTCGAATCGAATACCACCAAACTCGTATTCGAATTCGAATCCTTATCGAATATTAAAACAAATTCGAATTCGAATTCGAATTCGAATATTTCGAATACGAATACCGAATACCGAATTCGAATACCGAATCGAATCAAAAATATTTGATTTGTTTACAACCTTAGATACTCCTGATACTTTGACTTGTATTATTTTTTAGAGTTGATTGTTTATGTACTTATGCATGTCTGGTTGTCCTTAGAGATGTCAAAATGGGCTAGGCCCATTGGGCCAGCTCGCCCTCTGCCACCAAAGTGGTGGGTTGGAAAAATATGAGCCAGTAGGAGATGGTCGGTCAAGCGGATTGAGCCCACAGCGGGTTGGGGCCAATAAAAAGTTGCAAATAAAACAAGTCACAAGTTTGAAACTATGAGCTTAAATCCTTTTCGCTTAGGAAAATGATATCTTTACCACTAATCCTACAACTTTCCTTACAACTAAGCCTTGAATTGAGAAAAAATGTTTTGAACAAAGACAACTTTACCCTTCTTCAAAGCTTAGTTGTAGAAAAAGTTGTAGAAGTAGTTGTAAGGCTAGCAATGTTGTTTCGCTTAAGATGTGAGACTATTTTTTATATCTGAAATATAAGTAAATGATTATGGATTCGTTCAAGAATAAAAAGTGGCACTTACAACAACATATGCCAGAATAAGGTAGTTTAACCACAACATTTACCGATTTTTTTTTTCCAAGAACATACAAGAAGAGTAATGATAAAATGGTTTTTTATTTCTCCTTTTACATCAGAGAAAGTTTTTAAAGCAATACCATTTAAAAAATAATTGTAGAAAGAAAAAAAATATATTTTTACTAAATTGTGACAATTTTTGTGGTTTTTTTTTTGTTTTGACTAATTTAGGGGAAAAAGTTGGTGGTTTGACCCGCCTAATCCATAGCCCATGATGGGTCGGGATGGGTTGGCAATTTCCAGGCCCGCCACATCTGTGAGCTGGCTTGCCCCGCCCGCCAAATGGTGGGTTATAGTGGGTTGCGGGCTGACCTGCCCCGCCAACTCACCTTGATAGCTCTAGTTGTCCTCTTCCTTTAGTTTTCCTTGCGTTTCACAACCCCCTTCCCTCCTTGGTCGCTGTATTTCTCTCCACAATATGATAGTTCTTTTTTTTGGACCAAGTTTGTGGGAAAGCTTTTCATCACTCTCATAACGTAATTTGGTTACTTACCATTACGTATTGCCTTCAAATTTCCTTTTCTTTACTATTTAATTAATGTTCATTTTTGTCCATTAGCAATTACTCACTGCCTCCGTTTTTAAATTAGCGTCCTCCTTTTCTTTTTCGTCCGTTCTAAAATAATTGTCCTCTTTCAAAACTTTCCCTTTTAGGAAAACACTTTTACCACTTTTACTTTTTTTACCTACTTTAATTATGGTCACATCTTCAAGGGCATTAAAGGAAACTACACATTTCACTAATATTTATAATACAGCCAATTATTTTTTCATAAACGATGGGCCGGGTCAAAGAGGACAATAATTCGAAAACCGAGGGAGTATTTTTTAACATTGTCTGATATGTTTGACTTACCTAATACTCTGTCCAATCATTATGTATTGGCATTCTTTTTCCTCTCTAATATTTTCCTTTCCTTATTTTTTGCTTGTATTAACCACGTTCCTTTTTTTAGGTACTGGGACTTGAGACAATCAAATCCTGTGCATACTCAACAACTTCCTGAGCGCTGTTATGCACTCACAGTGAGACATCCTCTGATGGTTGTTGGCACGGCAGATAGAAATCTTATAGTATTCAACTTGCAGAACCCTCAGGTACTGTTAAACTGACTCATTAATTATTCAATTTGTTGGAAGATTTTTCAATGTGGGCGTGCTTACCATGAGAACAGACTTAGACTTCTTTTGTTGTTAGGAGCAGTGGTAGAGTGGTACAGAAACAGTTTATAACCATTGCCCTTCTAAGACATATTTCATTTGTGTGTGTTTGACAAAGCTGCACAGAGTTGCTTTTTATTTTCTAAGTCTGCATGCTACGCGTTGTTGAAGTCGTTATTCCATTTCATGCACAAAGGCCACGCCAAGCAGCTTTCAGACAGAATACTAAGACTGGATTGTAAAATAGAGAATAAAAAATCTCCATTTCTCAACAACTGGCCAGCAGAAAGAAAGTAAAAAAGTGTGAATTATATAAGGTGCTTTATTCATTATTGAATGTTGGCAATCGCCGAGGCAATGCTTTTTAGTTGGAAGGAGCACTAACATCTTTCAGAGATGAGTTGAAATTACAAACTGCCAAAGAAATGGTGAGTTAACTGAAAAAGATCTTATAATATTGGATATACTTGTCCCAAAATGAACTGGACCACCCTTCCACTGTCAGGCCCTGGGGGGGGGGTTGTAAAGAATCACACTGTGAAAGCGGATACATGATGAATCAAGGCTCACCTTTTCATTTGTGCAAGGAGACTTTTCAAGGCTTTGTTGTATTTACTTTGGTTTGTATGTCTATTCTCCACCTCACAAGGAAGAGTATACAAAGAAGTGTTATTACCCATTTGGCTGAGATATAAAGAACATTACACAATGTTGGTTTTGTATATTTTCTTTAGTTATATTTTGAGGGAGAGGCTACATAATTTCTTGGCTCTTCCTTACTACATGTTATAGTGCATCCTTGATTCACCCATATGCCAAATATACACCAGTTGTAGGTATGTGTCAGATTGCTGCTCCATATACATGAGAATCACACTGTGAAAGCGGACATATGATGAATCAAGGCTCACTTTTTCATTCGTGCAAGGAGACTTTTCAAGGCTTTGTTGTATTTACTTTGGTTTGTATGTCTATTCTCCACCTCACAAGGAAGAGTATACAGAGAAGTGTTATTGCCCATTTGGCTGAGATATAAAGAACATTACACAATGTTGGTTTTGTATATTTTCTTTAGTTATATTTTGAGGGAGAGGCTACATAATCTTGCCTCTTCCTTACTACATGTTTAGAGTAGATCCTTGATTCACCCATATGCCAAATATACACCAGTTGTAGGTATGTGTCAGATTGCTGCTCCATATACATGAGAATAGTGATAAGCAGTGAGATGTTGGCCAATTAGGATGGTTATTTATAAAATCTTTATATACACCAGTTGTAGGTATGTGTCAGATTGCTCCTCCATATACATGAGAATAGTGATAAGAAGTGAGATGTTGGCCAATTAAGATGGTTATTTATAAAATCGTTAAATATAAATCTTATAAGTTTATTTGATTTATTACTGCAGCTATAGAATTATGTTGATTGTATGACAGTGATTTAGTTATATTATCAACTCACATTTTTGTTGATCCTTATGGTAACTAACATTTATTTTGATCCAATGGAGCCTAGACCACCATTTTGGAGTATTTCATGTGAGCTGATTTTACTTTGTCCCTTTTTGAGCCATTTGATAGTTGGATTTCAATTGTCAAATGGTTTTGCCTCATAAAATTGCTGAAGTAGTTCCTCATCTATTGATTCCTTTTATGTTGTTGCTATTTCCGAGTGATCTCTGTCACGTTCAATTCTTCAAATACCAAAAGAGTTGGTTAAATATATATTTTTCCGTACCGCTTCACTTAACGATTGATCACAACAGGCTGAGTTTAAGAGAATCACTTCACCCCTAAAGTACCAGACAAGATGTGTTGCTGCCTTTCCGGATCAGCAAGGTTTCCTAGTAAGTTTTCACCTACATGTTATCATCCCTAATGTTGTGTGGGTCTGCATCTCATTGTGATATTTGAGTTTTGCTGATATACTCTATTGAGTAATGTTGCTTGTATTGAGGGTCATTAAACTGCATTGCACTAGATGATGAAATTGATGAGATAATTGAAATTTCTTGTCGAGAAATAAGATATTGGCCTTTAGTTGGCTACAACTAAGAAAGGGGTTGGTGCTGTAGAACTGCATTCAGTGTCTTTAGTTATCAATTCTCACAGTATGCGTCATTCTGTGTACATATTGTAGTTGTTTATTTGGTTCTGGATTTAACAAATATACGTGACATTTTAATTACCGGTGATATTACTGTTTAGTTTTAGTAAAGCCTTACTTTTTCATTCATTATTTTAGAACCTTGATAAGGTGTAGCATGTTTTCTTAATTTATTCTTTACATGATTGCAACAAAATAGGCGGTCATGACTTATGTCTTGGCTTCAGCGTGATCATTTTTGGTTTCTTTCAATTGTTTACAAGCTACTCCCTCCGTTCTGGGCAAAGAGTCCCCGTTTGAAAGTCAAAACTTTTTAAGAAAACACTTTTAGCAGCTCATTAGTAATAAAATGACACTTTTATGCCTTCATTTTTGAAAGTGGAATCTTTAAGTGAAACATCCCAAAATGGAATAGTGGACTCTTTGCCCGGAATGGAGGGAGTATTTGCAAAATCCATGGAATTTCATGCTCTATTTCTTTCTCCTTTCCTCTATTTGCGAGCTATGGATTTAGTTTAATGGTGATTGTTTGTCAACCTTGACATATGATTTACTCATTTATTAGGGGTATTTTGGGAGTTAGTGACTTTTCAACTATTTTCTTAATTTATGTAAAAAATCAAAGTGATACTTCAATTAGGACGAAGAGAGTATTATTTTTCTATTTACTCATTTATTATACTCCCTATGTTTCTAAATAATTGTTCTCATTTCCTTTTTTGTTCGTTCCAAAATAATTGTTCTCTTTCAAAACTTTCCTTTTTAGGACAACACTTTTACCACTTTACCCTTGCTTTTTCTACCTACTCTAATTATGGCCACATCGACAAGGGCATTAAAGGAAACTACACATTACAACAATATTTATAACACAGTCAATTATTTTTCTTAAACGGTGTGCCGGATCAAAGAGGACAATAATTTAGAAACGGAGGGAGTATAATTTTTTAGGAAATGTTGTTTTTGTCAAAAGAGTCAAATATGCATCAAATTAAATTGCCAAGTAATGAGTGAAGTGGTTTTTACCACCGGGTACAAGGGAAATAAATTTTGTCACAGTAATAAAGAAAGTAAAGGTGCTAGTGTCAGTAGTGTGTACTTGGCACTAAGATATTGTGAGAAGTGTTGGCATAAAAGGAAGAGAGAATCATGTGGATGAATTCCACGTAGTTGTTGTATGTAATTTATTGCCTCACTAAATGTCATTTGTTGATATGACATCTAATTGTTATGCTGAACAATCTCTGCGAATTAATGTTCTTGCCAAACTAGTTACTTGAGATAAGTCAAGCATTTGGAAATGTACATTTTTCTCTGAGCGATTTTGTGGGCATCTACTTTATTTAAGAAAGTAGAGTTGATTGGAGATATATCACGGCTTGGTTCAGAAAGCAGAGTACAAAAAAAGCATGAAAAGTTTGAGACTTTCTGTTGCCTTGTCATTGCATCCAGTTTGAAAATTCCGGTTTAGTTGGAACTTTGTGATTCGACTTGAAACTAGCATTGGAGATCATTTTGTGCCATCCAAGCCTGCGTGAATTTGACGTGTTTTAGTGCTTCATCGGGGCTGGTTCAGGCCGTTAAGTGTGGCGATCTGCGTTTGTCAATGTTTCAAGGATTGGTAAGGTAGACCAATGATTCCTCATCTTTTTGGTAAAGAACTGCCAAGTGAATTAGATTTTTCTGTTATATTAAATGGTTTTTGCTGGTAATCTGATAGACTGATACTGCTAGACAGCTCTCACTGTTTCTATTGCAATAATATGTAAGTTTGCAAACATTATCTACGTGTCATTTTCTCTTTTGCCATAATATATATGTATAATATGTGTGTGTGTGTGTGTGTGAATAGATATAGAACATCTTTATTACTTTTCCTGTTTGCTCATTTTCGTGTTTACTATCTTAATTCTTAATTATTTTCTTGTTTATTCGATACTTGATGTGGATAACAGTTCAGGAATCTTTTAACATTTCAATTTCTAGATTTTTGAAGAGAGCTTTTCTAAAGCCTTTTCATTCTGATACTTTGTAGGATATCCAATCTTGATTTTTTTATATTGACGTTGCTTTCTTTAGGTTGGATCAATTGAAGGAAGGGTTGGCGTCCATCATCTTGATGACCAACAACAAAGTAAAAACTTTACATTCAAATGCCACAGAGAGGGAAATGACATATACTCCGTCAACTCGCTGAGTTTTCATCCTGTAAGATGTTCATCCTTTAATATCATTTCTTTGACTAGTAAAACGAACATTGTTGAGTTAAAAGGTTTTGGTCTACATGTGCCCTTAGGGCACATTATAAGCATCTATTTTTGGAAGGTTTTATCGGCTTTCACGCTAGTTGCTTTGGAAATTGTGGAAGTTGTGACACGTTTCCTTGGACGAGTGTGTGGAGGTCAAAGGCTCCTACAAGGGTGGGTTTCTTTGTGTGGGAAGCTGCTAATGAACCTTTATTAACTTGCTATAATCTCCAGCGTTGAGGGAAAACTTATGTTAATAGATGTTATATGTGCAAGTGCGACGCAGAAAGTGTTAATCATCTATTGCTGCATTGTTCAGTAGCCAGGGAACTATGGGGCTTCATTTTTAATTTGTTTCATGTGGCTTGGGTGATGCCTAATTCAGTTAAGGAGATGATCAGATGTTGGTCTTTGTATTACCGCAAAAGGAGTTCTCTATGGAAGGAAAGGAATGATAGAATCTTTGAGAATATAGAGAGGAGCATAGAGAAGATTAAGGAGCTGATTCTGAACACACTGCTCTTTTGTTGCCATGAGTCGCTAGCTCTTGGTGCAAACCCTTTTGTAGAGTTTGTGGATAGTATAGCTAGTAATTAGTTCTTAATTTGTATACTCCCGGTGTACAGAAGACTGTCACCTTTTTTTATGCTTTTTATTTTATAGTATTATTCTTACTTATCAAAAAAAAAAAGAAATTGTGGAAGTTGTGAAATAATTTCTTTAAAAAAAATCTAAAACAAGGGTGTTTAACATGTGCCCTTTTGTCACAAGTTAGCTTTTGCCATTTTGAAACTTGTATATCCAACCATGGAGATGTTCTAACTTCTATGACTGAGCAGTTATAAGATTCTGTGTCGGACAAATTGAGGACTTTTTTTTTTCCCTGAGAGTTGAGTGTAGTTGTTCCTGTAAGCCGGAACAATGTAGCAGTTCCTGTTACTAATTAGGATAAGCCTCCACATGTCTAAATGAGCATATCTTAAGTATTGGTAGTGCCCTTCAGTTTTCGTATTTTTAGCATTAGTTATTATGGATTTGTTCATATTTTTGTTTTTGGTTAGATAATTTATGATGAGACTTGTGGTATGTCTGAAGGGGCATCCAAAACCTAACCTCTCCATGGTTCTTGTCTTTCCTATAAAATATTTTGATTCTTAGGTATTACTTCTCTCCACAATTCATTCATTTTGTGTAGCTATAAAGTAAAATTTTAAAAGCATCCTGAACATAAGGCAGCAGTTTTTAAGTTCTTGTGAGTGTTCATATAAAAAAATTGTGGGGGCATTTTAGTCATTGAATGTTGAGAGTGGTGTTAGGCTACTCATTATAGTTTATCTGTCAATTTGTCATCATCATATTTTATCAATGTAAACTTTAAGATCATGCTTTCTCGACTTGCTGAAAAAGCACTAGGGTATTTTCATGTTTTTTAACTCATTCTCATTAAGTATTTTCCCGATATTCTTCGTGTGTGCGATTTTACTTCTCAACGTACCTTTTCTGTTGTTTCAATTCAGGTGCATCACACTTTTGCAACAGCAGGATCTGATGGTGCTTTTAACTTTTGGGACAAAGATAGCAAACAAAGACTGAAGGTATCTCTGCACTTTTATTTTTAGCTTGCTTTTCTTTTTGAATTTGATGATTGCCTTTTATTTTAAAATTCCGTCTTTGTTATGGTTGAACTATGTTTAAATTCTAATATGCCAATGGGAAATAATTTTTTTGGAGTGATATTGGTGATTGGTTCTGATCTGATTTTTATCCAGGCAATGTCAAGGTGCAGTCAGCCTATACCTTGCAGCGCTTTCAACAATGACGGCTCAATATATGCATATGCGGTATGTCTGTCATTGGCAGTAAACTTTCTGTGGGGACAGGCTCTCTCTCTCTCTCCCCCTCATACTCACACACACATGCAAGCCCACCTGTGTCAACGTTACTAGTGTTTTCCTTAAGGTTTTTGTGCATGCCTGACATTGAAGCATTCAAGCTTCTCTGCTTCCTAAGATTGCTCTGGCACTGAAGCACGATCAATTGTTTGTTTATAGGTGTGCTATGATTGGAGTAAAGGTGCAGAAAATCATAATCCATCACAAGCAAAGACCAATATATTTCTACACTTGCCACAGGTGAATTCATTTACTAGTTCTTTTCCTAATATGCTCTCCTGTTTTATCTTTTTGCAAACATTAGAGTTTCTTTTTGCTTACTGTGTGGCCCATTGTGTGGTATTTATGTGGTGCAGGAGTCTGAGGTTAAAGGCAAACCACGTCTTGGTGCCGGTGGCAGAAAGTGAAAGCTTTTTTTTTCTTTCCAATATATAGTGAATTTGTACATGGAAGACACTTGTTCTTCCCTACTACTGAATGTTTGAACTGGGATTTGTCGGCAAACAGAAGCCACTGTGGTTTCTTGAGTTCCTTTTCTAGTGATAGTGTTTTCCCTTTTCCACAGTCCTTGTTTATGTGATTGATCCTCTAAATTTTTAAGTATTTGTAATTACTATGCTAAAACACGTTACGCATGCGACAACAAGAGTATCTCTCAATCAACCTATGATCTTGCTTAATGGGCATTTCCAGAAAATACAGTTTCTGTGAATGATATTGTGTGTGTGTGTGTGTGTGTTTTTTTTTTTTTTGGCGTATCCAGAACCTTAATTCTCTGTGCACCTCATCTCACTAACACAAATGCACCCAGTAGGCAAGCTGAATTTCATCAAACCTTGGTTAACCAGATCGGCTAATTGGTTATCCTGAATACCTCCACTGGCTTGGATATCTGCAATCCAAACAAAAGGTGATGTAGTTTGTAGGCAACACTAAAGTGCCAAATGCATATTAAAAAAAGAAACAGGGCTAACAAAATGGGCATTTCCACAGAGTCTATAGCTTTTGCACCTCTTGTTGCATCACAACACAATTGATCCTCAACGAGCTATTACAAGATCTGATCTTTAAGGTTTCAATCTGGTACAGAAAATAATATTTCAAAGCAGGGTTCATGCGCATTATCAATAACAGTGAGCAGTAGAGATGAAATGGTATATAACATTAATACAGTTTTGTAAATGATTTGAAGTAACAAATGAATTTATTCTTGTAACATTCTTTGCTATCTGGTTACATAAAAATGAAGTACAGTGGTGGTGCTTCGTGGTTGTTTATGGATCAGCACTTGAGTTCCCAACCTATAGACATATTACAACATCGATCAAAACTCTGGACACATATGAACCGGATTTCTAAGAAATACAAAAACAATGAAAAAGAGAAAGATATCATATGCACAAAGATGATTAATAACAATTTCGATACGAGGGCTCTCCAAGACAAGGGGCTTCTATATAAAGACAGAAAGATCGAAGGATCATCTAGGGCCTGACAAGGAATCAGGGCGAAGATTGCCAATGGAGTCGGCAATAATCCACTCTGGTTGTATGTTGTAAGTGTTATCCTGCCGAAACATCTCCTCCTTCTGCCACTCTTCCCATCTCTCAGCCAAGCCATCACCTTCAAGCATTCTGACAACTTCTGACATCTTGGGACGTTCCATTGGAGAACCTTGTGTGCAAAGTAGAGCTACCTGGATTAGCTGCTCCACCTCGTCATCAATGTAATTACCTTGCAGATCTGCGTCAACTAGGGTTTCCAACTTCTTTTCCTTCAGAAGTCCTTTTACCTGAAATGTACGAGTTCTTAATTATAAACAGACATTAGATACACTTGCTATGTAGTGAATGATACATGTATACAAACAAAGGAGACCCTCTCTCTCATTCTCTATAGGTGGGCGTATCACAAATCTAGCTAGATCTGCGAGATAGTTGGGGATGCTCTTTTGTTTTTAGGTGTTCCATGGTTGGGTGCTGACGGGTGTATTTCTTAATCAAGTCCACTTAATAATTATTTTTTTTGGTTTAACGTTTTACTTCAATGTTTCATAATATTTGATATATCAATTTGACATGATTAATCTGGGGTAACACAACCTGTCAAACATTTCTTCTTTCTTTCCCTATTTATTTTTCTTGGTTTTGGAGTGTTGGGGGGGTTAACTGGTTTTTCCAATTGGTCAAGTTGGTGAAAATTGAAATGCGAATATTCCTAACAGACCTGAGATAATTCAAATGTGGGAGCTAAGGGGTGGGATTAAACTAAACTACATGTACTCCGTCCGTTCCCTCAGATTGTCTCCTTTTGAAAGTCAAAGAATTTAAGGATTGACGACGAATTCTAATAAATTCCTATTCTTTCAAGAATTACAATTTTGGTTTCATACAACAATGACAAACTTTTAAACTCAAAATATAAACCTTGGTTTTTGAAATATGACACTTTAAGCGGAATGCCCAAAAATAGAAATAGGTAAACTCTTTGAGCGGAGTGGAGGGTGTATGTAATCATCACAGAGAAGAGTATCAGGAAGGGAAGGAGGCTGCAGAATTTCTGAACTTCTTAGCAAGCAAGACACATTTTTAATATCTATCGATCTTTTTTTCAATTTTATCAAACAAAGTACCCCAAAGCAGTGACAAGAGCTGAGCTGAGTTGCATCAACCAATCAAAGCTGTGCTAAATAATGTCCAAGTGCACAATCTAAAAAGATATAGCAACATTAATAATTCTTACCCAATCGAGTAACATGACATCATCATCATTGGCAAGCCGAGCAAGATCAAAAGCCCTCTGTCCAGTGATGAGCTCCAGAAGCATCACCCCGTACCCAAATACATCCGTTTTCTCGGAAGACTTCCCGGTGGAGAGGTACTCAGGAGCAATGTGTCCAATTGTGCCCCGTACAGCAGTGGTAACATGAGTATCCTTGTAGTCCATCAGTTTAGCCAACCCAAAGTCACCAACAACTGCTTCAAACTCCTCATCCAACAATATGTTTGCAGCTTTAACATCACGGTGAATAATCTTAGGGTCACAATGATCATGCAAATAAGCAAGCCCCCTTGCAGATCCCAGTGCTATTGTTCTCCTTATTGGCCAATCAAGTGCAGACTGCGAGTCAGGTCTCTCTACAATAATGCATCAATTGGCTAGTGAGAACTTATAATAGCAGTTGAAGAGTAGGAAACAACCCCAAAGTTTCCGTTTTCCAAAATCTAAACACGTTATAATTAGAGTCTATTTATGGGCATTAAAATTAACAATGCACTATCATGTCATCAAAAAATTACTTGAGATACAATAAAAACAAATATAGATAAGATATACTAAAACAAAAGTACCTCTTAAACAAGAAGCAACACTTCCATTAGCCATATAGGGATAAACAAGTAACCGTTCAGTTGGTGTCATGCAAAATCCTCTCAACCGAAGTAGATTTCGATGAACAGCCATGCTGATCATTTCTACTTCAGTTTGAAACTGTAACTCCCCACCTTGAGTACGTTCTTCTTTCAGTCTTTTTACAGCAACTAGAGAGCCATCAGCTAGCCGTCCTTTGTAAACCTTACCAAATCCACCTCTGCCCAAAATATTTTTGTTGCTGAAATTATCGGTTGCAACTTGTAGTTCACGAAGAGAAAACCTCTTCAATTGTCCTAGATGAACTTCTGGATCCTCTTCAGCTGCAAAGATAAAGAAGAAAATGAGTGCAAAGTGTCACACAAAATCCCATTTGACACACCTTTAGCATTCTCAGGATATGACAAATAAGTAAGATTTAGGAATTGGTGAAATCATACAAAGTAAAATGTATGTTTGGTGAAACCAGCAGAAAACTACTTTTTGATGGAAAAAAAGATAATCATAATGTCCTTATAATTGATTTTGTTAAGAACATTGGCCTATCAGAAATTTGATTAATCAAAATTTTCCAAGCTTCAGTTTTGAGCAACTCTGCAATGTGTAAGTTCTGGTTTTAGAACGAAACTTCGCTTTCATGTCCTAGTTATGGCTGCAGCAACCATAACATGTAGTAGCTCTTGGAGAAGCTTCCTCCAAGAATGGGAAAAGAAATACTGCAATGACCAATTTAGGCCAATGTTCACAAGATTTACTAACCAGGCACATCAAAGAAATGATCCTGTGGTTTCCTACGTCGCCACCAAGCAAGTGCAATTGCAGGACCAGCAAACAATAGAGCAGCACCAGCAGCAACTCCTCCAGCGATAGCACCAGTGGCACTGTTTGCCGCTAAAATCACATTTTGCAAACACAGTTAGATGAAGTCTCCATCGGATACAGCTATACCAACAAAACGACAAACTTAAATCAACCAAGGAAAATAAAACTTCAATCGGCTTCAATAGTAAACAAGAATTCCCATGGAGAACTAAAAAATCATACCCAACCGGTCTTTAACTAAATTCCACAAAGTAAATTAACCCAATTTTGAGCAACAATGCACTACCACAAACTAAGAAACTCTATGCGCCACTATAGGGCCAAAAAGGACTCATCGTCTATCCTTTCAAGATTATAAATTGTTCAACGCAAGTACATTTTCATGGTTATTTCAAACTGCAACTACTTTTTCGACCATTGTAGTAATCAATTTGCCAAGATGACCATTGTTTAACAAAACACGCTCTAAGTTGATCCTAATTCGTTAGTCTTCATTAAATACGGTGGGTGTCAAACCATGCTTATGTGGGACCCACTCATCTGCCAACAAACTATTGAGTTGAAATTTTCATCTCTAGCTAGATTTTGAGGGAGATACAACGCTCCTTTGGGATCAATCGACTTTCATATTGCATGGAAGATCTTAATCACAACAAGAAGGTTCAATTACTCCCTCTTCCACTTCGATTACGAGTTTAGGGGTTTTTAGACATGAAATTTGGGTATTCATGTCTGAAAAACCCGAAACTCGTAATCAAACGAGAAGAGAGAGTAATCCAACCTTGTTGCTGTGATTAAGATCCTTTGACGTAAAATGAAAGTAAGTCGAACCCTCAATCGTCTCACAATTGCACACACACATGCTCGCTTTTCTAGTTTTGGCCATTTGAACTCCCTTTGAAACAAGTAAAAGAGCATTAGAGAGATGAAAATTCCAACTCAGTAATTTTTTGGTAATGAGTAGGTCCGACTTTGTCCACGTAAGTATGATTGGACAGGCCCCATTAAGTTTTTAACGAAGCCTAACAAATTATGTTCAAATTATAGCGTGTTCGTTAGTACAATGGTCATATTGGCAAATTGAATACTACAATGGTCGAATTGAAATTCATGAAATAGTACGATGGTCGAAAGAATAGTTTGTCTGTTTTTGTCTCCCTTTAGTTAAAAATGTGTCACTAATTCTTGCACAGTTCTGAAAGTCATTTGCATTTAATACTTGACATCTAGAGCCTTTCTTCTTTAGCCTTGAAAGTATCGAAAGCTAAATACCATCCACCAAGCCATAAAAATACTATTTATATCTTTCGGAACTATTACCAAAAAATAGCAATACATAAATAAATAAAATAAAAAGGAAAAAAGCCCAAACAAATCTCTCCTTCCATTCCCAAACCAAAATCATCAATTTCCAAGTATTAGTATTATGCTGATATACCTATAACAACATCTAACCAGAGCAATTAAGCATAAGAATGATGGTTTGGTGATGGAAATTTGTGGATCCAAATTATCATAATAATTTGGTCCCAAGAATGAGTGATGTGGATAATATCAACAAAAAGCTAAAATTTTCAATGGATGCATCATTGGATTTCTGGTATTGATATTTGGGACAAACTGGCGTGTTTGATACTCCCTCCGTTCCTAAATAATCGTCGTGTTTGATCCGGCAAATCGTTTAAGAAAAGCTAATTGACTTAATTATAAATATTGGTATAATATGTGCTTTCTTTTATAACCCTTTTTGTTTTTTGATAAGTAAAGATATATATTAATAAAGACGACAAAAAAGAGGCGCATCCATGTACACTAGACGTATACTACACAAGACTAAAACTATTTACAAAGTCCACAAAAGAATGATCTATACTATCTACCTCGCCAGCCTCATAGCACCAGTGAAATAGATTGCGCAACAGCTGGTCCTTTAATTGGTCCATCGTCCGTTCAACACTGTCAAAGGCCCTGCTATTTCTCGCGCACCAAACAGTCCACCAGATACCAAGAGGGACTGCCCTTATGCATAAAGTATGAGTAAAGTGGTAAAATTGGTTTCCTAAAAAGAATAGACGAAAAAAGAAAGCACAACAATTATTTAGGAATGGAGGGAGTATATTATTAAGGAACTTAAGGTGTTCTGGTGACTAAGTCTACATCATCTCACTGTAGGGGGTATATTAATCTTTAATCGTAGTAATCCTAGATAAAGTTGGGGTTTTCCAATTACCTTACATTAAATAGAGTGAGACATTAATTCAAGCACAGCCACATCCTTCTTCTTTCTTTGTTCTGTTTTTTAATAGGTAAGCAAAATGCATAGACCCAAAAAAGCTAAATTCGGGTTGTCCTCTAGGGGTATACAAGAAAAAATTAAGAATTTCTCTAACATGACAATGCCTTGTTTCTATGGGGCATTGCTTAGCTATGCATTGGGAGTTGCTGCAGATTAGTGGATCTATTGGAGGGTGTTACCAACTATCACTGTTTCCCTTGCCACACCAATGTATATACTGCACAATACACCCACCCATGAAAAGAACCTCACCCTGCACGGTGAATGATGATCCAACGTTGTCAACTTTGACATATTTCCTATTTTCAACACCCCTCCCCCCCCCCCAAAAAAAAACCCTTTTTTTGATAAGTAAAGAGTATAATTGTATTATAGACAAAAGGCAGCAAAACAGGTGCTGCGTCCTTTGTACACTGGTAGTATACACAAGAAATTATGGAATTCTAAAGCTACCCATAAACTCTACAAAAGAGTTGACAGAAATCCCATCTGAATCTGTGCACAAAAAGAACAGCAAATGAAGAAGATCATTCTTCAAAGCAGAAACAGTCCTCTCCTCATTATCAAAAACTCTTCTCTTCCTCAATTCATTGTTGCCATTGTTAACTTCAGGCAGACCACCAGTGGCTCATCCAGGAATTGCCATGTCTAGCAGCCAATATATGCTAACTTCTCAATTTTTGTGAGAAATTTAATAAATAATGTACACATTTGAAAGTTTGATATAGAAATCAAATTAGGGGCAAGTGTAGTCAGAAATTATATTAAGGGGACCAAACAGCTATATTAATTTTTTATTAACAAAATACAAGGGTGAAATTGCATTTTTTTTTCAAAGAATGGGGGAGTGGGGGGCTTCTCTCGTGCCCCTCCATATCCGCCATTGTGTACCACCATTATACACCCCTTTGCCACTCAGAACAGCAGATCAAAGTTGAAACAACCGTAACACCTTCCATCCCAATCGTTGACTCAACATTGCATCAAACTACATTGAACCATGTTACCACAATCTAGGTCATCCCTCACCACTAATAACCAATGTTCTAAAAATCGCTAGGCGGCATACCAGCATCTAGTGCCTAGGGGCCTAGTCGAAGATTAGTCGGGGCCTAGGCGAGGCCTAGAATTAAGACATAATTACCCTTATTTTGATAAAAAATATATATCCATGCAACATAATTACCCTTATTTTAAAATTTATTTTCTCTTTCTTATTTTTTAAAAATTATTAGGAAAAAATTAAAACCACAAAATCTAGTTATTAAATGGTGAAACAAATATATTTAAAATAAAAGGAGTATTACTTGGTCAAAAGCATAGAATGATAGAAAGAACAAGTAAAAAATAAAATAAAAACCTAACCTAACCTAATCTACGCTACAACAACTCAAAGCCTACAACACAGTAATACTTACAGCTACCATACACTCACACGTCAATCATGAATCAACCCACTTTTTTTACTTAGCTTTTATTTATTTTTTATCCTTTTCTTCTCTCTATCTCATTTTCCTTTCTTTCCCTCTTTCTTCCAAAAGCCTCACCCAGTTTTCTTCTTTACCTTTCTTCTTCTTTCCTCCCTCTCTCTGAGTCTCTGCATCAGTGCATCTCCTTCGCTCCGTCATCCACTCTCTTCTTCCATAGCACAGTTACACACTCCCAATCTTCACACTATGGTTCTCTATCTCTCTAGCGCCCACAGGCCTTACACACATAACTCTTATATCCCCGGCCCCATCTCTCTCCCTCTTCATCCACTCTTTGGCGGGGCTTGGCGTAGGCGTCGATTTGTCCGACTAGGCAGCGGCGACTAAGATGGAAACCGGCGATTTTCTCACCAAGCGATTTTTCCGGCGATTTGATAAAACTCGTGGCGTTCGAGAGGCAACTACCGACTAGGTGGTGGTAGGCGGCGCTTTTTAGAACACTGCTAATAACAATATAAGTCATGAGTATTTCTTCAGATCTATATATATTTAACTGTTATCTTTGACCGTTGATCACCCACTATTTGCTCCATAGCGCAGCTTTAGTAAAACCCTAGCATCAAAGGCAATAGAGACAGACTTGCCCTTCAGTTTATTTTATGGAAGCAACCAGCACTTCTTTTAACTGGACTCAAAGTAATTAAAGCAAAAATCCGTGCTAATTTTATATGGCTTGCATCGCCATCTGATCCAGACTATATCTAATTTGACCCACCACAACAACTTTTATTCCGGTCCAGTCCCAAATGTACAAAATCGATATTAGTGAACCACTTTACCCTAAGTTGCTCTAAACAAACTGGCCCAAGAAGCTGCAAGAGAGGGTGGAAGGGGGATCTTTGATTCTTTTCCAAATTGCTTCCCGAGTTGATTAGAGGATCGAATTTTTTAAAACTAACAAGTCTTTAATGACGCTAGAAACTGCAGTCGCAAGTCCTGCGATTTCTTGTCTCGAGAGAGGATGGTGGACAAGAAATACTCCTAAATATAAATGCTAGTTGGCCCTTCCCATCCAAATTCAACACCTCGCCCACAAAGATAATCATGCAAACCAACAGAATGCTTCTGGGTGGCATAAAGCTAGTTTTGTTGAACAGCTCCAAGAAAACACATAGATATTAGAGTAGAAGGAGAGAGCAGCGTAGAATGCTGAAGTTATTGCAACCAAACTGTTAACAGAAATAGAGAAGAGGAAGAAGAAAAGAGAAGAACAGGCAGCAGGGAATCACAATAGCAGTCGCCGAACTCTGCATCATTATATTTTATTAAACAATGAGTGTATACATATATATAACATATACCCTAATAATATAATTACCAAACTACCCTTATTTACTAACACTCCCCTTCAAGCTGGAGCATAGATATTTATCATGCCCAGTTTGTTACAAATATTATCCACCCTTAACTTTGTCAAGCCTTTAGTCAGCATATCAGCTGGTTGTTCTCCCGTACGCACATATGAGGTGGAGACAAGATTCTGTTGGATCTTTTCTCGAATGAAATGACAATCAACCTCTATATGCTTAGTCCTCTCGTGGAAAACTGGATTTGTAGAAATATGCATGGCTGCCTGATTATCACACCACAATCTCATAGGCAGAGGAACCTTAAATCCAATCTCTTCCATCAATTGTTGTATCCACATAAGTTCACAGGTTGTCTGAGCCATAGCACGATATTTAGACTCTGCACTTGATCTCGCCACCACACTCTGTTTCTTACTTTTCCAAGATACAAGATTTCCGCCGACAAACACACAATATCCTGTAGTTGACTTACTATCATCTCGTGATCCTGCCCAATCAGCATCAGAAAATGCCTCTACCCGTGTATGCCCATGATTCGCATACAATATACCTCTACCTGGTGCTCCTTTCAAATATTTCACAATTCGAATCAATGCATTCCAGTGTGTAGTAGTAGGGGCTGCCATAAACCGACTCACTACACTCACCGGAAAAGCAATATCTGGACGAGTTACTACAAGATAATTCAACTTACCAACCAATGTCCGGTATTGTTCTGGATCCTCGAACATCTCCCCTTCTCCGGCTACAAGTCTGACATTAGGATCCATTGGAGTGTCACACGGTTTCACTCCAAGCATTCCAACTTCCTCAAGTAAATCAAGAACATATTTTCTTTGACACAAAAAGATCCCTTTCTTGGACCGTATCACTTCGATCCCAAGAAAGTACTTTAGAGTACCCAAGTCCTTTGTTTGAAATTTTGTTTGAAGACACAATTTGAGTGCTTCAATACCATGTGTATCACTACCTGTGATCACAATATCATCTACATAAACAACCAAAACAATACAGCCACTGCTAGTCTGCCGAAAGAACACAGTATTATCACACGTACTCCTCTGTAACCCGAACTCTAGCACGACAACACTGAATCTACCAAACCAAGCCCGCGGAGACTGTTTCAACCCATACAACGACTTTCGTAACCGACATACTTTATTCACATACTCCCCTTGAGCAACAAACCCCGGAGGTTGCTCCATGTAAACCTCTTCCTGCAAATCACCATGAAGGAATGCATTCTTGACATCCAACTGATACAAGGCCCAGTTATTAGAAGCAGCTAACGATATCAGAAGACGAACAGAAGTGAGCTTAGCAACAGGAGAAAAATTATCAGTATAATCAACACCATACACTTGTGCATACCCCTTTGCAACCAATCGAGCTTTTAACCGAGCAACAGTACCATCAGGATTCATTTTAACTACGTAAACCCATTTACATCCAATAGCCTTCTTACCATTAGGAAGTGTTACCAAGTCCCATGTCTCATTAGCCTCAAAAGCCTGCATTTCCTCTTCCATAGCGGACTTCCAACCACTATGAGACAAAGCTTCAGACATATTTTTAGGGGTGACAACGGAATCAAGAGAAACAATAAATGAACGAGAAGAATCTGACAAGTGGGCATACGAGACACAAGAGGTAATAGGATGAACACAAGTACGTGTACCTTTTCGGAGCGCTACAGGGAGATCAAGAGACGGGTCTGATGACGTGGGAACCGGTATCGGGAGTGAATCTGTTGGAGAATCTGCAACGACTGGTTCTTGGATTGAAACAGGTGTGCGCCGAGTATACACTTGAGTTATAGGAGGGCGAGAAGTAGCCTCAGTATCAACACTAGCCTCAGGATTATGGGAACGAACCAATGTATAAGTAAGAAAATCATCGGGAGAGACAAACTCAGACTCAGAAGAAGATGACCGACCAAAATATGGGCTAGACTCAAAGAAAGTGACATCAGCAGACACTAAGTACTGACCCAAATCCGGAGAATAACAACGATATCCTTTTTGAGTTCGAGAGTATCCAAGAAAGACACACTTAAGAGCTCTTCGATCTAACTTACCAACATGTTGCCGAACATCCTGGACAAAACAAGTGCAACCAAACACTTTAGGAGAAACGGGAAACGACTGCGATGGACGAAGAACAGAATATGGTATTTCTCCTTTAAGAACAGATGACGGAAGACGATTGATAAGAAAGGCAGCAGTGTGGACAGCATCAGCCCAAAAGGACTTAGGAACATTCATCTCAAACATCAATGCCCTAGCAACTTCCAAGAGATGGCGATTCTTGCGTTCAGCAACACCATTCTGTTGTGGGGTGACAATACATGAAGACTGATGAATGATTCCATTTTGAGACATATAAGAGGAGAAAATACTAGATAAGTATTCCTTAGCATTATCACTACGAAGATTCTGAACCAAACAATTGAAATGAGTTTTTATCTCAGCACAAAAAGAGCAAAATAATTGAAACAACTCATCTCTAGATTTCATTAAATAAAGCCAAGTACTTCTGGAATAATCATCCACAAAACTAACAAAATATCGAAACCCTGATTTGGAAGGTACGTTACAAGGACCCCAAACATCAGTATGAACTAACTCAAATAGGGACGCAGCCCGTTTATTAACTCTAGGAGGATACGACACACGATGGTGTTTAGCAAACTCACACGACTCACAAGGTAAACTAGAAATAGACCCTACTTCAGGACACAATTTTTTTAGGACATGTAACGACGGATGACCATAACGACAATGTAGCTGGAGAGAGGACAAAGTACTTTGACATGCAACTGAAGCAACGGTAGAAGAGTGCGCAGCAACAACTTCATCGAGCAGGTACAATCCATCAGATTCACTTCCTTTACCAATAATCTCCCAAGTCCTCAGATCCTGAAAAAGACAATAACCAGGAAAGAAAGAAACACAACAATTTAAGCTCTTTGTGAGTTGACTAACGGATATCAGATTATAAGGAAACTTGGGCAAGTATAACACAGATGTCAATGATAAAGAAGCAGCAGTAGTACTACCACTACCCAAGACTTTGGAAGAGGATCCATCAGCAAGAGTAACCGTAGCAAACTTATTCGACGACCCATAGGTAGATAACAAACTCGAATTTCCAGTCATATGATCAGTAGCCCCTGAGTCAATTACCCAATGCCTAGCGGAAGACAAAAGACATGTTATGGGTTTACCTGACTTGGCTAGAGTTGCTTTGGAAGAGGAGGAAGAAGGCTGCTGAGACATCTGGTACTGTGTAAACCTGGCAAACTCCTCATCATTCATAACAACATTATGGGTTTCCGGTTGACAAACTTGCTCGGATTTTGGCTGTATGAGCGAATCTAGGCTGTTTATGTTGATACTCAATTCTTCTTTGAGTGAGAGGCTTAGGACACCGGCTTTTGAAATGACCCTGTTCTCCACAGTTGTAACACACTCTAGGTCCTCCACGACCTCCGGACACTCTACCACCACGAGTCCCACCTCGAAAACCACCACGGCCTCCATCTCTACCTCCACGATAACCATTCCCTTGTGAAACTAATGCTGATTTATCAGATACCTCTACGTGTGATGACTCACCATTCCTCGTCGCAGTCAAAAGCCTATCAAAGGCATCAGACAAGGTACCCAAATCTTTATTTGATAATAACTGAGATCGAACCATATCATACTCTTTCTCCAATCGATAGCCGCCTAAACATCAACAACTTCTCACGTTGAGCTTTCATCTCCTCAATATCATCGAAATAGGCATAGCGGCGGTGAAATCCTCGCTTCATACGCATGAAATCATAATAATAATCCATAATACTCCGCCCTTTCTGACTAGGACGATGAACTTCTTGTGACAAATTGTACAACCTATTCAAGTTACTCGCTCCAGAGAACCATTTATGCAGGAGTGTCCATAGCTCCTTAACTGTTTTGCAGTGTTGCATAGACAGTATAATTTTCCTACTAATACAATTCACAATCTTTGGAAACAACACCTTGTCATCATCCAACCACACCTTAGCCACCTTTGCATCAGTAGGGCAATCTTCAACAAGATGTCCTTCTTTCCGTAAACCACCCATATTCACCTGAACTAAATATCGCCATTCCGCAAAATTAGAGCCGTCTGCCTCCAAGATAATGTCAATCAATCTATTTTGGTTAGAAACAATTGTCATAATTGGTCCCGACGAAGATGCATCCTCAGCCATTGAAATACACACAAAGTGACAAAATAAATTAGACCAGCAACCAGCAAGTATCAAATCAGCCGCTCAAGCAACCAGGAAGAACTCTGTTGTGTCACAAACAACCAGTCCGTGTCCCAATATTGTTAATCAGACACAAATTTGACTTACCCACACTGAATCCAAGAGCTAGGGTTCGAAATCCGAAACCTAGGGCACCCAAACCTAGGCGATTTACCAACAGACAGAAATTTGACTACTTACCCACACTGAATCCGAGAGCTAGGGTTTGAAATTCGAGTCCAAATTCGAAGAAAAGACATAAATTCGACTACTTACCCACACTGCACCAAATTCGAGTCCAAACCTAAGCGATTTACCAACAGACAGAATCCCTGGCTATTCCGAGCCTAACCCTGGTCTCGGAATCTCCTTACTGCTGCTCGCTCTGATACCATGTTAACAGAAATAGAGAAGGAGAAGAAGAAAAGAGAAGAACAGGCAGCAGGGAATCGCAATAGCAGTCGCCGAACTCTGAGTCATTATATTTTATTAAACAATGAGTGTATACATATATATAACATATACCCTAATAATATAATTACCAAACTACCCTTATTTACTAACACAAACAATTGTAGGTTGCCACTGTTGTCTGTTTGCAACTTAAGGTTCATTTATAATGGAAAACAATTTCTGGAATGCATTTTAAGCATTTTCCAGAATTTGGTACATACATCAAATCAAGTCAACTGTAAAAGATTATGCAAGTGAACAGAAAATCACCCATTCTCCAAGAACAATGAGTTATGGATTTGAGCTCCGTAAGTCATTTTTCAAACAATTTAGCTTTCCTCTCCAATTTCTATCTCTCTACTTACGTGTTATAAGATATTCTCCTCCATTTGTTTCACTGAAAACTGATATGCAAAAGAATAGTTTCCATGGAAAAAGATCCCCATGAAATGACTTTTAGATATCATTTTTTGCTAGTAATTTTTTCAGTGAAACAGACGGAGCCTTATTCATTTCAAACTTCTCTAAGTGTATTGTTGATTTATCCACATGCAATAATGGATTGGACACTCAAGCTTCATTGAAGGTTACTTAGTAAGTGGATAATAATTTCTCCTATGCTTTGAAACTCGAGGTTGTGTCACTATGTGGTACCAACCAGAGATTTGCTAGAATTGTCCATTTGTCCATATATTATACTTTGGAAATCATGCATTCACTCTTGGGTATGAACTGGAGTTATTTTATGCAATACCTGGATTTATTAATGATCAACTATTTTAGAGATAAATATGTTTATTTTTACTCTTTAGTGGTATAGGACCTATAGTTATGTAAATCTCAATGTTCTGAATGGATTATGTGAAGCCGCTGAGCTTTGTTGGGGCCAAGGGTGTTGACCATTGGACTTATAGCTAGCGGATAAATTCCTTGAAGGGTGATGTCCTTTTCTCTTTAAGTTTTCACCATTCTCAGTTGTGCACTCTTGTAAGGAAGACCTTCACCTTGCCTTAAACCAAAGCGTCTTGCTCTTAATTAGTGGGATAAAGCTAGTCCTAGGGGCTTTCAGTTTTAGTGACATAGCTCTTTAAGTCTTTATGTGATTATAGTCTTTTCTTATTATTTTTTTGACAAGTAATTATAGTCTATTCATAGTTTCATCAGATACCTGCGTTAATAGAAATGCTAGAATCTTCAAGAATTATCACTCCGTATTCATTTTTGGTGGGAAACAGTTTCTTCAGTAGTAGCTATAATGGCTTTAAAGGCCTGGGTATTTGGAGGATGCATTGGCTTCCTCTTGTATATGTTCTCAGTTCTCTCCTATCTCACTATTACTTTTTTTTAATAAGTCTCCTATCTCACTATTACTTTTCACTAGCAAAAGAGAAGATACATTTTCGATGATAGGAATATAAAGAGGTAACAGAGAGCCAATCCACTGAGCAACAAAAAAAATACATATGCCCCTGTATGTGAGGATGAAGGTGTGCCCTCGGAAAATAACTGAAAGTTACGGTCACTCACCCAAAATGGATGGCAAAAGGAATTCACTTTTTGTAGAAATTTTTCGTCTACATCACTCGAGATGTTGAATATTCAAGTTGTGGTAGAATTTCAACTTTGAATAGGAAGTTTGAAGACGATTTATACTCGGGGATAGGGAGTTCAGCCATAGTGTCGGACAGATGGGAGGTGGAAGATGGGCAAAGCTCTCTCTCTCTCTCATTCACATTTCCTAGGTTATGTGACCGAGAATCAGTTTTTATGGATACATTTTCCATTTCTCTAGCAAAATCAAGAACTACAGATGACGCTTCATGTTTAAGATCCCGAAGAAATATACATAGAAAAAGACGATCTGATGTGAATAGGAAGCCAGATCGGTGCAAATACAAGCTAGTTGAAAGAAACATAGGAATTAATTAAGTTAACCTTGTTACTCAGTTTCACCACAGACAATAATACTGAATTATAGAATACCTTGACTCTGAGTGCTTGGAGGAACAGGAGATGGTGGAGCAGGCGGAGGAGTTTGCAACTGATTACCAGAAAAACTGAAAAAAAAATGGAACATGACAGTCAGTATAACATCTTTAAAGAGTCACATATACACTATCATGGGCAAAGAGACAACTCATAACAAACCTGATGGGGGTGAAAAGCGAAAATGAGCCATTGACAGGGATTGTTCCATTTAAATGGTTGTTTGACAGATCACTGCAATTCAGATCTCAAAATAAGTTGAATGTCAATACACTGTCACAACAATGCCAATTAACCTTAACTGAAAAAAACAATAGCCACTAAAAATGTAAGAAATAAAAGGAGGTCAACTTGTTACTTACAGGACTTGAAGTGTATTTATTGTAGTTAACGTCATAGGAATAGTTCCTGACAAGGTATTATTGTTGAGCCGACTATCCTCGCAGAGAAAGAGAATGAAACAAGAGTGTTGGTATGGTTTCAGTAACTTACCAAATAACTAATCCATGTTCATAAAATAATATGAGGAACAACTAATAATATATCTGTGTAGTGCATGCATGTCTTCTTTTTTGGAAAGTTGTCCATTATCAGAGTATGAACATGGGTAAGAGAAGGCCAGTTGCAGAAGATATACAGGACTTGTTTCTTATGGCCAAACTAGTGTCTAACCTCTCATAAGGAATAAGTTTCAAGATCTTCAATTCATCTAAATTGCCACTC
The DNA here is from genome assembly GCA_013146195.2 of Codonopsis lanceolata. Lineage (NCBI taxonomy): Eukaryota > Viridiplantae > Streptophyta > Magnoliopsida > Asterales > Campanulaceae > Codonopsis > Codonopsis lanceolata. Next base: position 105,695,000 of record CM028381.1, on the reverse strand, counting down.
ACTTACTATTTTGAACGTTTTCTTGTCATGTTAAAAAAAACAGGAGGGCACCTGCAGGAGCCTGAGCAGTAACTACAATGCCAACAGAAAGAAGATTTCAAATTGTACAACTTTATTATTCATGGACATCCGCTATGTATTATAATATTAAAGCATGGAAAATAAGAGGAACAAGAAAAGAAAAGATGAACATGCAGAAAGAGAGAAGGAAAATAGAGCCGATACAGGGATAATCATGCAAGAATTTTGCCAATGCCGTCACAAGCAGACAAGCAAATGTGCCAACATGGCACAAAAAAAAAGAGAAAACTAGAGTTTCAATCCTAATCATACTATGCAGCACTCACAACATTACTAGCGTAACAGATTTAGCCCCTCTAGGTTTCTAGGATTAATCGCAACACACGCAACATCAGATTTGAAGTCACAGCGAGGGAAGACCAAGCTTCTGAGTATTCCAACTTAAACTGCAGCACACAAGAAGATGTGACGTAGGTACCCAGTAAACAATCAAATATCCACACTGTTTTGATGAGAGTGGGCCCCATGATTGAATGAATTTTGAAGATAAAGCAGTTGGAAGACTTGAAGCATACACTGGAGCTAATAAGTCTTCTCTAGTCCAAGCAAGATGCTGAGAATGTACACACTAATGATCACGGAGTTTATCTCTTAAGAATAATATTAGAGATACAAATAGTAGAAAGCACTAACGACCATACACGCATATCTATAAAATTCTAACACTAAATTACTGAAACTTAAAAAGCCAATAAAAAGAAAATTTAATTAAGTAAAAAGCAGAAAGATGTGGAAGTCATACAGGAATCGTAGTTTCTGGAGATTGCCCAACCTCGCTGGAATGGAACCACTTAAATTGTTCAGGTAAAGATCCAAGCTCACCAAGTTTGTTAAGTTCCCTAGCTCATCAGGGATTCTTCCACTTATGTTATTACTATAAAGTTCCCTGTCACAGAACATATTATGCAAAAACATCTTCATATAAACTCATTCCAAAGAACTCAGAAGGATAAGGCTGTCAATTAAGAAGAAAAACTACTCACTTATAAAGCACAACTAATTCTATAACATAACCAAAAATTGCAGAAGTGCAGTAGGAATAACTTCAAATGTTGATTATAGTAGAATATCAAATTTTACTTGCACATCCAACATGGAAATTTATTATCATATCATGCTGCCACAGGTAGAAATCAAGTACTCCCTGTCACAGAGCATATTATGCAAAAACATCTTCATATAAACTCATTCCAACGAACTCAGAAGGATAAGGCAGCCAATTAAGAAGAAAAACTACTCACTTATAAAGCACAACTAATTCTATAACATAACCAAAAATTGCAGAAGTGCAGTAGGAATAACTTCAAATGTGGATTATAGTAGAATATCAAATTTTATTTGCACATCCAACATGGATATTTATTATCATATCATGCTGCCACAGGTAGAAATCAAGCACTCCCTGTCACAGAGCATATTATGCAAAAACATCTTCATATAAACTCATTCCAACGAACTCAGAAGGATAAGGCTGCCGATTAAGAAGAAAAACTACTCACTTATAAGGCACAACTGATTCTATAACATAACCAAAAATTGCAGAAGTGCAGTAGGAATAACTTCAAATGTTGATTATAGTAGAATATCAAATTTGACTTGCACATCCAACATGGAAATTTATTATCATATCATGCTGCCACAGGTAGAAATCAAGTACTCCCTCCTTCCTTAATTGAGTGTCCTTTTTTGAAAAAAAGGAATTATCCTAAAATGAGTGTCTTTTTTTGTATGAAGTTACAAAAGACTAAAAATAGACACTCAATTAGGGACAAAGGGAGTAATAAGAACAGAGGTTACTCATTCACTGGTTTTTGATTATAGAACAGATTTAAAAAAAAAAAAAGTGCATGGTATAGATCTGACCATTAGTTTTAGTTGCACTAAGTTATCTCGCATTTTATCATACATTCTCACTTCCCATGTGATCGTGCAAGCTTTTACAATTTCAACTAGCATAGTCCCTACACCCTAGGGAAGTTGATACTTCCCAGAGGGATACTTCCCTATATCCATTGATCACAGTACTCATTGAAGTATTCATCGTGAATACATTCAAGGGTAGTTATACTACTTCTAACCAATATGCAATATAAACAAGTACAACTGCACAGGTCGATCAAGAATAGAAGTTCAGTTGACTTAAGTCATTTCATCTATATCCCCAAAAACAACAAATAACATCAAGTATCCGTCCTGTGCATACATGTCTCATGTCTGTTGTTTTGAGACAAGGCTATTCTCAAATGAGACCATTGTTGCCAAATTACAGGAAACCGTAATATGTCAAGAATAACTGAAGGAAACTTAAGTTGAATAGAGGAACTTGAATAAAAGATGCACAAACAAGAATGTACTCCTTTTGTTCTATGAATATATCCCTTTTTGACTTTTTTGGTCAGCTTGATTAAAATATGACCAAAAATATATTTGCATTAACTTGACCTTACAAAATCATAAAAGTTGCATCTTATAGTATTTTTAGTTTAGTATTAGTGCTTGAAACTTTATCGCCTAAAATGAAACAAATATGTGTCAAATATTGAATTTAATATTTAGACATGTTGAAGCTTGAATACAGAAAAGGGACTCTTTGAGCTGAAGCGCGGGAGTAGTAGTTTACCAATAAACTCTTATGATCCATTCCCTTGAGAAAGAACACATCTACAATGAAACCAATTCCACCAACTGATTGCATTCAAAGGAAGTAACAGAGGAACATGGGTTCAAACTGAAGCAAAGCCATAGCCCATAGGATAGTAATAAATGCTACAATTTCTTATAGGGGGCCAGAAAAAAGTTATGAGACATATTAGAAACACAGTTAAAACTCAACATCTTCAGAAACCTAGATATACAGATGGGTCTTATCCATCAACAATCTAAGAAATAAACTACTTCCCTAAAGACAGAACTTGACTTTGATTCAAAACAAAAAGTTACTGGGTAGAAACCATGTTACACTGAGACACTTGGGTATGGATACAAGTCCCTAATACAAGCACGTACAAAAACTCAATTTACTTGTACTCCTTTCGTCCCAAAAAAACAAGTCATAATTTCCATTTTGGTTTGTCCCATTAGAAGTCTGCATTTCTAAAATTTAAGCTACAAACTCAGAAAAAAAAATCAGTTTTTTTCTTCTTTAAGAAAACATGATATTCCTCTTACGAGTCATATAAAAATAAAACTAACTTCAAAAATAGGGATGCGAAAGTACAATATTGGAGGGAGTAATATTCTGGACAGCATAACCTATTTACAGGTGTGAAAAAAGTGTTTTAACATCAAAACCATAACCCTTACAGCCAGTGCTCCTGCAGTACGAGTAACTGTGTAAAGTATATCTGTTACTTGGGGCAAACAGGGCAGAGAGAGAGAGAGGGATCTGTAGATGAGTCTGGATGATCAGAAAAGACATAGGAAATAAAAAAAATTAAGTTGCAGTATGACACTAAAATAGTGCCAAAAGGGTGTGAATATACGTCCAAAACTTCCAGTTTGATATGCAGCTAACAATAACCCGAACAACTCACTTTGCAATTATAGAAGAGATACACCCTCTAGATATTTCTAATATTTCTTCTCTCTACTACTTTAAGATGAATGAAGACTGTAACAGCGCATCGCCAACTTGCTTTGGGATTAAAAATCAGACTATGTATTTTTGGTGCAATGAGGCGGTTCTGCATGGATCTAATCCCTTTGTAGAATTTGTGGATAATATTTTTGTTGGCTAGCAGGGGTTGGTTGTATATTGCATATGTACATAGGACACGTCACCTGCATTTATATACCTTTTTACTTATCAAAAAAATAAAATAAAATAAAGCCAAAAGTCATCAATAATTACCAATGTTATTTTGTCAGTATTAGAAAATTAAATAAATCCGATACTTTGACACAAAGTTTGCGATACCCAACAATTGTCAGGCCAAGTTACCAAGTAAGATGGGTTGTAAAAATATGAAATTGTAAGACCCATGAATAACAAAATACATAACACAAAAAAAGAAAATAATTCCACAAAAGTAAGACTTACAAATACTGCAAATTCGGAAGCTGACCAAGCTGTGAAACCAGTTGACCAGATAAGAGCGCATTTCCAAGATCACTGAGTTTATGCAAATCAAATACATTTTTATTCATACCAATAGACAAAAAGAATACAAAAGGTAAACTAATTCAATTAGTAGTTAACATCTCAAAAACTGAGAAACGAGCTAATGACTTACACTCTCGTAACACTATTATCACTGTTGCATGTAACGTGAAACCAAGTGCAAGGGTTGACAAGGGTCGGATCCCAACTTTGCAAAACATTGTTGGGATCGGATAATTGTGTCCTCAACGCATTCAAGGCATCACCTGTCTTACACAAATGATTGAATTATCCAGGTCATCCAAAACCATCAACCAAAATATTTCTCAATACCAAATATAGAGTATGTCAAGCACTGAAACAAAAAAAGCCAATCAGCAGATTGAGTGGCATGGCTCAGAATGTTCAGCTATCATGGTGACAATATTTGCCTAGAAAAATCAACCAAGAACCTCCACAAAACATTATTTACAGGTAATATGAATATACATGTAAAACGAATAAGTATCTTTATAGCTTCTGCATTGATTTGCAAAGAAAAAATTTCATTACCCATTAATACAACATGAACTAAGAAAAGTCCACGCAAGCTCAACCTCTAACAATTAGGGAATTATTAGGCTAACAACTTAAATAGAGAAAGAGAGTGGATAAATTCGAGTACTTAAAGCTCAAGTTAAGCGTTTAAGAAACCCAAATGCAATGAATATACAAACTTGAGTAACCCCAAACATTAAAGTCAAACAAAGTCAACATGAACACAAATTAACGCAAATCAAGCAGCCAAGTCAATGACAAGCAAAAGGGATTTTAATTACAAACCTTCGGCATTAGCAGAGCCCCTTGAAAACTGATAAAACACCAAAATCAACCATAGAAAAACTGAAGCAGGGATCGAGGAACCCGACCGATCCATTTCGAGCACTACTAGACTCTCTCACTCAGCTACAACAAACCCGGATTCCTCATCAACAGCCGGGCCAGATCAAAACCTGCATCCGTACCCGAAAGAATTGCATAACAAGAAAACCCAAAACCCTAATTTTCACATACTCAAAAGCTTCAGAAACTGGAGCTCATCAGGTGCACAAAGATGTTAACAGTATAATACTAGACGGAAGGTGCTTGATAATAGTCCCCTGAGACAAAATTGTTCGGGTCTTTCCTGTTTTGGGGCAGGTCTGAAAGAGAGAGAAAATTCAACGTTTTGGGGGAAGGAATGGTGGTAGGGGGAGGTCGTTGCAGAAGGCTTAGTCAAAGGTTCTCTCTTTCTTCTTAGGCAACTGGTCAGGGAAATACATTAGACATAGTGGGCTGAATTTTTTTTAGTATTATTATTATAATAAATTACAGTAATTTTTATGTTTGATTATACGAGTAATAAAAAAAGAAGAAGAATTTGTGGGATTGATTTTGCTTAAGATTGCGAAAACACTTTTACTGTAGACTAAAATAATAGCCAGAAAAGAATTTGTCATTTTCTATGCGACGGAGATTAAAGATTTGAGTCGTGAATTTGATGCTATTACTAGTTGGAGTATGTGTTTTTGAGGGAAAGAATGGTGGCAGTAAAAAGGGGGAGAAGGATGGATGAAGACGGTCAAAGACGCACGCACGCACGGGGGGTTGTCTTGTCCCCACTGCCGCCGCCTTATAGGAAAGAAGGCTAGAATCACTTAGTCAGCAATCAGCCAATCACCGTCCCCTTCCGGAGGGTATGGAATTGGAAAAAATTTCTCACTAATTTACGTGGTGGTCCCTTGATATTTTGTGACTTTACTCTCAAAGAGGAAGGAATGTGTCATGTGTGTTCTTCCATCCTTTTCCCCTTGCTATCTTCATCGATAACATAATTGAATTTTCCTTTTACGGGCGTAATTTTTTCAACGATATTTTTATTTTTTTTCTATAAATTAATATTCTTTCACCTAAAGAGTAAATATTTGAAAGTCTAATAATTAATTTATAAACTAAATTTTCATCCACTTTACACAAACAGTTTTTAAAACATATCATATGACCAACAAAAATCTAAATATAAAGATTGTGATTGACACATGTCATATTTCAAAAGTTGTTTATATAAAAAAAAATATTATGAATCGCCGATGGATGAAAATTTTAATATAAAAAAAATATTATGAATCGTCGATGGATGAAAATTTTACTCTATCTTATATGTAACTACATGACAAGCCCGGTCACAAGGGTTGTCCAGGATAGCGGTCATGGGCTCCAAAATTATATACACAATCTAAGTATATACTCCAGGAAGAAACTATTTCACTACATTTTTTACTTGTGCATTACATGATTAGATATTGCATTAATTAATTATATGTTTGGACAAATCAACCCTTAATTGTTTGCTCATATTAAATTGACTAGTAAAATTACTTTTCAAATTACCTTCTAAAATTATTTTTTAATTCAAAACATCAATGGATAACATAGCTAAAATATTTTTATTTTCATTTTTTATTAAATTCTTAATCAATTAAGCTTATGACTAAAGTTATCTTAAACAAACAAAAAATTAATATCTTAAGGACATCTTTTTGCTTACCAAACTTTGAGAAAATGTGTAGTCTTTGGTTATTGGAATAAAAATTTAAAAGTAAGATTTAAAGGATATAATAGTAAGAAAAATCTCCAATAGTAAAATCATAGTGTGAAATTTTAAAACCTTTCATTTACCAATACAAATTATTTAACATTTTAATTAGTGATTTGAGTGAAACCAATATTCAATATAATATCTACCATATTGCTATTATTGAATTGATTTTTTAGAAAAAATATTTTTTGAATTGAATTAAATTAAATTATTCATTTGATAAAATGTCCAATATTTTCTAAAATTCTAGTAGACAAATGCTTTAATAATATTATTTTTACAATAATGGAGTATGAAACACGAGTCATAAACAAAATTGATTAAACATATTTATTACTAAAAATAATAAAATAATAATAATTACCTTGTGATGCGTCCAAAATCTCCCTGGATGCACTGGATCGGTCCAATCAAGATATCTGGCTTTCAACGTATCTTATACCCTCAAAGCCTCAAATCTGCAATAAGACTAACAAACCGTGAACTAGGCAGGGGCACTCCCTACAAAAGCCCTCTGCGTGAGAATTAGCACAAAAAAGCTAATGAGATAGAATTTTTGCAGAGTTTCGGCTAGAGAGTTTAAATTGCATACCTCTCCCCATCATTTCCTGGGGACTTTATAGTTGTCGGATAGCGTAACTGCTCATAACTGTCCACTAATGATCGTGGCATAAATGCGCGGGCATTAAGCGCCTATTAACTCTCCATTAATCACAAATTGAGATTTTCCGGACATAACAGTCTCAACTTTGTAACTTTTGAATTAGCGAGCATAGCAACTCATGCTCGCAACTCATGCTCGCAACTTAGCTCTGCTCGCTGGTTGAGCCCCCAGCTCGATCACATCTCTTGCTCACCCAAGACCAAAGTTTTGCCCGAGATAGGTAAGAACTGTTCCATCCCTTCCTTGTAACTCTGACATTTGAATGCTCGTAGACTGAAGAGGGGAATCACGTGCCAAAAACGTGACTCTCAACCTGGGCCGAGCAGCTCAGTAGCCCCCTACTCCTTGTTCATCGAGTATTCATGCTCAAAACGAGGAGAAACACAAATTCCCCAATCGAATTTTTTCCAAAAACTTGGGCCTTAGTAAGTACAGCAAATCAATTTCTGTTGAAAATTGTGGGTGGAAAGCAGCTAAAAAGTTTTCTAGAAATACGAACCATCACCCGCCGCCAGTGTACTTTCACAGACGCACTGCCCCATGCAACATTAAATGCAGCCTCGATCCTTGAGCTGCAATGATGAGTATTTTCCCAATCGGCGGTTACTCAATGGTATAAAAACCGAACCCCTCCTTTATTTTTGACTTTTATCACCTTCTATTCACTGAAACCGTTCTTGAGAAATAGAAGATTCAAGAGCCTCCCATCTCCATCTGCAGAATCGTCTCGAAAGATTTCCAAGGCCCTCACTTACGATCTGTACCAGTTCCACCGGCTCACTTCATCAATTAACAAGTAAGGCCTCGATCCTCTTCTTATTTTTTTTTCTTCAAATGCTCCTTTAATTTGCTTGAATCTTTTTTCATTTTAAGATTCACCATATTTCTTCGGGGTTTGAACACCCTCTCAAATCTTCCCATTCAGAATTGGAGTGTCCACATTCATTCACTTGAACTTTTCAGCTTCTTTTTACGACTTCCATGCCCGTAAAACCTACATAAACCAAGTCCATTTCAATCGAGGAATCGAGAACATCCTAACCGGTGCCCGTGCTCAGGTTTTTAAGGATAAACCCTAGCTTGTCACGGGTTTTCAATTATTTTACTTTTCACCCGGCGAGTGGTTTAACCTATATTCCTCGATTCTCGTAGGATGTCTTCGGATGATAGATGCGTAACGCCTTCCGAGATCGAGGGATGAGCATATGACCATGGAGCCCCCCAAGAACACGAAGAAAACTTGCACACTGAATCTTCGAGCTCGGATGGAACTGAGCGAGAAGAGATTCCGCTTATTCGCCAAAGGCGTTCCCAAGCACCTCGCAATAATGTTGAGCAAGCAACGGAGAATCTTCCCGACTCGAGCAGACCAGAAAACCAGGATTTGGTTCGAGGAAAACAAGTTGCCTCTACTAGCACCCCTTTTATTGCTTGGGATGATCTAAACAGCGAGGATGACGTGTCCAGCTGGTTTTACTCCTTAGGCATGAACCCCAAGGACTATCGAGTTAGGGCCTTTGATTTCTTTTTAGTTGGCCTCCGATTACCCTTGGATCCTTTCTTTGTCGAATTCCTCCTGATTAATAATGCACTTCCCTGCAACTTGACTCTAACCACCGTTAGGTTCCTGATCGCATATATTGTAGCCTGTAGGCTTCTTAATTTTGAACCGAGCATGGAGCTCTTCAGGAAATTCTTCCTTTTCTTAATAGATAAGAAAATTGGGTGCATCTCTGGTCGCTCTAATCCCAATTACTTTAAGCTTCTATCCGACAATCCGAACAAGGTTGATGCTTGGGATTCCAAGGCCTTGCTTCGTAGAGTCTCGCGTAGGCTGGCCCTTCACTCCCTACCTTGAAAACCTATCCATAGCCAAGTACGACAAACAAGCGTTTCGAGCAGGAGAACCAATGCTCGCCAAGGCATTCAGAAAACTTATTGGTGTGAAAGATGGGAAACAAGGACAGGACTTGTTTTGGACTAGGTAACCCTGACTTCCGATCTCGCTTCGCCGCGCTGCCGGAATCATAAGTTGGCCCTGCATAAGTCAGTAAACCTCAAACCTGCCCTCGAACCCTGAAACACCGCACTCCATTCTCGGGGAAATTGTCACGGGAAATTTCCTGTGAATGCCCTAGTCGCATGCACTCCCCTAAGAAACCGCACTTCTCTTTTTCCATTTCGGTTTGTTTGCTTGATTCCTTCTCCCTTGCTTTTAATCGCTAACTCGTAATACATCTTTTAACTCTCGCCTGGCTAACTTGCCTTGTTGTGATATGAGGCATGGAGACTCCCACGCTTCCTACAAAAAAGTTATGAGAGAGGAGCCAGTGGAAGGAATTACCTAGCATGGTCAATCACCAACACAGACCCAGTGATACCAAAGAACAACAACAACAACAACAAAGAGGCCTCCTCCCATTTCTCCCCGAAGGAGGACACGCGCCACAATCACTGCAGCGAGCCCGAAGCCTAGCCAAGCTCCCTCCGCAAAGGGAGAACTTCGAGATGCCCGAGACTCGCCAGCTCGCTTACCAAACTTATTGCCATAGGAGTCGGCCCCACCCGGCAAATCTAAATACCAACAAGAGAGGAGGACATGCAACAGCATTGGGCTAGGCATGTAAAGAGACTTCTCATATTGGAATCCGAAGAAGCACCGAACTACTGTCTGGCCCCGATCGGAGAAATCTGACGCAGACCGAGGTAACTAATTTTGCACTTCAGGAAATATACCAAATCCTTTTCCTTATTTCAATTTCAATTTCCAGATGGCCAGCAAGACAGAACTCCTCTTCGACCGCTTGATCGACAACGTGAAGACCTCCAACTCACTCACCACAGAAAAGAATGCCTTAGAAGAAGAAGTCAACTCGTCAACTCAATAGGCCAGCAAAAGTTAAAGAAAGCGAGGAAAGCCTCGACAACCAGGTCACGAGATATCAAGCGAGGAGGAGAGAAGAGGATCCTCGATGCCCACCTTACCTTCTCAAAAAGTCTCGAAGAGTTCCGCCTCAACAACATCACGCAGGTGAGGAAGGATCTTCGAAAAGCGACCAACGAATTAGAGAAGGTCCAAAAGGATGTTGCTGCCAGAGAAAACAAGCTGAAGGTCGAGCTAGTTCAAGCCCGTGTCCAGAAAGAGAACCTTATCACCGAATACAAGAACTCCGAGGACTTTGCAGCTGCTGTCGAGGAAAAAGCGTATCCTTTTTTCTTGCAGGGGGTCAACCATGTCTTGCGACAACTAGCTTGCAGTGGACTTAAAATCAGGCCAGAACAGCTCGCAACATGGGGAACCAATACCCCTTTCTGCTCCTCAACTCGCCCGAGACATGTTTTAGTTCCATATTCAGTGGATGAACTCAACTCTTTGGCCGAGATAGACTCCCAGAAAGGGTTGGATGCTTGGACTCCTCCCCCAATTACAGAGATCACTGTCAGTGACTTAATGTCTCAAATATGGTCGGGAAGGAACCAAGAGAATCAAAACTTGTCCCCCCAAGCTGCCGGTACAAACAATGAAGTGATCAATCTCAAGCCGAGAAGCCGAACGAAGCCCCTACCAACCGCACAATTAAGCCGATCTGCTCAAGTGCCAACCAATCAAACCCCCTTGGTGACTCTTAGATATTTCCATGGCCTGTGTGCCTCGGATTCCAAAACAATTTATTTTTATGTCTGTAATATTTTTGATACTCGTTTTCTCTCTGTTGGATGAATGCTTTTTGTGGGTCACAAAGGGCACAATAATAAGCTAGAAGGGGGTTGAATAGCTTATTAAACACTTAAAACTTTTTAGTAAATACTTTGAAAGGTACTTGCAATCTATTGACAAGATTGAAGTAATGAAGACCTTCGCTGCGCTTGTTCCTGTGTCCGTCCTACGATAAGGACTACTCTAGACCTTTTACAAGTTACTTAAGTTCTCACAGAAACGGATAATGATAATCAAAGTACTTAAGCAGCCAAATATCGAGACAAACAAGAAGAAATAACACAAGTATTTTGGGATGGTTCACACTATAAAGAGTTGTTACGCCCACCACCAAGGCCAACCTTTGATTTAAATAGTGCACTATGTTTTCCACTAGATCAATTACAAAGAATATCCCTAATGGATCGTGTACAAAATATTGACTTGTGTTTGGGGTCTAGGGAATTAAATATCTGTAAATACAAGATATTTAATTAGATGCGCAAGTATATAGTTAATGAATGTAAACAACAAGAAGTTAAAACAATAAGTGTTGATGAACAAACTTCTTGTTGTTGCAGGACTTCTAGATCCGTAGAGGATCTCTTGATTGCACCGAGCCGTAAGACTTGGAGTTATGGAGTTTCGTGGTAATCCTTTAAGTGTTCGATCGGTGCATACGCTTGTCTCGTCTCTCCGCCTTTAATGGCAGATTATACAGTGCACTTCAAAAGATCCATCGGAGAAGACGAATACTTCAACAACTCTTTTTATGAATGCATTAAATGCATGGGCCGCCGATCAAGGATTTTCGTCTTCACATATCTAGAGCAGTGGAATGA